>CM075977.1:241302383-241554883 GCA_038087875.1 Malacoraja senta | reverse complement strand
AACAACCATTTGCAGTGCATTTCACTTCAACCCAAAAAAAACCAAACCGCCCTTTGCAGTGCCTTTTCACTTCAACCCCAAAAAACCCCAAACAACCATTTGCAGTGCATTTTTACTTCAACCCAAAACCCCCAAACAACCATTTGCAGTGCATTTTCACTTCAACCCAAACCCCCCCTCCAAACAACCATTTGCAGTGCATTTTTACTTCAACACAAAACCCCCCAAACAACCATTTGCAGTGCATTTTTACTTCAACCCAAACAACCATTTGCAGTGCATTTTTTCTTCAACCCAAAACAACCATTTGCAGTGCATTTTAACTTCAACCCAAACAACCATTTGCAGTGCATTTTAACTTCAACCCAAACAACCATTTCAGTGCATTTTTACTTCCAACTATAATTTCATTTTCAAACCAGGGGGGGGGGCTCTTAGCGAGTGGCCAAAAAGACAGCCGTAGGTGGCGGCGTTCTCTCGGAAATCACAGCACAGTTTAGTGATGTCGATATAAAACTATATCTATATGTATGTAATTAAAAGTCTAAACTTGACCTCTTCCTGTTTGCGCTGTATATTGATTTTGGAAAAAATGCTACCACTTACGGCTGTGATGTTTGGCCAACTTACCTCAGAGTCCCCTTCCGCTCATCAGTTGCAGAGGATTTTTTCCATCGATGAAAAATAAAAGCATTATTAATGTTTAAACAATGTTGAGATTCTCTCTCCTGTCAATCACCGCCATGAAGGCCACGCGCATTCCGGGGTGTGTGGGGAGGAGCTATAAAACCCGAGGTCTGGACGTGGCTCTGTTGCTTCAAGATGGCAATGAGAGGTCACGACTCAGTCTGAGCTGGAAATATACAGAACACTTATTGTCTACTGACCTTTGAGTGCCCTTTATGTGTTTTTAGACTGTGCCTTTCGCAACTTTGGCTGTTGAAATGTGTTGCTATTGAAAATGTGTGGCTATTGAAAATGTGTGGCTATTGAAAATGTGTGGCTATTGAAAATGTGTGGCTATTGAAAATGTGTGCCTTATGCAACTGTGCCTTTTGCAACGTGCCTTTTGCAACTGTGCCTTTTGCAACTGTGCCTGGAAGGAATAAAAGCTTTGTAGCTTTTCTGGTGAACCCCAGAAAAGCTGCAGGTCCTGACAACATACCGGGGCGTGTGCTCAGAGACTGTGCTGACCAACTCACAGATGTTCTCACGGACATCTACAACACCTCTCCGAGCCAAGACATCATACCAGCATGCTTCAAAGCCACCACCATCATACACTACCCAAGAATCCCCAGCCTCAACACTGAACGACTACCGGCCCATAGCACTCACGTCCATCATGATGAAGTGCTTTGAAAGGTTGGTCCAGGCCCACATAACATCCAGTCTCCCCTCTACACTTGACCCATTCCAGTTTGCATACCGTCCCAACCGTTCCACTGATGATGCCATAGCAACAGCACTCCACCTAAGCCTGGCTCATCTGGAAAACAATAACAGTTACGTGCGGTTTGCTGTTCATCGATTTCAGCTCCGCCTTCAACACAGTCATCCCCCAACACCTGTGAATAAACTCGGCGAAATAGGCATCAGCACCCCACTATGCAACTGGTTACTGGACTTCCTCACCGACAGACCACAGACAGCAAGAGTTGGCAAAAACTCATCAGAGACCACCATCATGAACACCGGGGTCCCACAGGGATGTGTGCTGAGCCCTCTGTTGTTCACGCTGATGACACATGACTGTTGTGCCAAACACAATTCGAACCAGATCATCAAGTTTGCAGATGACACAACAGTGGTGGCCTCATCAGCCACGATGATGACTCAGCCTACAGAGAGGAGGTACAACAACTCATCAACTGGTGTGACATCAATAACCTTCAACTCAATGTCAATAAAACAAAAGAAATAACTGTGGACTTCAGGAAGAAACAGACAGCACACACCCCACTCACTATAAATGGCAGTGCAGTGGAGTCTGTGAAAAGCACCAAGTTCCTGGGAATGCACAGCACAGATGATCAGACATGGTCCACCAACACCATCACCCTAGTCAAGAAAGCACAGCAACGCCTCCACTTCCTTCGACGGATGAGGAGAGCCGACCTCCCCCCTTCTGCCCTCACCACTTTTTACAGGGGTGCCATTGAGAGCATTCTTACCAGCAGTCTCTCAGTCTGGTATGGCAGTTGCTCTGCTGCTGACCAGAAGGCCCTACAGAGAGTGGTGAGGACAGCGGAGAAGATCACTAGATTACCCCAACCAGCAATCCAGGACTTACACCCATCTCGTTGTCGCAAGAGAGCAACCAATATCATCAGACACCACCCACCCAGCACACAAACTGTTCACCCTCCTACCATCCGGCAAGCGCTACCGCAGCATGCGGAGCAAAACCACCAGATTCAAAAACAGCTTTTTCCCTCAGGGCCATCAGACTACTCAACACACTCAAGAAAATTCCATGAACATTACACAAACAAAGACCAACTGACTGTCAAATTAACTTTAACTCAATGTCTGCAGTATGCTATTTGCACTTTTCTATATTGCACCTTTTATTATTGCACCTTAATAAAATACCTCAAAATTTTACTACACTCTGGCACACTGTGAATATTTTATATAATGTATATGTCCATTGTCTATCTTTATTGGTATATTGTCTGTCTGTGTTATAAATATTACTTGCACATTGGAGTATGGGGAAACGCAATTTCAATCCTCTGTGTAACTACTTGTTGCATTATTTGAATTGAAAATAAAGTTTACTTTTACTTTATTAGGTCCGACCGTGTTTACTGCAAAAGTCCCGCTCATTTTGTGATTTCCGCTTAGTGGACAGGTCACGCTGATTACATCATTTCCGGTGAGTGCAGAGGTCGTGCTGAACGTGGAAGTGTTGTTGACTGTGAAAGGCCCATGTGTCGGAAATGCCGTGCTCAGCTGTTTGAGTATTCAAAAACGTTGATGTGTACGTGTGTGCGCGCGTGCGTGCGTGCGTGCGTGCGTGTGTGTGTGTGTGTGTGTTCTGCTTGAAATGCTATGAAATTGGATTTGCTGGAGTGCTGTGAGGTTGGACTTGCTGCCTGCGCTCTGCTTGGAGTGCTGTGAGGTTGGACTTGCTGCCTCCACTCTGCTTGGAGTGCTGTCAGGTAAGTCTTGTTGCCTGCATTGTGCTTGGAGTGTTGTGAGGTTGGACCTGCTGCCTACACTCTGCTTTGTGTGGGTGTGAGGTTGGAACTGCGGCATGCATTCTGATTGGAGTGCTGTGAGGTTGGACTTGCGGCCTGCACTCTGCTTGGAGTGCTGTGAGGTTGGATTTGCGGCCTGCACTCTGCTTGGTGTGCTGTGAGGTTGGACTTGCGGCCTGCACTCTGCTTGGAGTGCTGTGAGGTTGGACTTGCGGACTGAACTCTGCCTCGAGTGCTGTGAGGTTGGACTTGCGGCCTGCACTCTGCCTGGAGTGCTGTGAGGTTGGACTTGCGGCCTGCACTCTGCCTGGTGTGCTGTGAGGTTGGACTTGCGGCCTGCACTCTGCCTGGAGTGCTGTGAGGTTGGACTTGCTGCCTCCACTCTGCTTGGAGTGCTGTCAGGTAAGTCTTGTTGCATGCATTCTGATTGGAGTGCTGTGAGGTTGGACTTGCGGCCTGCACTCTGCTTGGAGTGCTGTGAGGTTGGATTTGCGGCCTGCACTCTGCTTGGTGTGCTGTGAGGTTGGACTTGCGGCCTGCACTCTGCTTGGAGTGCTGTGAGGTTGGACTTGCGGACTGAACTTTGCCTCGAGTGCTGTGAGGTTGGACTTGCGGCCTGCACTCTGCCTGGAGTGCTGTGAGGTTGGGACTTGCGACTTGCACTCTGCCTGGTGTGCTGTGAGGTTGGACTTGCGGCCTGCACTCTGCCTGGAGTGCTGTGAGGTTGGACTTGCGGCCTCCACTCTGCCTGGAGTGCTGTGAGGTTGGACTTGCGGCCTGCACTCTGCCTGGAGTGCTGTGAGGTTGGACTTGCGGCCTGCACTCTGCTTGGAGTGCTGTGAGGTTATTGACTTGCTGCCTGCACACTGCTTGGACTGCTGTGAGGTTGGACTTGCTGCATGCACACTGCTTGGAGTGCTGTGAGTTGGACTTGCTGCCTGCACTCTGCTTGGAGTGCAGTGTGTTTGGACTTGCTGCCTGCACACTGCTTGGAGTGCTGTGAGGTTGGACCTGCTGCCTGCACTGTGCTTGGAGTGCTGTGAGGTTGGACTTGCTGCCTGCACTCTGCTTGGAGTGCTGTGAGGTTGGACTTGCTGCCTGCACACTGCTTGGAATGCTATAAGGTTGGACTTGCTGCATGCACTCTGCTTGGAGTGCTGTGAGGTTGGACTTGCTGCCTGCACTCTGCTTATAGTGTTGTGAGGTTGGACTTGCTGCCTGCACTCTGCTTATAGTGTTGTGAGGTTGGACTTGCTGCCTGCACTCTGCTTGGAGTGCAGTGTGTTTGGACTTGCTGCCTGCACACTGCTTGGAGTGCTGTGAGGTTGGACTTGCTGCCTCCACTTTGCTTGGAGTGCTGTGAGGTAAGTCTTGCTGCCTGCATTGTGAGGTTGGACTTGCGGCATGCACTCTGCTTGGAGTGCTGTGAGGTTGGACTTGCAGCCTGCACTCTGCTTGGAGTGCTGTGAGGTTGGACTTGCGGCCTGCACTCTGCTTGGAGTGCTGTGAGATTGGACTTGCGGCCTGCACTCTGCTTGGAGTGCTGTGAGGTTGGACTTGCGGACTGAACTCTGCCTCGAGTGCTGTGAGGTTGGACTTGCGGCCTGCACTCTGCCTGGAGTGCTGTGAGATTGGACTTGCTGCCTGCACTCTGCTTATAGTGTTGTGAGGTTGGACTTGCTGCCTGCACTCTGCTTGGAGTGCAGTGTGTTTGGACTTGCTGCCTGCACAGTGCTTGGAGTGCTGTGAGGTTAGACCTGCTGCCTACACTCTGCTTTGTGTGGTGTGAGGTTGGACTTGTGGCATGCACTCTGCCTGGAGTGCTATGAGGTTGGACCTGCGGCCTGCACTCTGCTTGGAGTGCTGTGAGGTTGGACTTGCAGCCTGCACTCTGCTTGGAGTGCTGTGTGTTTGGACTTGCTGCCTGCACACTGCTTGGAGTGCTGTGAGGTTGGACCTGCTGCCTGCACTGTGCTTGGAGTGCTGTGAGGTTGGACTTGCGGCCTGCACTCTGCTTGGAGGGCTGTGAGGTTGGACTTGCGGCCTGCACTCCGCTTGGAGTGCTGTGAGGTTGGACTGGCGGCCTGCACTCCGCTTCAAGTGCTGTGAGATTGGATTTACAGGCCTGCACTGAATGATGACTTTTGAGGTAAATTCTCAGATATTCTTTGTTAAAATTTGACCGCTCAATCTCGCTATATTAAAATTGTCTTTTAAAAAAAATATCAACAGCAAAGAGGCATCAAGAGGCAGTGAGCAGCAGAACACAACAGTAGACATAACAAGAAAGAACTTAATAAGTCTCATCTTTAACATTTAAATTGTTGTTATATTTTATGAGTAATTCACATTATCAACTTTATTAAATCCTTTTTCCACTGCGTGTTCTTCATCACAATGGGAACCTAATAGGCAGGAATGGCTGCGCTGTCAGAGAGCCACTAAGGGTGCATGAGGGCGAGGTTGAGGGGAGATGGACTGAATGCGTGGGGGGGGAAGGAAATGTCAAGGAGCAGAGTAGGGGGGGGGGTGAAGGGAGGAGGGGTGATTGAGTGAACTGCCACCACACCAGCCATGAGTGACTGGACTGCAGCCCACCAGCCATGAGTAAGTGAACTGCCAGCTCATCAGCTGTGTGATTGAAGTGCCAGCCCACCAGCCATGACTTAGTGAACTGCCAGCCCACCAGCCATGACTCACTGAACTGCTAGTCCAATAATCCTTTCAGTCCACAATGTCCATACTAGCCCTCTGGAAACCAGTCCTTTCAGCGCACAACACCCATACTAGCGCTGCAGAGATACAAGCAAGGATAGACTTTCCTCCTTCATTGTTGTGATCTGTAATAAAAGATGGATATGTCTAAAATTGGTTGACCACCCTCTCCCCCTTCTCCCTCACACACTGTCACCTGTTTCCAGCAGAATTTCTGACAGTTTCTCAGCTGCCAGCCCACCAGGCCTGAGTTACTGAGCTGCCAGCCTGCCATGCCTGAGTGACTGAGCTGCCGGGCCCGAGTGACTGAGCTGCCTGGCCTCAGTGACTGAGCTCCCTGGCCTGAGTGATTGAGCTGCCTGGCCTGAGTGACTGAGCTGCCTGGCCTGAGTGACTGGGCTGCCAGGCCTGAGTGACTGAGCTGCCTGGCCTGAGTGACTGAGCTGCCTGGCCTCAGTGACTGAGCTGCCTGGCCTGAGTGACTGAACTGTCTGGCCTGAGTGACTGAGCTCCCTGGCCTGAGTGACTGAGCTGCCTGGCCTGAGTGACTGAGCTGCCTGGCCTGAGTGACTGAGCTGCCTGGCCTGAGTGACTGAATTGCCCTGCCTGAGTGACTGAGCTGCCTGGCCAGAGTGACTGAGCTGCCTGGCCTGAGTGACTGAGCTGCCTGGCCTGAGTGACTGAGGTGCCTGGCCTGAGTGACTGAATTGCCTGGCCTGAGTGACTGAGCTGCCTGGCCTGAGTGACTGAGCTGCCAAGTCTAAGTGACTGAGCTGCCAGCCCAAGAATCCATTCGGCCTACAATGTCCATATTAGCCCTCTGGAAACCAGTCCCTTCAACCCACAACACCCATACTAGTGCTCCAGAAAGCACCCCCCCCCCCCCAACCACCACTGGCCAGCAATATTGTAATTGGTGGAGAGGTGGAATATTGCATTGAGGGACCAGCCCTCCCGTGTGAAGCTGGGACCCAATGGGTCCCACTTAGTCTAGTATATATATATACATGTTTTCGAGTCATGGAGTCATAGAGTGATACAGTGTGAAAACAGGCCCTTCCCCCAACTTGCCCACACCGGCCAACATGTCCCAGCTACACTAGTCCCACCTGCCTGCGCTTGGTCCATATCCCTCCAAAATTGTCCTATCCATGTACCTGTCTAACTGCTTCTTAAACGTTGTGATAGTCCCAGCCTCAACTACCTCCTCTTGCAGCTTGTTCCATACACCCACCACCTTTTGTGTGAAAAAGTTACCCCTCAGATTCCAATTACATCTTTTCCTCTTCACCTTGAACCTATGTCGTCTGTCCTCGATTACACTACTCTGCGCAAGAGATTCTGTGCATCCTGAACAATTCTTCTCATGATTTTATACACCTCTATAAGATCACACCTCATCCTCCTACACTCTAAGGAATAGAAACCCAGCCTACTCAACCTCTCCCTAGAGCTCACACCCTCTGGTCCTGGCAACATCCTCATAAATCTTCTCTGAACCCTTTCAAGCTTGACAATATCTTTCCTATAACATGACGCCCAGAACTGAACACAATACTCTAAATGCAGTCTCATCAATGTCTTATACAACTGCAACATGACCTCCCAATTTCTATACTCAATACTCTGACTGATGAAGGCCAATGTGCCAAAAGCCTTTTTGACCACCTTATCTACCTGTGACTTGACCTTCAAAGAACCTTGCACCTGCACGCCTAGATCCCTGTGCTCTACAACATTATCCAGAGGCCTACCATTCACTGTTAGGTCCTGCCCTTGTTAGACATTTGTTGTATGTGAATTGATAGTAAGATTAAACGAGAACTTACCAGTTCGAAGTTTGATCATTATTTTATGAGGAGTACGTTGAGGGAATACGTGAAGAACCCCGCCAGGACGCATGCGTGTCATTCTTCAAAGCAGCGGTGTGAAATCACAGATAACAGTAATGACTGAACATAGTAAGATTAGAAAAGAAGATACCAGTTGAGTATATGATCAAGGGTGGGAGCGGAGGGCACGTATTCCCTCAACGTACTCCTCATAAAATAATGATCAAAATTCGAACTGGTAAGTTCTCGCTTAATCTTACTATTTTACTTCGGAGTCACGTGAGTGACTACGTGAAGATTTCAAAGCTCTGTGACTTCATGCCGTGGAAACGAGTCCATGCATCACATCTGCCTTAATGACTATGGGAGGAATTGTGTTAACATGTTTAGACATGAATACGACATTGAAATCCATGATCAATTTATTAACACCAAATTATAGCCCCTATTTATGGGGTGAAATTATATTACAGAACTTTAAATTGTTTCTGCAAATGTTCCAGATTTAATTACTGGTTTATGATAAAATAGTTGGAAAGTTTTCTCCCTTGACCATCCTGCTGTCTTGAGGATTTGACCCATCGGAACATCCAACTGCATAGCTGCCGATGTAGCTGCAGCCCTGGTGGAATGAGATTTGAAAATGTTAGTATCCACCCCAGCCTTTAATAGAACCTGTTTCAGCCATCTTGAGCTGGTCTGGACCGTCACTTTTTTGTGAGGTTGCTTGTGGCTGATTAATAGTGCCATCTCTTTGCCTCTGATGATTTTCGTGTTCTCCATATATAGCAGTAAATGTCTTACTATACAGAGACGATCATCTGTCGGGTAAGCCCTAAATTCTATATTGAGGCCTGCTGACCCCTGTCTGTTCTGCTTGACTAATTCATAAATATGACACGTTATATTTCCAGATGAAGAAGTCATGTTGTTTAGTTTTAATTTATGTAATGACTGTACCCTTTGTGCCGTGACCAATGCCATCAGCATGACTGTTTTCAGTGTCAGTCTTTGTAGGGACAGAATTTTTGCTGGAGACCAATTCCTTAGCATCGTCAGGACAATACTCACATCCCATATTTGGGAGTACCTGGTTCTTGGGGGGTTGATATTAAAAATTCCCCTCATAAGTTTTGTTACCAGGGGGTGAGTTCCAACAGAATGACGCTCTGTTCCTTGGTATAGATATGTTGACAGGGCACTTCTGGCGCAGTTGATGGCACTATAACTGAGCCCCTCATCGTAATGGAGGCCTGCCAGGAATTCCAGAACAGACAGGATGTTCATGGATCTGTAGGTGATGTTGTTTCTGTGACAGTACATCTCCCATTTCCTGATGTATACCAGGTACTGTTTTTTGGTGGACTGTCTGTGGGCCGCTGAAATAATGTTCACTGTTCGGTCCGTCAGTCCCAGTTGCAGTAGAGGTACTTTTAGACTCTACAAATTAATAAGTTCATATGGTTATGACATGGGTGGCTTTCCCTTGTTACGGGATGAACCAGTAAATCTGGTCTATGCCAGATGGTGATGCATGGTTCTAATACCATGTCAAGTATCACAGGGAACCATGGTTGAGTAGGCCAATCGGGTACTACCAAAATACCAGACGCAGAGTCTTGCTGTATTTTCCTTAATACCCGACTGATGAGGCAGAAAGGAGGGAATGCATAAATAAACAATTTCCCCCAATGCAGCGAAAATGCATCTGTCGCCGCTGCCCCAGGATCTGGTTCCCATGAAACATAGTTTGATAACTGGTGATTAAGCCTGGATGCAAATAGATTGATATCTGGTGTTCCATACCATGCTGTAATATCAGCAAATACTTTTTTATCCAAAATCCATTCGGTGTTTTCATTAAATTAGCGTGACCTGGTGTCTGCCACTGAATTTAGTTTACTTGGTAGGTTAGTGGCTGATATCCAAATATTTTTCTGGATACACCATTGCCAAATTGTGTTGGCCAGATTGTCACATGATATCGATTTGTTTCCACCCATGTGGTTGATATATGCTACCACCGTGGTATTGTGAATCTGTAGTCTAACATGCTGGTGATATAACCCAGAACAATATGACTTTAGGCCATGGAATGCACCCAACATTTCCAGGTAGTTTATGCCCAGTGTTCGTAATAATGATGCCTCCTGTGCAGTCCATCTGCCTCCACAGCTGGAGATGGAATTGGTAGCACCCCAACCAAGTGCACTGGCATCAGTTTGTAGCACCATAGAAGGGTTGCTGATAACGATTGGATTGGAACAATGCCGACTGTTATCTGTCCACCATTTTAGTTCCATTATGGCTTCGATTGGTAGCTTCATTGGTCTGTCAAAATTACCAGCATTAACTTTGAGTGCTCGTATTTTTGCCTTCTGTAAATTTTGATAATGTAAAGGTCCAAATTGTGTGGCTGGAAAGGCAGCCACTATTTTGCCAATTATTCTTGCTACCAATCTGATGGATGGTTTACTGATGTCAATGAGGTTATTGCAAGCCTCTATTAAGGCTATAGCCTTTTCCTTAGGCAAAGTCACCGACATGTGAACTGAGTTAATGGTGAACCCCATATAATCCATTGTGGTGGAAGGGTTTAATTTACATTGAACTGGATGGATGATAAACCCCAGTTTTTCAAATAATTGTTTTGTGGCTGTTACTGTTTCTTTGGCCAATTCCAAAGTTTTGCCCACAATGAGGATGTCATCTAGTTATGCCATCACCATGTGTTTTTGTTTCTGCAGAAACGATAGGGCTGGTTTCAAAATTTTAGTGAACAGCCTAGGGGCTGATGTTAGCCCATTTCGTAGTGCTCTGTACTGCCAGAGCTGTCCCATCCAGTTGAATTTTAAATAACATCTGTGGTCGCCTGGTATATGGACTGAATAGTAAGCATCTTAATAGCTAACAAGAGTTAGCTATTAAAATTTCAAAGGAAAGTTGGAATGAATACTTATTAAACGTGCATAAATGCTCGATTAATGTAAGACACACTTTAATACAATTTATAATTTTACATAGATTATATTATTCGAAAACTAAAATTCATAAAATTTTCCCACATGTATCATCTATTTGTGATAATTGTCAATCCCAAGAAGCTACTATAGCGCACTCATTTGTTTTCTGTACAAAAATTCAAAAAATTTGGAATGAAATTTTTGAAATCTTTACAAAGTTATTTAAAACAAGACTGATACCCAAAGCAGAATGGATTATCTTCGGAATAACGGAAGATGGTCCAGAACTAAATGTGTTTCTAAAGAAACTAATGGACTATGGGTTAATAACTGGAAAAAAGCTAATTCTAAAATTTTGGAAGAAGGCTCCAATACCAACTATAAATATGTGGATTTCAAATATGTTTGAAACATTACACCTTGAAGAGATAAGACTCCTCCTAGCAGGTAAACCAGATCATTTCCACCTGACGTGGTCTGCATTTATAGAATTATTACAAAAATAGGGTGCAAAAGTACTTAAAAAAAAAAAAAAAATTGAGGTCAGGTAAGGGGGGATGATAGTTGAAGAGTTGGTATGTCCCATTTACGTAATGCTCAAAAAAATATTTGTTTCTCTCTTTTTCCTCTTTCTCTTTCTCTTTCTTTTCTAGGGCCTATTTCTTAACTCTTTTTCTTTTGTTTTTAATTTTGCTCTTATAGGGTCTTTGTCCTTTTTTGTTGTCACATTTTCTACACTTTCACTTTTTCCTTCACTTTCTTCTTTCTTTCAATCTTTTCCTTTTCTAGTGTAAAAAATAAATGGAGTACATTAATTGTAAGAAGATATAAATGACGAGTATTAATGTATGCGGTTGTAATGTAATGTACTTCTAATAACTAAAATCTTTTTTTTTTTAAATCTTTTAAATCGATGCTAGCCATGAAGTAACCTTTGGAAATCAATTGTTTAGCAGTAACAAAGGTTTCCATTTTGAAATGAATATATTGTACAAAAGTATTCAAATTTGTCAAATCTATGATGATGCGACAACCACCATCTTTTTTGTTTTTGGTAAAGATATTGGACACAAATTCCAGCGATTCGTGTTGGGTTTTTTCAATTACCCGTTTTGCATAATGCCGCTCCAGTTCAGCATGTGCTTCTGATTTTTCTTTACCTGAAAGTACGAACATTCGGTTCAGTACATGCTGAACTGGAGGGCTATGCTTGTGTATAAATTATATGGTATATCCCTGGATACTGCTTAAAATATAAGTGTCTGTAGTTAACATACTCAATTCATCCAGTAAGAAGTGTAATCTCCCACCAACCTCCATACTCCCTGCAATTCGTAAGGAACCAGACCCACCTACCTCCATAGTTACCAGTGGCTGGTTTACTTCCTTCTGTGAATCCTTCGTGGAGGTTGAGGTGCCGGCGTCTGGGTTGGGTTGGCGTTGGGTGTTTGCGCATCTTCCACGAAGGCCGGTCTGGGCCATGGCCTAAAAAAGACCCATGTGCAGTGTACCTGGCCTTTGAGCTTTCACCAGTTTGTCTTGTTCTACTGGTGGGTGCATAAGGGTGCTGTTTATGACCATAGTAGGGTTTTGTTGATGTCGCTTTGATGAGCCCCAGGGTTTTTGCCTCCTCATCGAGCTCTTTGACTTGTTTGGATAGGTTACCTCCAAATAGTAAAATTGGTGGTTTTATGTTTCCAGGTTTGCACAGACCTGCAAATTTCGGGTTTAAAGCAGGTCGGATGGCACTCTTCCTGATGACGTTAATTTCGTATTGGGTATTACAGAGGAGTGCCAGTGCATCCTGTTGATCCTGCGACATCTCTTTTTCATCTACTGTCCGGGCGAAAGCTGTTAATCCCGTTGTTAGGAGCTTTAGTACTTTTTGGAGTTTGACATCCATGCCTCTAACTCCTGCTCAGACGTGTTTCCATATGCAATTATTTACAATGGGAACATTCAGGGATGTACAGTTCCCAGGTGGCAAATGTCTTGCCGTGGTGTCCAATATAGCTTGTTCCTGTAGCTGCTTAAATGACATATAGTCAATACTGGCAGCTAGTTTCGGTTCCAGGTTTCGGCCAGTTTGGTCTGGCTGTATGAATTGGGACACCATGTCCAGTAGATTGTGGTCTTCCTGCACCCCTCGCACACTTGATGTTTGTTCTGGAAACCCCTCTTCAGGGTCAGCCCAGAATTGACCCCCAGTACTCCCCTCTGACGAGGGAGATGCACTGTGCAGACCTACAAGAGGTGCTGCTGTGGGTGTATTAAATTGCCCACAGTGACTAGACTCCATCTCCCGGAGCCTGTCACGTTGGAGCATTTGCTCCATAAGCCGCTCCATCCGGCTCCAGCGTTCACGGTCGCTGGCCGCTCGCGGCTGCTCAAAGTCGGACTCATCCGAGTCAACGACTTTATTAAACTTTTGTATTGCCTTACCGCCCGGCCGTGGTGTAGATCTGGCCGATGCGGGGCCGAAGTCGGGCACAGCTGTTCCCAATACGGGTGATTCACGTGCCGCTGGCCGCTGCTGGCTGCCCGCAACTCTGCGGTCCTCCCTCGCCAGCTTTGGAGCAGCCTTCTTGGTTTTCCTCGTTTTGTCCATTGGAGTCTACACCTGTAAAACAGTATGTAGAGAACAAAAAGAACGCAGAGTATCACTTACCTGCAGTTCCCGGCTTTTAAACTTTGCCGCTGAGGGGGAACGTCGTTCCACCCGTGACTGTTTCGCAATGCGTGTAGCGATATGACACGCATGCATCCTGGCGGGGTTCTTCACGTAGTCACTCACGTGACTCCGAAGTAATATTGCTAGATTTCTATATTAGATCAATGACAACACTTCAAATTGGCTGCAGTTTGATTATCAAAACATCCCAAACAATATCTTACAGTTTTATGTTTTTTAATTTGTCTTTAAATTGATTAGTATTTAGGGAACTGAATGCATGCAAACTGCTTATCATTTTACGTGATGCAAAAATGACCAAAAATAAATTAATTGGCAGTGCAATACTTTTGATGCCCTAATGTCAGGAAGTGTGCTATTTATTGCAAGTTTCTTATTCATGTATACATTTTCTAGGCACATTCACATCTTCAAACAGCGTTATCCATAAAATCTTTATGACATAGTCTTTCTCCATTATATATTGTCATTTACTGACATGGGATTCGTGGCTCTCTCACTAGCCCTCCAGTTTGAAGAATGCATGACTGCTGTGACTTTGTGTAGCTATGTCATGCAGGCTGCTGCATTCAGTGAGATAGAAGATGAAAGTACTGACCTAAAAGAAATCTAAAAAACATGAAGGCTGGTTTATCTTGCCTACCACAAGCAGTACCATTCCTGTGATGCAGGTTGGCTGCAGTTATCCTTAAAGCAAATACCACAGATTTGAAATGGCTCAATGTACATCTAAACCAGGCAGTATGAATTCACTGCAGCTGTTGACTGATTGAGTCAAACCCAACAACTTTGTTTGGTAGCAGAAGCAGGTCGTTCATTGAAATAAATGAGTATTCCCAGATGTGCTTTATTATATCATTTTATCCATGATGAATTTCAATTATATTTCAGATATTTCATTAACAATCTCTGATGAATTTTAATTTGATTTGATAATCTGATGATTACTGAAGTGTTTTAATATCTTGTCACTCCCGGTTTCTCCTGAAAGACCTCGGGGTAACAACTCAGGGTTTTTTTGCTTCTGTTATGTGCAATCACCACATGAAGAAAAAGACAAATATTTAGCTTTTTCTTCACAATGTAAACTTAAAGGACAAATAAAAGGGTGATTAATATAAATAAGAGAATTGCATTAACATCTCACAATAAATGAAAAAAAATGTGAGAAAAAAAAACAGTTGAACTTTTGAAGTAACCATTCTTCATAGGGATTTCCTTATCCCTTCTCCAAAGGAATGGTCAAAGAATGCCAAACGCAGGCAAGTGGGGCTAGTGTAGATGGGATAAGTTAGTCGATGTGGGCAAGTTGGGCCATAGGGCCTGTTTCCACGTTGTATGACTCTATGACTTTAAATGCCCAAACATATGTAATTCTCACTGGATGGGAAAATGAGCTGGGATTTTCTTAATCCATTCTAATATTTAAATAAAGTTTTGTCACCTTTCTTCATGGATACTTATTTAGGCCAGACTAATAGAATTGTAGGGAAAAGTAGGTTCACCACTAAAGTACTTCACATAGGGTTATGTACATCTCAGCCAAGATTTTCTGTCTCCGGGCGCTTGTTTCAATTCTACATTGGTGACCTTCAAAATCAGAATATTCCCTAACTTGAGTCAATCGGTAGTTCTGTGCCTAGGTGTACAAAAGGTCACAATAGCAATTATCTTTATGAAGTATGTTTAACTTCACATGGATATCAGGGGAGGGGACATATCTGCCATCATCCATGTCATGTTGCACAACTTAATTAATAGCTCTATAACACAATTCATAAATGTCAGGTAGAATTGAATTTGGACCACACAAATGACAATGTGTCCTTTGTTTAAAACACCAGGGGTGGCACGGTGGCACAGGGGTAGAGTTACTGCTTTACAGAGCCAGAGACTCGGGTTCGATCCTGACTGTGGGTGTTGTCTGTATGAAGTTTGCCCGTTCTCCTTCCCACATACCAAAGACGTACAGGTGTGTATGTTAATTGGCTTTGGTAAAATTTGTAAATTGTCCCTAGTGTGCAAGATAGTGCTAGTGCGCAGGGATCACTGGTCGATGGGTCTGTTTCCATGCTGTATCTCTAAACTAAACTAAAATAAACCTGTGGTCTAACTTCTTCTTCTTCGAGTCCGTTGCAGTCTCAGATGTCGTTCTGCCAGTATCTGGCGCAGGTCACAGCTGGTCGAGTCGGTTCAGCCAGGTCCTGGGGGCTGCACTGGGGGGCGGCGTCACACTCCAGTAGGTGGGACATTGTCTGTACTGCTCCATAGCTGCATGTGTCTTCTGCCTGGTAGTTCCATGCTTTCATAAGTGCTTTACACCTCCCCTGCTCCACTCGTAATCTAACTGATATTATCCATTGGTATCTCAGAAAGGGCCCCATGATAGGTTGATTAAAAAAATATATATATATTAATGTGGTGTACCAAAGATGCCATCAGCTGCACCTTCAAAAGATGAATCAGTAATTTGGTTAACAGGTAGGAAAAACCTGGAGGATAATTTAAAATTATTAACTCTCCAGAGCCAAAGCAGGGAAATCTTACATACATTCGCCTTTTATTGACCAAACATGCCAGCCATGCTTCCACAGATAAATGTCAAATAAACATACATACTATAATTGTGTTGGTGCAAAGACCTGCCTGTGTTTCCCACATCCCCTTCACATCTATTTGAAGGAAATATTTAATCGACAACTTGGGCCCAAAATACCAGCACCAACATTAACAACGAGGCCCTGTGGAGTTCAGTGTCATTTAACTGTAGACCGCTGGGTAAGCCACAAACTCCAAGTTTAGCATCTGTTAAAACTATCAAAGAATTTGAATATTTATCAATGTTTCCAAAGTTCACAAACATTCAAAAATTAATTCAAACACAGTTAAAACACTATTATACAATATTAAACATTTGTAATGTTTTAAAATGCAAAAGCACTAGAGAATGCCTGAAAACAATTAAATGGATTCAATAACTCAATTAAATCCAAAAATGTAAATGATCTATAAATTTCCATGGCATTGCTCTCCGTTGAAATAAATGGAATCGCTGAACCTGTGCCAGCCCTCACTTGGCATTGGTTCAGCAGGCACATTTCCCAGTGTAATTGCTGGGAAACTGCAGGAAATCAGCATTCCGTTTGCTGGACTCCCGGAGAAATCCAATGTCAGAGAACACTTCGAGTGACGGCACCAAGGTCCTCTCAGGAAGATACGCTGGCATTTCTTGGGAAAGACTGGCCAATAACTGTACAAATAAAATATACTACTAGCAATGTTACAAAATTTTGAGATTTTAAAAATAAAGTCTGCAATTTATCCCATCAGATAAAGCATAAAAAGAAGTTTAATTTGACACTTAATTCACTTTCATATCTTCAGTATTAAAAAAGTTATGGCCATTATCATACTCAGAAATTAGCATCTAGTTCCCTATTGCTTTTCCATTGACTTAACACAAAAGCTGTGATCGAGGACAGTTAAAAGCCCATAACTTTCTTAAAAATTATGGTAACTGAAAGAAATTTTCAGGTATTATAAATTGAAGCATTCTGAAACAAATATGAAACAATCTTACTTCGAAGACATGAAAGTAAAGCATATAATTAGTTAGTTACCTAATTGTAGCTAATTACAAAATTCAATTACTAGATCTAAACATCTATCAATTTCTTAAGAATAGATTAACATTTTTAAATAGCCTAAGTGTCCAAATAACATTCACACAATAATTCACAATATAACATAATTTTTAAATCTAATTTTCATGAATTTACAGGCCAAATGGAAGGAATTGAATGTTTAATGTTTATAGGAGCAGGGAGGTTCTACTGCAGTTGTACAGGGTCTTGGTGAGACCACACCTGGAGTATTGCGTACAGTTTTGGTCTCCAAATCTGAGGAAGGACATTATGGCCATAGAGGGAGTGCAGAGAAGGTTCACCAGACTGATTCCTGGGATGTCAGGACTGTCTTATGAAGAAAGACTGGATAGACTTGGTTTATACTCTCTAGAATTTAGGAGATTGAGAGGGCATCTCATAGAAACTTACAAAATTCTTAAGGGGTTGGACAGGCTAGATGCAGGAAGATTGCTCCCGATGTTGGGGAAGTCCAGGACAAGGGGTCACAGCTTACGGATAAGGGGGAAATCCTTTAAAACCGAGATGAGAAGAACTTTTTTCACACAGAGAGTGGTGAATCTCTGGAACTCTCTGCCACAGAGGGTAGTCGAGGCCAGTTCATTGGCTATATTTAAGAGGGAGCTAGATGTGGCCCTTGTGGCTAAAGGGATCAGAGGGTATGGAGAGAAGGCAGGTACGGGATACTGAGTTGGATGATCAGCCATGATCATATTGAATGGCGGTGCAGGCTCGAAGGGCCGAATGGCCTACTCCTGCACCTAATTTCTATGTTTCTATGTTTCTATGTTTAATACCTGTAAATTAATGGGGATTTAATTCATCTTGCGAGTGAGGATTACTGGAACGCGATCTTTTGGAACGTTGATTTGCGGTGAATTTAACCCCGTATTGGCATGAAAAATACTGCCGTTAATTCGGGGAATAAAATCACCGTGTCGCATGACAAAATGTGAATTAAAGGCTTCTTAAGAAGCACTTTTATACATTTAAAGAAAGCACTTTCGTTTACCTGTCCATTGTGTGAAATCCGTCCCCGTTATCGGCGTTGACGCTTCAGGAGCTGCTTTTAAAATGACTGTAGCGCTGACATTGACGATTTAATAAAAATAAAAAATTCTCAAAACGCCGGTAGGAACGATATTGTCAGCCAAGGTTTGTACTCCAACAAAATATTTCCAGGACAAGGGAGGAGAAACCGCGTTTTAACCCCGCCCCCCCTTAAAGGCGCCAAAATCGCGCACACGGCCAGTGGCAGAATTACAGCGCGACTGAAGGTAAGTTTTGTAACATACCTAATACTACCTGTCGTAGAAATTTGTTTTACGTTGCTAAAAGTCTCGATGTTATTATTCCAGTTGCTGTTGGCCAATAATCTTCTAGTAACAGGCCCTTCATTCCACCTTGCCCATACCGTCCATGTTGACATTCTTGGCTAGTCCTATTTGCCTGCATTTGGCCCATTGTTCTCTAAATTCTTTCCATCCAAATGTCTTTTAAAAGTGGTAATTGCACATGGTTCTGTAGCTCTTCTTCCAGCTCACAAATATTGTTTTGTTTCAGGCCATGACCGTGGCATCTGAAAACATAACCCTTGTTGTTTTACACAGGTGATACATTTGATACAACTGGTATGATTTTTAGATATGGAAAAGCAAAGCAGGAAATGTGGCCGTAAAGGTTACAACTGATACATTTAATGCATCTGGCTCAACTGGCAAATCACTGGCAGAGTATACCTAATTACACACAATGTGATGGATGGTACATCCTCTGTAGCTGGAAGAAATATAAATGACAGGACATAAAGCTGAAGCAAACTGTGTTCTAGTCATGATTTTAGTTTGACTGCGAAGGTGGACAAGGTAGAGTAGGGTTTTTATAATGCACAGCTATACCAAGGACACAGTTAAAGCAGATTTTGTGTAATCTGGAAGTCACGTGTAAGTGGAGCAATTATCTTTGATTGGCAGAGAAGCCATAATGAGAAAAATTGGAATAATTAATCTAGATTGAAAAGAATTATCTTCTCCTGAAAATAAACCACCATTAAAAATTGTTCAGCTCTCATTTTTTCACATACACAGTCCAACTGTTCCTCAATAAAACATATGTTGTCTACCTGCATCTTGTTATCTGTTTCAGCTAAACTGTTTGTTTCATTAAAATATCTTGCCTGAACACCTTTAACTTTAAATGTGTATTTCCATTCTTATCATGTTTCTTTAATTCTTATGTCTTTGTGTTTCACTCTTATGTAAGGCAGTGTGTTTACATTTTTGTAAATGCTATAATTAACTTTCGTAACAATTGAGTATTATCATAATTTAAATTTGGAATATTTATTTTTGTTATTTAGGTTGATTTGTCCTTATTCCAAGTACTGAGCTTGTGATTTTTGATATAGCTATTACCAAAAATGATTTATTTTCTTGTGTGAAGCTTTTGCAATTGCTTTTGTGATTTTTATGACACCCGGCAGGCTTTCCAAATTCTTAATGAACCTCACTCTATCTGAAATTGTTGTACTTTTATGCTTTAATCATACCATCTTTAGTGGATTGATGCTTGATCATTCCATGTAAGCTGCTAGAATGTTATCAGTGTATTTAAAGCTTTATAAATACTATACCAACTGCTTCCATTTAGCAAAGGCATGGGTCATAAATGCAATTAATAGAAACAGTGGCCTTTCATTGCCTTCGATTCAGCAATTGGTCCTGAGCATATGATTTACTGTTGCTGTTCTACGCAACAAGGACCCTCTCTTTTTTGCTTGTTGCTGATCACACTGTGCTGCCACTGTTAATATATTCCATGCATAATTACTGAGATATTTAGGTACTCGCATGGCTAGCACAGAAAAGGGAAGCCTGTTCCTTTTCCTTTCATGGAATGATTAATGAAAACCCAATTCATTCTTCATGGCAAAGGGTGCCAATCTCCAGCATTACGCATATATGAAAAGAACATCTATTTATGGATGCTCTGCAAATACTGTTGAATCCATTGTGACCATCAAATGTAGCCATGTCATGTCAGTGTGGAGATAGGGGGCAGGGAATTATTTAACTTTGAACTGATAGCCAGGGATATGAAGGTTGACAACAGATCCATATTGTTTTAACATAGAAAAACAAAATCAAAGTAAAACTTAGAAATGACCCTAGGCCATGGAAGAGATGAGGAATAGCTATCTAAATCTATTATTTTACTTCGGAGTCACGTGAGTGACTTCGTGAAGACCCCGTCCAGCACGCATGCGCGACATTAGCGTTCACGCAGTGCAACAGCGACGACCGGGAGTACAGGCGCTCCCGCTACACGTCGGTGAAAACTAAACAGCGGACCATCAGGTAAGTCTTACACTGAGGTCGTAATCCGCAAGCTGTGCTCTGCTCTCTATTCCAGAGGAACTGGGAACAGGAGCAGCACGGCAAAGGAAGAAAACCGCCCCCCCGTTCGACTCCAACAGAACGGGAGTGTTCCATCAGTGGGGGGCGAGAGGCGGCACCTGGACCGCATATGCTGCGGTCCACCCTCATCGAGACCGAGCCGAGCCCAGTCCCGCTAGCGCAGCCTGATGAGCGGCAGCGGGCTGGAAGAAAAGTTTAAACAAACAAACAAACAAACAAACAAACCGGCCGGTTATGTCTGACTCCGATGAGGAGGGTCCGCCTTAGAGCGGCAGAGCTAGCCGCCTGAGCCGAATGAAAAGGCTCATGGAGCAACTGCTCCAGCGAGACTTGCTTCAGGAGCTACAGCAGTCTCGCCAGGGGGATCAGGCACTCCCACAGCAGTGCTCTATAAATGCACTGGCCATCGCTTTCCCCTCAAAGCAGGGCAGCGTTGGCGACCAGGGCTGGGCTGGTCAGGAAGAGGGGTCATTGGCTGAAGATGTCGGGAGTACGCTTGGGGTACAGGATCAGGAAGAGCTGCTGGGTGTGGAGATCCGCTACGTGGTTTCACCACGAGCAGGGCGGCCATTGGAGCCAAAACTGGCGGCCAGCATCAACCACCTGTCCCTCAAACCCCTACAAGACAGGTACTTAATGAGGCACTAGAGCTGGAAAACTGCAGTTCGCTCAATGTACCGGCTGTTAACAGCCAAATCTGGGGGGGGGGGGGACAGAGTATCCGGAACCAGGAGCTAAAATCCTCAAGCTCCTGACGACAGGGATAACAGCCTATGCTCGTTCCGTGGATGGGGTGGATATGACCACAAACCAGCAAGACACTCTGGCTCTGCTGTGCTACACCCAATATGAGATAAATAACCTCCGCAAGGAGAGAATAAGACCTGCCCTCAATCCCAGGTTTGCAGGACTGTGTAAAACACCGGCCTCAGAGCCGCAGATCCTGTTATTAGGAAGGACAAGTGAAAGACCTGGAGGAGGAGTCCAAAGCATTTGGCCTCATGAGGGCAGGCCCCGGAACGAGCAGACCCACACAAAAAACCAGACGGCAGTACCCCACCGCGTCCACCAGTCAAGGTCAAATTTATGTCACTGGTGAAAGCTCGGGGTCCGCATACTATCCCCGAAAGCCTTTTTAGGCCAGGGCCCAGAGCGGACCCCATGGAAAATGCGCCACCCCCAATCAGCAGTACATCAACAGTACATCCAGCAGTATAATGACCGATGAACAAACGGAAGAAAGGAACACTACCATAACTATGGAGGTAGGTGGGTTTGGTTCCTACCAGCATGTAAATGGGGAACTGTACTAACAGGAGGTGTCTCACGAATGATAGTTATATACTTAACAGTATTCGGGGATACAAAATAGAGTTCATTCACGAAAACATGCCACCAGTTCAGCACGTACCCAAAGGGTCTTTACCCTCTCAGTCAAAGAGAACTAGAGGCTCAAGCAGAACTGGTGAGGTTACTTACAAAGGGTGTCATTGAGAAATCCAAACATGATCCTTTGGAATTTGTCT
Source organism: Malacoraja senta (assembly GCA_038087875.1). Classification (NCBI taxonomy): domain Eukaryota; kingdom Metazoa; phylum Chordata; class Chondrichthyes; order Rajiformes; family Rajidae; genus Malacoraja; species Malacoraja senta. The sequence goes on along the minus strand of CM075977.1, from coordinate 241,532,889 downwards.
CAAATATATTTACCAAAAGTAAAAAAGATGGTGGATGTCGCATCATCATTGACTTAACCTCACTAAATACCTTTGTTAAGTATGTACATTTCAAAATGGAAACATTTGTAACTGCTAAACAACTGATTTCCAAAGGATACTTTATGGCAAGCATTGATCTAAAAGATGCCTACTATTCAGTACCCATTCACAAGGGTCATCGCAGATACCTGAAAATTTACCTGGATGGGGCAACTATGGCAGTATAAAGTATTGCCTAATGGGTTGACATCAGCCTTAGACTATTTACCAAGATATTAAAACCAGCCTTGGCAACATTAGCGAAACAAAGACATATTGTCATGGCGTATCTTGATGATATCCTAATAGTTGGCAAAACCATGGAGTTGGCTAAATCAGCTGTATTAGCTACCAAATAATAGTTTGAAACCCTGGGTTTGTCATACATCCAGATAAATCTAAGTTGACGCCATCCACAACTATGGACTATCTGGGATTCAATTAACTCAATCCACATGTCTGTAACGTTGCCAAAAGGTAAAGCAGCAGAATTGGCACAGATGTGCAACAATTTAATGGTAAGCAATCGACCAACCATCCCACAAGTGGCAAGAATAATTGGCAAAATGGTAGCAGCATTTTCAGCTACACAATTTGGACTCCTGCACTATCAGCACCTACAAAGGGCAAAAGTACAGGCGTTGAAACGACATGCAGGTCACTTTGACAGATCCATGAAACTACCCATTGAAGCAATATCAGAGTTACAATGGTGGATATAACACATTTGGCATAGTTCCAGCCCTATCATCATCAATAACCCAACGTTAACTATACAAACAGATGCCAGTGCTCAAGGCTGGGGAGCAACTAATACCATATCCAGCACAGGTGGTAGATGGACTAACCTAGACTCGTCTTTACTACAAACACTGGGCATAAATTATTTGGAAATGTTGGGTGCGTTTTATGGTTTTAAAGCATATTCTAGGAATATGCACAACTTGCATGTTCATTTACAAATTGATAAATATCACGGTGGTGGCCTATATTAACCATATGGCCGGAATAAAATCGATATCATGTGACAATTGGGTCAACACAATCTGGTAATGGTGGGTCGATAGACATATTTGGCTATCAGCAACTTACCTACCAGGTAAGCTAAATACAGTGCCAGGTCATGCAAATTCAATGATAAACACCAAATGGATGTTAAATCCTAGAGCTTTGCTAAAATTACAAACCAATATGGCACACCAGATATCGATCTCTTTGCATCCAGACTAAATCACCACGTACCAATGTATGTCCCTTGGGAACCACACCCTGAGGCAGCAGCGATAGATGCATTCGCGCTGAACTGGGGGACAGATTTCTTCTATGCTTTTTCCCCTTCTGCCTTAATCTGTAGGGTACTACGCAAAATACAGATGGACTCTGCTTCAGGTATTTTGATAGTACCAACTGGCCTACACAGCCATGATTCCCAGTGGTCCTCGACATGGTCATCGACACTCCTATGACCTTTCCCAGTAGCCCAGACCTATTGACGCACCCTGTATCAGGCATAAGTCATCCATGCCATGCCAAAATTAACCTACTGGGTTGCAGATTATCAAAAGACCACTGCTGGGACTGGGATTGTCTGACAGGACCATCAACATGATGACACCGTATGTCCACCAGGAAACAATACCTATCGAGCATCAGGAAGTGGGAAAGATACTGCTCGACTACTGGGACAACGTACTCATCTGCAACCATAACCAATGTACTGGAGTTCCTGGGGAGCCTTCACCATAATGAAGGATTGAGCTACAGCGCCATCAATACTGCCAGACGTGCGCTGTCAGCCTACTTAAAACAGGTGCCAGGACAACAGGCCATAGGGTCTCACCCGCTGGTGATCAAACTCATGAGGAGTATCGTCAACTCCAACCCTCTTAGACCTAGGTATACACAAATCTGGGATGTCAGTGTGGTCCTGACATACCTAAGGGGATGGTCCCCAGCCAGGTCTCTCACCCTGGAAAAGCTAACCCTGAAAACGGTCATGCTGATGCTACTAGTCTCAGCACAAAGAGTCCAGTCCCTCCACTTACTGCGACTGGACAACATGGTTATAACACCAGACCGGGTCTCATTCACCATTCAGGAGCTGCTAAAGCAGAGCAAGCCAGGAACTTGAGTCCTAGTTATGGATTTCCGGGCATACCCACCTGACCTACGGTTGTGTGTCATGACTCACTTATTAACTTACATCAACACAACAAGAGATTCTCGAGGGAGAAGGAAAAAAAATATATATATATATATATATAAATAAATAAATAAATAAATTAAAAAGCCTTATGGGTCAGCCACAAGAAACCTCATGGTTGGGTGTCGAGCCAAACCATCTCGAGATGGCTCAAGCAGGTACTGGGAGCTGCTGGAGTAGATACTGATGTATATACATCTCACTCCACCAGGGCAGCATCCACATCGGCGGCTAAAAGAATGAACATGGAGAAAACGTTCCAAACGTTCTACCACAAGCCGCTAGCAGAACCTGTGTTATTTGCAGAAAGAGTTTTAAAATCTGCAAAATTATATAATTTAAGCCCGGGGGAGCATTTTGTCTTTTGTTATTGTTTAATAGATACCATTATTGTTTACAAACAGATTATGGTTGATTATGATAACATACTTCCTCCCTTGAATGACTTCGGCAGCGAGTGAAGTATGAACTGTTACACGGTTTGAAATCACAGAGCTTTGAAGTCTTCACAAAGTCACTCACGTGACTCCGAAGTAAAATAGTAAGATTAAACGAGAACTTACCAGTTTGAAGTTTGATCTGTATTTTATGAGGAGTTACGATGAGGGATTACGTGCCCTCCGCTCCCACCCTCAAATATATAGATCAACAGGTATCTTAGTTCTCCTTTTCTTTACTATGTTTATTTCAATTATTGTGTTTCCTGTGATTCCACACCGCTGCTTTGAAGAATGTCGCGCATGCGTGCTGGACGGGGTCTTCACGTAATCCCTCATCGTAACTCCTCATAAAATACAGATCAAACTTCAAACTGGTAAGTTCTCGTTTAATCTTACTATTATAGTATCTATTATTATAGGCAAGGCAGGTGGGGTAATTCCAAAGAGAGAGATCAAGGCCATTGAAAACATGCTTACTTACTGCAAATGGCATAAAACAATAAGTAAAAGTCGGGGCTATGGTTCACCTGAAAGAGCATTGTGGTGACCAAGTCATGTAGATCCAAAGAACAAAAGAGAGCCAGGCATCGTAAGCTTCATTATCTCCATCCTTCCAGTCACACTATTAAATTACTGAACTAACAATTCTGAAGCCTTGAAAAATGATGGAGGCAAAAATCTGCAACCCACATCAGCAGTTGGAGAAATTACATTTTGTTGGATTTTTCTGTAAAGAAAAATGTATTCAACTCTGCTGACCATGAACCTGAACATAGTAAAACATCTTTGGTTCACTGATACCTTTCTGTGAATGAAACCTGACACATTTAGCCTTAATGTGATGGTGTTCTCACAACAGTATTTTGTTAAAGTGGCCCAGCAGCTCGATTCGGTTGATTCAGACCACAGCCACTAAAGACAATGGGAATAAAAATGGATCTACCATGCAGTATTTATTTTTATCCCAGCAAAAATATTTAATAGGAATCCGAGGGGTAACTTTTTCACACAAAGCGTGGTGGGTGTATGGAACAAGCTGCCATAGGAGGTAGTTGAGGCTGGGACTATTCCATTGTTTAAGAAAAAATTAGACAGGTACATGGATAGGACAGGTTAGGAGGGATATGGAGCAAGCGCAGGCAGGTGAGACTAGTGTAACTGGGACATTGTTGGCCGGTGTGTGCAAGTTGGGCCGAAGGGCGTGTTTCCATATGACTCTATAAGTATTGAGGCAGGTATTTTAACCACATTTAAAAGATATTTGGACAAGTACATGGGCAGGAATGATTGAGAGGAATTTAGGCCAAACTTGGGCAAATGGGATTAGCTTCGATGGGGCATCTGTGTCATCACAGATGAGTTGGGCTGAATGGCCTCTATGACTCCATGACTATTACTATCCTTGAGTGCAGCCTATCCCACCAGCTGGACAGATGATCTGTGAGAGGCAAGACAATGGCAGACAGTTGACAGGGAACAGGCCTGAAACTTCTCAACCTCAACTCTGGATCTCATGAAATCTCAGTTCATTAGGTCATTTGAGAGAAAGAAACATGCTGATAATTATAAATGAGTGTCCACCTCAGTACTTTTTTCAGGACACCTCCAGATTGAACAACATTAGGAGAACAACAAACCAGAAAATCTATTCTGGGGACTTCAATATGCATCACCAAGTATGGCTTCGTAACACAAACAATGACTGAGCAAGCTAACAGATATGAAAGATCCAACATAAAGAATAGCACTACTTTATCTTGACTTCACAAGCTAATAAAAAAAACATAGAACATGGAATAGTACAGCACAGGAACAGGCCCTTCAGCCCACAATGTCCATGCAACACATGACACCAAGCCAAACTAATCTCCTCTGCCTGATGTGATGCATATCGCTTCATTATCTGATATCATGTACTTATCCCAATGCACTGTAATCGCCCTCACAAGCATCATGAAGACTTCGATTTGCATGTGTGCCGTCCCCAACTTCCAACATGTGACCCATGCAAGGACAATTGAAAAATACAGAAGTGAATTTCAGATGAGTGCTACACATTGTTGGATGCCACTCCTAGATCCTTCTGCTCGACAACACTCCCCAGAGGCCTGCCATTCACTTTGTAGGTCCTGACCTGGCTGGACTTCCCAAATTTGATTCGTTACACTTATCTGTATTAAACTGCATCAACCATTCCTCAGCCCACTTGCCCAACTGATCAAGATCCTGCTGGAATTTTTGCCAACCATCTTCACTGTCTACAACACCACCCACTTTAGTGTCACCAGCAAATGTATTAATCATGCCTTGTATGTTCTCATCAAAACCATTTATAGAGATGAGAAACAGCAATGGGCTTAGCACCACACTCTGAGACATGCCTCTATTCACAGGCTTCCAGTCCAAAAAACAATCTTCCCCCATCACCCATTGCTTCCTTCCATGGAGCCAATTTTCTATCCAGTTGGCTCCCCTTGGATCCCATGCAATCTAACCTCCAGAGCAGCCTACCATGCGATACCTTGTCAAATGCCTTACTGAAATCCATATATACAATGTCTACAGCTCTACCCTCATCAACCTATTTGGTCACATCTTCAAAAAATATTCAGATTTGTGAGGCACGATCGTCCACATACAAAATTGTGCTGACAATCCCAAATCAGCCCTTGTCCATCTAATTGCATGTATATCTTATCCCTCAAAATCTTCTCTCATAACTTTCCGACCACAGATGTTAGGCTCACCAACCTGTAGTTCCCAGGCTTTTCCTTGCAGCCCTTCTTAAGGGTGGCACAACATTTGCCATCCTCCAGTCTTCCGGCACCTCACCCCTATTTAATTATGACATAAATCTCAGCCAGGGCACCTGCAATTTATTCTCTAGCTTCCCACCATGTCCTCGAATATAACTGATCAGGCCCTGAAATGTTGTCTACCTTCATACACATTAGGACCTTCAGCACCATAATACTGACTACCCTCAAGACACTTCCATTGTCTGTCCCAAATATCCAGGTCCTCATGTCTTTTTCCACTGTAAAAATTGATGACTCATTGATGACCTTGCCCATCTCCTATGGCTCCAAACGGAGTTGTCCTCTTTGTACCCTATTCTCTCTCTGGTTACCATTTGTCCCTTAATGTATTTATAAAATCTCTTGGATTATCCTTAATACTATCTGCCAGATGTATCTATTGTCCCCTTTTGGCCCTCCAGATTTTCTTTTTAGCATGCTCCTCAGTTCCTTAAAACTCCTCCAGGGATAAACCTGATCCCAGCTGCCTTTACCTACCCCATGCCTCCCTCTTATTCTTGACCAGAGCCTCAGTAAGTCACCAATTTTCCATTATACTGGTTTTTCTTCTGAAACTGAATTGCATAGGACACATGCACGTGGTGCTGCACAAACCGATTCCTGCGTTTTGACATTTGGACTGAAAACTCAGTTCTGTTTTTAGATGGCACATCTTGCAAAATGGCACCAAATACATATTCAAGCATATGATGCACCTCAGAGTAGGAACCATTACAGCATATTTATTTTTTATTTATTTTGGAACATTAAAACTTTGATTGATAACATATTTGTTTAAAGAAAATACTTCGGGATTTGTTGTTAGTCGATTTCAATTGGCTGTTTCTTCCATTGTACAGGTGCTTGGTGTTTTCTAGAGTTCTTTAAAGTTGCTTAGCTCAACAAAAATATATCCATAATTTAAAACCACTAAAAAAACACATACTTTTACAGTAGCACAATCCCATTGGGATCCAATAATATTGGGAGAATGAATAATGGGCATGCAGGGTAGGATGGGTGGCAAGAAGAGGAATGAGTAAAGGCTGAAAGGCAGTGAAGGCCCATTGTGGTTAAGAAGCTCATTTCTTGCCTTGTCTTTTCTTAGATAGTGGGATTAGGCCATTCAGCTCTTTGAAATTGCCCTGTTATTTAATAAGAACACAGTTGAACTTATTGTAAGCTCAACTCAACATTTCCATCTACCTACAACAACCTTGCATTCTCTTGCGAATCAAGAAACGACCTAATTCTTCTTTAAGAAGAATTTACTCCCACCATCATTCAAGGAAGAGAGTTCCAAAGACTCATATTCCTCAGAGAGAAAAATAAAATGTTGTCATCTTTCTTCCGTATTTGTAACCCCTTATTTATAAACAGTGCCCCCTTGTTCTAGATTTTCCCACATCCTTTCCATATTCATTTTCCAAGACTACTCAGAATCTTATATTTTCAGTCAATTCCTGTGAAACATAAAGTCCTGTATTTGTAATCAATTCCCCAAGCAATAAATTATGTTGTTATATTACCGAATTACTTGATACACCTACCTTTTATGGAATCTCCTGGTAAGACATCCTGATCCTGTGGCATCTTCGAGCTCCACAATCGCTCACCATTTAGATAATCTGCTTCAGTTTTTAAAGGTATTTTTTATGCTATTCATGTATTACTGCATTCGCATATGGTAACATCTATGTTGCTCAGAGAACTGAAGATAATTAAAAAAAAATTATGGATCTGACGCTGTTGAATAATTATAATGGAATCTTTTTAACATCAACATATTTAGTGAATTACACATTAAATTGTTTTCTGTTAAACTGCTTTCAACACCATTTTACTCATTTATTTCCTGACCAGCTTGTCCACCACAGCAGAGCAAACGATAAGATGGAACACAGAGGAAATTATCACCATTCAGTTACATACCATCCTGTCTTGGAAACATTTTGCTACTCATTCATTACTTTAGTTATAGAGAGAATGTGCATGTCATCACAAACGATGTCGGAAAGAAGGGGATGAATATTCTGCAGCGTGACTTTAAAGAGCTAGGAAAAATGCTGCAAAGCAGGCCCTCCAGGGTTGTTATCTCCGGTTTGCTTCCAGTTCCTCATGCAGGCGAGAGCAGGAACAGGGAGATACGGAATGTGTGGCTGAGGAACTGGCGCAGGGGGCAGGGATTTAGATTCTTAGATCACTGGGATCTGTTTTGGAGTAAGGGGGAACTGTACAAAAGGGACAGATTGCATATTAACAGGTGGGGGGGACCAGCATCCTGGTGGGCAGGTTTGCCACTGCTACGCGGGTGGTTTTAAACTGAATAAGGGGGGGCGGGGTGTCAAATGGGATAGTAGAGGACGGAGTTAAAGGGAAAGAGAGTAAAGGGATGGTTAATGACCTCAGAATTAACGGGAAAGGAAGCTCACAAAGGGATAGGAGAGTATGGCCAAGTGTAATAGGGATCGATGTGAAAGGTGAGATGCATAAAGAATTAAAAGTATTGTATATGAATGCGCGAAGTATAAGAAGTAAAGTAGCTGAGCTTGAAGCTCAGTTAGAGGTTAGTAGATATGTGGTTGCAGGAGCATCGGGCCTGGGAACTTAATATTCAGGGTTATACATCCTATAGAAAGGACAGGCAGGTGGGCAGAAGAGGGGGGTAGCTCTGCTGGTGAGGGATGGAATTCAGTCCCTTGCGAGGGAAGACATAGGGACTGACAAGGTAGAGTCACTGTGGATTGAGTTGAGGAATTGTAAAGGCAAGAAGACACTAATTGGTGTTATTTACAGACCCCCAAATAGTAGCCCGGATGTAGGGTGTAAGTTGCAGCAGGAGTTAAAACTGGCATGTAACAAAGGTAATGCCACTGTGGTGATGGGGGATTTCAATATGCAGGTAGACTGGGAAAATCAGGTTGGATCAGGACCCCAAGAAAGAGAGTTTGTAGAATGCCTCCGAGATGGATTCTTAGAGCAGCTTGCAATGGAGCCGACCAGAGAAAAGGCAATTTTGGATTTAGTGTTGTCCAATGAACCAGATATGATAAGAGAACTTGAGGTAAAGGAACCGCTTGGAGGTAGTGATCATAATATGATTAGTTTTAATCTGCAATTTGAGAAGGAGAACGTTAAATCGGAAGTGGCAGTGATGCAGTTCAACAAAGGGGACTATGAAGGCATGACAGGGGAGCTGGCCAAGGTAGACTGGAAAGGGATCCTAGCAGGAATGACGGTGGAACAGCAATGGCAGGAATTTCTGGGCATAATCCGGAAGACGCAGGATCATTTCATTCCAAAAAGGAAGAAAGATTCTAAGGGGAGTAGGAGGCAACCGTGGCTGAGAAGAGAAGTTAGGGATAGAATAAAACTAAAAGAAAAGTTGTATAACACAGCAAAGAGTAGCCGGAAGCCAGAGGATTGGGAAACTTTCATATGACAACAGAAGGAAACAAAACGGGCAATACGGGCTGAAAAGAAGAAGAATGAAGGGAAGCTGGCCAGGAATATAAAGAAGGATAGTAAAAGCTGCTTTAGATATGTTAGGGGAAAAAGAGTAGCAAAGTCAAATGTGGGTCCCTTGAAGGCAGACACGGGTGAAATTATTATGGGCAACAAGAAAATGGCAGAAGAGTTGAATAGGTACTTCGGATCTGTCTTCACTAAGGAAGACACAAACAATCTCCCAGATGTACTGGAGGACAGAGGATCTAAGGGGGTAGAGGAACTTAAAGAAATTTTCATTAGGCAAGAAATAGTATTGGGACTGAAGGATGATAAATCCCCTGGGCCTGATGGTCTGCATCCCAGGGTCCTCAGGGAGCAGGCTCTAAAAATAGTGGATGCATTGGTGATTATTTTCCAATGTTCAATAGATTCAGGATCAGTCCCTGTGGATTGGAGGATAGCTAATGTTATCCCACTTTCAAAGAAAGGAGTGAGAGAGAAAACGGGGAATTACAGACCAGTTAGCCTGACTTCGGTGGTGGGAAAGATGCTGGATTCAATTATTAAAGAGGTAATAATGGGGCATTTGGATAGCATTAAAAGGATTAGTCCATGTCAACATGGATTTATGAAAGGGAAATCACGCTTGACTAATCTTCTGGAATTTTTTGAGGATGTGACAAGTAAAATGGATGAAGGGGTGCCAGTGGATGTAGTGTATCTAGACTTTCAGAAAGCCTTTGATAAGGTCCCGTACGGGAGACTAGTGACTAAAATTAGAGCACATGGTATTGGGGGTAGGGTGTTGACATGGATAAAACATTGGTTGAGCAAAGAGTAGGAGTGAACGGGTCCTTTTCGGAATGGCAGGCAGTGGCAAGTGGCGTGCCGCAAGGCTCGGTGTTGGGGCCGCAAGTGTTTACCATATATATTAATGATTTGGAAGAGGGAATTAGGAGCGACACTAGCAAGTTTGCGGATGACACAAAGCTGGGTGGCAGTGTGAACTGTGAAGAGGATGTTAGGAGGTTGCAGGGTGACCTGGACAGGTTGAGTGTGTGGGCAGATAGAATAGAATACAATAGCCTTTTATTGTCATTCAGACCGAAGTCTGAACGAAATTGAAGCAGTCTACATAAAACAACAATAAACACACATTAACATCCACCACAGTGAGTCCACCCAACATTTCCTCACTGTGATGGAGGCAAAAGTCTTAGGTCTGCAGTCTCTTCCCTCGTCTTCTCCCTCTGCGCTGAAGCGATACCCCCCGGGCGATGTTTCCCGCGGCTCAAACACCGCGGCCCGGGGTGGTCGAAGCTGCCGCCCACCAGTCCTGCAAACGCAGCCGCTGGCCCACGGCCGAACCCCGGACTCAGGCCACCACCGCCAGAACACCGTCCCAGCCACCCTCACGTGAGTACCATCTTCAGCCTCGGTCTGGGCAGCCCCGACATGGGCGTCGCCTCTCTCCCTGGGCCGGGCCGCCCCGACATGGGCGCCGAACCTCCCTCCGGGCCGGGCCGCCCCGACATGGGCGTTGCCTCTCCCCCCGGGCCGGGCCGCGGGGGAGAAGCGTGGCAGATGCAGTATAATGTAGATAAATGTGTGGTTATCCACTTTGGCAGCAAAAACAAGGGGGCAGATTATTATCTCAATGGGGTTGGGTTAGGTAAGGGGGAGGTGCAGCGAGACCTGGGCATCCTTGTATACCGGTCACTGAAAGTTGGCTTACAGGTACAGCAGGCAGTGAAGAAAGCTAATGGAATGTTGGCCTTCATAACAAGAGGATTTCAGTATAGGAGTAAAGAGGTTCCTCTGCAGTTGTATAGGGCTCTGGTGAGACCACATCTGTTGTATTGTGTACAGTTTTGGTCTCCTAATTTGAGGAAGGACATCCTTGTGATTGACGCAGTGCAGCGTAGGTTCACGAGATTGATCCCTGGGATGGCGGGACTATCATACGAGGAAAGATTGAAAAGACTAGGCTTGTATTCACTGGAGTTTAGAAGGATGAGGGGGATCTTATAGAAACATATAAAATTATAAAAGGACTGAACAAGCTAGATGCAGGAAAAATGTTCCCAATGTTGGGCGAGTCCAGAACCAGGGGCCACAGTCTTAGAATAAAGGGGAGGTCATTTAAGACTGAGGTGAGAAAAAACGTTTTCACCCAGAGAGTTGTGAATTTATGGAATTCCCTGCCACAGAGGGCAGTGGAGGCCAAATCACTGGATGGATTTAAGAGAGAGTTAGATAGAGCTCTAGGGGATAGTGGAGTCAAGGGATATGGGGAGAAGGCAGGCACGGGTTATTGATAGGGGACGATCAGCCTTGATTACAATGAATGGCGGTGCTGGCTCGAAGGGCCGAATAGCCTCCTCCTGCACCTATTTCTATGTTTCTATGTTTCTATGTTTCTAGATCATAGAACTTCCTACCTAACAGTACTATGGAAGTACTTTCAGCACCTGAAGAACAGCAGTTCAAGAAGGTGGCTCACTTGTATCTTATCAAGGCAACCAAGGGATTGGCAATAAATGTCAGCTTTGCTATAAAATTTATCCCACTGTATTATTTAAGTCTTGTAATTATCTTTATGTTTGACCGTGATTTATTTATTCAACACCCAAATGTACACATAGGTCTTCTTCTGTAGGTCATGAACACAGAATGTCAACTGTATTACTAATAATAAAAAGGTTGGAATATGATTTATTTAATTCTATAAATGTTACTGTGGGTATTTACAATGCCTTTCCTTGAAAATATATTTGTAACAACAGGGCTGCCATGGTGTTATTGATTAACTCCAACCAGACCATGGCTACTCAAAATGAGCACAAATGTCCATTTATCTACATGGCAGTTAATTAATCAGGGCTAGTTAATTATGTTTAGTTCTGAATGCTTCCTGCTGTTTCCAAAATGTCCATATTTTGGCGGATGTAGACAAAAGTCAGATTTTTGAACCAAGTTTTATTCACAAACAGTTCAACGACAGCGAGTCTAACAAACGCTTCTTTTTTTTTAATTTTTATTTTATTAGAAGTAAGTACAATTGTATACAATCATATTTTCATAATACCTTTTATGTACAGCTTATTTTTAAATTTTTTTGAAATAGAGAAGAAAAAGAAAAAAGTTAGATAATGAAAAATAGAAAAATGTGAGATATATAGTGTGTGAAAAAGAAAAATAAAGAATGAAAAAAGAAAGTTGAGACATAGAAAATAGAAGAAAGAGAATAAAAGAAAAGAAGAGAAGAAAAGAAAATAGAAGGAGATCATTTATAATCTTGACCATCCGCAGTCACGGATTAGCTTTTACACCTGTTTTGCACCATACGTTTCCAAAAAGACGACAAATGGAGACCAACTCGTTATGAATTGGTCAAATTTATCTATTAGGAGGAATCGCATTTCCTCAAGATGTGCGGTATCCAACATACTTGCAATCCACATTTTGAGCGTAGGTATTGGTGTATTTTTCCAAAATTTCAATATTAATTTTTTTGCTATTATTAAACCATAATTAAAAATTGACTTTTGAGATGAGCTCAATTTGTTCCCGTCTTCCATTACCCCAAATATAATCAATTCATTATTGGGTTCCATTTTTGTCTTAAATAGTTTTGTAAATATTTCGAAAATATCACTCCAAAATCCATGAAGTTTTATACAAGAAACAAAAGAGTGTGTTATAGTTGCTTCTTGGGTTAAACATTTATCGCAAATGGGCGATATATTTGGATAAAATTTATTTAATCTTGTTTTTGAGTAATATAATCTATGTAAAATTTTAAATTGGATTAGATTATGTCTTGCGTTAATCGAACACTTGTGAATGTATGTCAAATACTTTTCCCATGTAGCCTTCGTAATTGTTATCAATAATTCCCGTTCCCACTCTTCTCTAATTACCTCGGTCACAGGTAAATCTATATTTAAGATATTATTATATAAATATGATATTAATTTTTGTGTATCAGCTTTTATATTCATTACTTCTTCTAGTAAATCAGGAGTTATTTTTTGATATCCCTGTATGTATGTCTTCAAAAAATTACAAATCTGAAAATATTTAAAATAATGAGTGTTTTCAGTTTAAATTTTAATTGTAATTGTTGAAATGATAATAAATCTCCCATTTCATACATATCCCCGATCCTTTTAATTCCTAAATTTTCCCATTGATTATATATTTTATCCATCATAGATGGTTTAAATAAAGGATTATTCGCTATCGGTGTTAACAATGATAGGTTTCTTAATTTTAAGGATAATTTTATTTGTTTCCATATTCTTATTGTATCTTGTATAATTGGGTTTTTCTTATATATTGTATTGTTCATTTTTTTTGGGGAGAAGAGGATTGTTCCTATATTACAAGGATAACAATCCTCTTTCTCCATTTTTATCCATTCTGTCTGTTGAGTTGAACTATCCAACCAGTAAATTATATTCTTAATATGTATTGCCCAATAGTAATACAAAATATTAGGGAGTGAAAGTCCCCCGACATCTTTTGGTTTACATAAGTGTTCTTTTTTAATTCTATGTGATTTGTAATCCCAAACAAAATTAGTAATATTAGCGTTCAGTTTAGAAAAAAAATATTTTGGTACATATACTGGTATAGATTGAAATAGGTATAATAATTGTGGTAGGAAGCTCATTTTGATAGCATTTATTCTGCCTATTAATGATAAAGGGAGTGTTTTCCAAAATTGTATCATAATATTAAGTTTATTTATTAAGGGTATAAAATTAGCATTGAATAAAGCTTTATGTTTTCTAGTAATCTGTATACCCAGATATTTGAATTTTTCTGTTGCTATTTTAAAGGGGAATTTCAATAAGTGTGTGGATTCTTGAGGTTTTAACATCATAATTTCACTTTTGTTCCAGTTTATTCTATATCCTGAAAAGGACCCAAATTCCTCTATTAAATTTAATAAATTTGGTATGCTCGTTTGCGAATTTGTTATATATAACAAAATATCGTCTGCATACAATGAAATTTTATTATCTGAGTCCCTAGTATTATAACCCTGAATATTCGGATGGCTTCTTATACTTTCAGCCAGAGGTTCTATCATAAGGGCAAATAGCAGGGGTGATAAAGCACATCCCTGCCTATTACCCCTTGATAATTGAAATTTTTGAGATAACATGCTGTTAGTTAATATTCTTGCCATCGGTTTATCATATAATAATTTCACCCATGCAATAAAATTCTCTCCCATATTAAATTTTTGTAATACTATGTATAAATACTGCCATTCTACCTGATCAAATGCTTTCTCTGCGTCCAAAGAAATAATTGCTAAATCTTTTTCTTCCTTTTTATGTGAGTACATTATATTAAACAGGCGTCTCAAATTATTAAATGAATATCTTTTGGGTATAAACCCCGTTTGATCAGGGTTTATCAATTTACTAATATATTTGCTTAGTCTTCTAGCTAAAGTCTTTGCTAGAATTTTCTGGTCGGTATTTAAAAGTGATATAGCTCTATAAGAGCCCGGTTCCTCTAGATCTTTATCTTTCTTTGGAATAAGCGTAATAGTTGATTCTGCTAATGTTTCAGGTAATTTATTTTCTTTAAAAACGTGAGTATATAAATTAAATAGATAGGGGGTCGTTATCTCATGAAACTTTTTATAAAATTCATTACTAAAACCATCTGGTCCCGGTGTCTTACCATTTTTCAGCAATTTTATTGTTTCACCTATTTCTTCGATTGTAATTTGCGCTCCTAGTTCTTCTTGTTCCAAAAGGTCAAGTTTTGGTAGATTACAATTATCTAAAAAGTTTGTAATTTTACTATCTTCTGTTTTGGTTTTTGATGTGTATAAATTTTGATAAAATTGAACAAATCTTTTATTGATATCTTTAGGTAGTGTTAGTAATTCACCATTCTCAGATTTAATTTTATTTATAGTATTTTCCTTTTCCTGTTTTTTCAATTGACGCGCCAACAGCTTATGTGGTTTGTCACCAAACTCAAAATGTTCCTGTTTTGTAATTTGGAATAATCTTATTACTCTTGCCGAGAGAATTCGGTTAAGTTTAAATTTCAGTAGTATTATCTTATTATGTTTATCTGTAGTGGGATCTTTAGCATTATCTAACTCTAACTGTCTTATTTCTTGTTCTAACAGCATCTGTTCTGTTTTATTCTTCTTATTTTGAAAAATTTCATATGAAATTATATTTCCTCTAATAAATCCTTTAAAAGTTTCCCATATTAAAGAAGGTGAGGTACCTGGTGTATCATTTATCTCAAAAAATGATATAATTTGTTGTTTCAAATATTGATAACCCTGTAAGTCATTTAATATATATGTGTTAAACCTCCAAAAAAAATTCTTTCCCGGCATTCCTTCAAATTTTACTAAAAAAGTAAATTGAGAGTGATCACAAATACTACTAATATGGTAAGTTGGGTTAATTATATATGGCAATAATTTCCTATCCACTAAAAAATAATCAATTCTTGAGTATGTTTTATGTACCGAAGAGTAAAACGAGTATTCCCTTCCTGCTGGGTTAGCAGATCTCCATACATCTGTTATGTTAGTATTTTTTATATATGTATTTAGAAATTCACTAGTCTTAGATTTTGTATTACTCCTTGTTTGTTTTGCTGATTTGTCTAAGTGAGGATCTAAAACACAGTTGAAATCCCCTCCTATTATGACATTTTGATAATTAAACTCCAGTATTATATCTATAATTTTCTCAAAAAATTGAGGGTTATCAAAATTCGGAGCGTAAATATTTACCATAGTTATTGGGGTAGCATAAATTTCTCCCGAAACTATGATATACCTTCCCTCTTTATCTGATATAGTATTCTTTAATTTGAACGGTATACCTTTTCGAATAAGAATAGCCATACCTCTAGATTTAGAAGTAAATGACGAATAATATGTTTGGCCTATCCACTTCGCCTTTAATCTCATTTGTGTTTCCTGTTTCATGTGAGTTTCTTGCAAGTAGATTATGTCACTTTTCAAAGATTTTAGGTGAGCAAAAATTTTACCCCTCTTTATTGGTTCATTGGCACCCCTTATATTCCAACTACAGAATGTGATTCCTCCATTCTTTATTTGCCTATCGTCTTGCATTGTATATCAAAGTGATGTTCTTGAAACATATGGTGCAAACAAATACCTCTGTGTTCTGGACGTTGGGTGGTCATTCCAAATTTTTAAGTTTACATTACATCTCCATCTCCAAAAGTGCCTTAGATAAAGCAAGAAAAGTTGTGATTTACAATTAATTAAGTGATTTAAAAAAAAAAGTGAAATTAAGGTATCTAAAAGCAGGTACCTTAACGACAAATAGCCACCTAAGGTGGCGTAAGAATTATAGACTTCCGTTGATGTTATTTTACAGTGAGCCCCAATCCCTTATTAACACCTCGTAAAAAAAACCCTACAAACCGTCTCATATCTTGTTTATTCTTGTATAACTTTATCAAACTAGCATTAGTAAAATGCCCCCCAAAAAAATAATTAAAAAAAAAAAAATTTAGTAATAATAATAATAATAATAACAAAAATATGCAAAGATAAAATATTAAAGAGTTAAAAAAAAAGAAAAAAATAATGTAATTAAACCCCAAATCCAAATATAAACCACAACCTATTCTCATTTCTATAAGTATTTGTACTGTACCAATTTATCTAGCCAGCTACCCTACAAGCAGGTACCGAGGGGTTAACCTCATTCCTGGATTTTTTCCAAGTTTATGTTGCGTTCCCACTCAAAAAGAAAGAAAAAAAATGTTAGTAATGTTATAGACATTTTGGTTAATTACAATTTATAAGCAATGGTTTATTCATGATTATTCATATTTACTACACACACTCACAAGTCATTAGTTTTGTTAAAGTTAGTTAGTTAATTGTAATTAGCATATAATAGTTAAATACTCATGTTATCTCGTTCTTTGTACGAGAGCTTTTCATTCAAGGTTAAACAATATTCTCCAATACATTCCAGACAGATAAACTCAGTAACTGTCTGAGAAATCCGCCAGTTCCAGCTCCATCTTAGAAATTAAAATGTTCCTTGTTCATTCCTTTAGTCGTCTTCATCCGATGTTTCCGATGCTTTCCTCATGATATCTTCTGCATATTTAAATGCTTTTTCTGGGTCTGTAAATGAGCGCTCAATTTCCTTATAAGTAATTTTCATTTTTGCAGGAAAAACAATACCATATCTGACTTTAGAAATACCCCTCAATATGTTTCTTGTCGGTGTAAACAGGTTCATTCTCTGGACAATCTCTGGAGGATAATCACGGAAAAATTGGATTTTTTCCCCACGATATATCAAATTTTCACCATGAACAATCTTCTTCAGTATAGTTTCCACTAAAGAAATATCAAGAAATTTCACAATTATCTGTCTTGGAGCAGCATTTATGCCTCTTGAGACACGTCCAACTCGTTGAACAGTATCTATTCTTAGTTCTCCCGGCAGTTTAAGAACCTCTTTGAGTAATTCAGTAACGAAAGTACGTGTTTGAGATACATGTTCTTCTCGTCCTTCTCTTACTCCAACGATTCTCAAATTCTGCCTTCTCGCTCTCGCTTCCAAGTCCAAACATTTGTCAGTCATTCTTGCTAGCTTTTCTGCTTCATTTTTCTTTGATTTTTTCAGGCTGTTTATTTCCATGATCATCTCTTTCATATCACTTTCCATCTCTTCCATTCTCTCGTCAATGTTGTCCATCTTAGCATTTACACCAGAAAGCTTCTTATTATAATCCTTTTCGACTCTAACAATTTCTGAGTTAAGTTTTTTATCAAACTCATTATGTTGTTTCTTCAGCTCCTCTAACTCATCACAGGCACCATCAATTTTATGAGAAAATATTTCCATATTATTCTCCATACTCTTAATTGTAGTAGTAATTTCTACAAACATTTCCTTTACCTCCAGCTCTTTCTTTCCTCCTTTTGTAGCCATTTCCAGCACAACTCCTTGGCTATCGGGCTCCTCCTCAGAACCTTCTTCAGTTGTTTGCAGAGTTTCCAACACACTTTTCAGCTGGAGGCTTATAGTGTTTTTTTTTGGTGCGCGTGAACAAGTCCTCTTGCTCATTTAAAAGTCCGTTATCTAATGATGTTTTCCTTATGCAAACCAAGCAGCTCCGTTGAGTTATTTTTAACTTTAAAACGGCTTTTTGATAATTTTTACGGGAGTAAAGCTCACTGCAGCGTCCTCAATGTTCCATGACACTACCGGAAGTCTCTAACAAACGCTTCTAACACATGTCTTGCCACAACGGTGGTCTTGATCGACTGAATGGGCACAGCCCAGAAAACGTCGCCCCTCCCAGAGTCACGTGTTGGAGGAACCCAACCTCAGGGTTCGTTTACTTGCGAGCACCAGCAGGTGCCGCTACATGCCCCCCCCCCCCAGAATCCTAGGTACAGAACCGAGCAGTGAGCCGAATGGTACGACCAGTACGTGTGGTTCACGGACGCGGGGCCGGCGTAACAGCAGGGGCCGGCAAAACAGGGCCGGGAGGACGTGAAATCCGTGAAAAAGGGGCAGGCATAACAATGGGGACCGGCGGAACAAAGCCGGGAACAGGAGTGCTCGGAAAGGGCTGAACGGCCGGTGGACGACCTCTACGTTGCGGTGTAGCTATGACCACCGGACTGTCACTGTCCACAAGGGCGGGCTTGAGGCGACCGACGGAGACGGACTCCTCCCGGCCACCCACGTCCAACATGAACATGGAGACTCCGGCCCACAGCACTCGAAACGGCCCCTTATAGACCCACTGCAGTGGCGAGCGGTGAGCGTCCCTGCGGAGGAAAACATAGGCACAATTCTGTAACACCACGGGCACATGTACCACAGACGACCCATGTCTGGAAGTGAGGATGGGAGCCAACATGCACACCCATTCACGAAGCTCGGCCAGCAACGCCAAGGCTGAAATCTCCTGACCACGGGTAGCAGGCAGGAAATCCCCAAGCACCTGTAAGGCCGAGTCATATACGAGCTCGGCCGAGGAAGCAGCCAAATCTTCCTTGGTGCGGTACGAATATCCAGGAGAACTCAAGGCAGCTGGTCTCCCTAGTCCGGAACCGTAAGCCGGGCCTTCAGCGGCGACTTAAGGTGCCGATGGAACCTTTCGACCAGTCCATTAGCCTCCCGGTGATAGGCGGTCGTTTTGTGCAGTCCGGCGCCATAGAGCTGTGACAAGGCCGTCCATAGGGAAGAGGTGAACTGGGCCCCATGGTCCGTGGTAATGTCGGAGGGCACCCCAAACCAGGCGATCCAGTGGGCTGCCATAACCCGGGCGCAAGCCTTGGCCGAGGTATTTGAAAGCGGGATCACTTCCGGTCACCTCGTGAACCTGTCCACGATGGTGAGCAGGTGTGTGGCGCATCGAGAATGTGGCAGCGGACCAACGAGATCCACATGAACATGCAGGAACCTGCCCTCCTGGACAGCGAAATCCTGCATGGGAGGCCGCACATGTCGTTGGATCTTGGAAGTCTGGCACGGAATGCAGGCGCGGATCCAGGCAGCCACCTGCTTACGTAGTCAGTGCCAGATGAACTTAGCACCTAATAGGGCAGACGTCGCGCGTATGGACGGGTGGGATAAACCATGCACCTCGTCGAAAACCCGCCGCCTCCAACTGACGGGAATGACCGGGCAGGCACGTCCTGTGGAGATATCACACAGGATCTTGATACCAGCTGCGGCACAAGGCACCTCGGCTAGCCGGAGGCTCGAGTCGGCGGTGCGATAGTCCGCCATACTGGCATCAGCCTGCTGCGCCGCTGCCAGCTCACCAAAGTCGACGCCTTGGTCGAGAGCCGAAACTAAGGGAATGGCGGGACGGGACAAGGCGTCGGCCACGACGTTAAGCTTCCCAGCTATGTGCCGAACATCAGTCGTGAATTCGGAGATGTAGGCAAGGTGCTGCTGCACCTGGCGGACCGCGATTTTGGTAACGGCAAACGTGAGAGGTTTGTGATCCGTGAAAGCGGTGAAGGCGCGGCCCTCGAGGAAATACCTGAAATGCCTGACAGCCAAGTAGAGCGTTTGGAGTTCCTATCGAAAGCACTATATTTACATTCTGGAGCCCGCAGCTGCCGACAGAAAAACGCCAGCGGCTGCCAGCGCTTGTCAACGAACTGCTCCAGAACTGCACCAACAGCAGCATCTGAAGCATCGACGGTGAGCGCTGTAAGGGCAGATGTACTTGGGTGCACCAGCATGGTGGAATTGGCCAGTGCTTCCTTGGCATCCTTGAACGCCGCGATCGCCTTGTCGGACCTCACCAGGTCCCGCGGCTTGCTCGCCAGGCACTGGAACAGGGGGCGCATGACAGCAGCGGCTTATGGCACAAAACGGTGGTAAAAATTCACCATACTGACAAACTCCTGCAGCTCCTTGATGGTCAGTGGCCGGGGAAATTGCTGAATGGCCTCCACCTTTGCAGGTAGCAGCGTGGCACCCTGCGGGGTAACCCAATGTCCCAGAAATGAAATTGAACGCAGGCCGAACTGAAACTTTGCGGGGTTAATTACCAGGCCGTGTTCCATAGACGCTGGAACAAAAGGCGAAGGTGGTTAACATGTTCCGCCTGCGAAGCGCTGGCCACCAGAATGTCGTCCAAATAAATGAAGACAAAAGGCAGGCCCCGTCCAACCTGGTCCACGAGCCGTTGGAATGCCTGTGCGGCGTTCTTCAGGCCGAAGGGCATATGAAGCCATTCGAACAAGCCGAACAGGATAATGGTGGCGGTCTTGGGTACGTCATCGGGGTGGACGTGGATTTGGTTATAACCCCGGACCGGGTCCCCTTTTGAGAAGAAAGTGGCACCATCTAGGTGCGCCGAGAAATCCTGTATGTGAGGCACCGGGTAACGGTCGCCGTGGTCACCGCGTTAAGGCGCCTGTAATCACCGCACCGCCTCCGCCCCCCTAGATGCCTTTGGGACCATATGGAGCGGGGAGGCCCATGGGCTGACGAACCGCCGGACAATGCCCATGTCTTTCATCAGCTGGAACCCATCCCGGGCAATTCACAGCTTGTCTGGCGGCAGGCAGCGCGCCTGAGCATGCACCGGGGGGCCCTCGGTGGGGATGTGGTGCACCATGGCGGGGAGGCGCCCCACTGAAATGGGGCGTAAGGAGCTCGGGGAAATCGGGAAAGCAGGGCGGCGAACGGGCCTTCGACTTCGACAACGACGTCAGGCTGCAGGATGGGCGCTGGTGGGCTGCGTGGCGCAGTTGGGCCGATGTCTGACCGCGGAGCCATACGACCACCCCGCAAGTCGACGACGAGAGAGAATGCGCGCAGGAAATTGGCTCCTAAGAGCAGCTGGGCGACGTTCGCGACGATAAACTTCCACTTGTAAGAGCGGGTCGAAAGTGAGGTTAAGGGTCGGCGTACCGTACGTTCGAATGTCGCTCCCATTAACGGCCGAGGGGACAGGGCCCTTCTTACCAGCATGGTTATCATGGCCGGTCGGGGGGAGAATGCTGACGATCGCGCCAGAGTCCACCAGGAAAAGGCGGCCGGAATGGCGGTCACGGACGTAGTGGCGTTCGTTCTGGCCGATCGCATTCGCCTCTACGGACGATCGGATGAGGCATTTCCTTGAAACGTACAGGGCGAGCAGCAGCATCGAGCCTCCGCGCCGAAACGGAGGTTGTAGTACCACCAATGGTGCAAACCGCGAGTCTTGGGACGCTGTTGCTGTCCCACGGCGGAGGCTGAGGGCGTGCCTTCCTCGTGTAGCTGCCGAGGTGGGAGGCAAGCTGGTGTGGATGGCGCAAACCTCTTGATGTCTGCGAGCTGCTGGGGGTCATTGAACTCTGCGCCGGCGAGCATCAGGCGGACATCGTTGGGCATTTGCTCGAGGAACGCCTGCACGAACAGCAGGCATGGGCGGTGTCCATCCACCAACGCAAGTATCCTGGCCATCAGGGTGGATGGGCGCTGATCTCCCAGGCTGTCCATGTGCAGGATGCAGGCGGCATGCTCCCGTCGGCTGAGTCCGAACGTATGCAGCAGAAGGGCCTTAAGGCCGTCGTATTTGGCCGTTGTAGGCGGGTCCCTGAGGTAGGGCAATAGACGGGAGGCAGATTCTTGTGGCAGGGCTCCCACCACGTGGAAATACCTCTTCTCATCTGTTGTAATATGGTGCAGATGGAACTGCACCTCAACATGTGCGAACCACATTTGAGGCTGATCGGGCCAAAACGGGGTTAGTTTAAGACTGACTTTCCTGCATATTCTTCTTCGTCCAACTTCGGCTGGACAGGTCAGGGTCACCAATTTGGCAGATGTAGACAAAAGTCGGATTTTTGAACCAAGTTTTATTCACGAACAGTTCAACGACAAGGAGTCTAATAAACGCTTCTAACACATGTCAAGCCACAATGGTGGTCTCAATCGACTGAATGGGCACAGCCCAGAAAACGGGCGAAATCCCGACCCCTCCCTGAGTCTAGTGTTTGAGGAACCGCTACAATATGACCAATCATACAGTTGCCGCTACAATATGACCAATCATATTTGGATGTGGGACATGGTGGGCAATTATGTAGCAGTGGTCAGAAATGGGGGAATAAAAGTGAGTGAAGAAGTAAGGTGCATAACATAATTTTCACAATCACTGAAAGAAAATTAAGATTTTCTGAAGAATTAACTAAGTTAAAGTCTAAGCTGGTATGCAATTGTCAGTAATAATGTCACCTCCCCACTCCTCACCTCCCCCTATCCCCCCACTATCCTCCACACATCCTCCACACCACCCCTCTCCCTCCATTCCCCACTCCCTACCTCCCCCCTCCTCTCCCTCTATTCCCCCTCCTTCCCCACTCTCCCTCCTCACCTCCTCTTCTTTCCCCTCTCCTCCTCCCCTACACAAATCCCTCCCTCACCTCTCCTATCCCTACACTCATGCACTCCCTCCCTCCCTCCATAATTCCTCTCCCCTCCCTACACCCCTCCTATCCCTCTATCTGCCCTCCTACCCCACTCTCCCTCCTCACCTACTTTCCCCTCCTTCTCCCTCTCTACCCCCTCCTCTCCCTTAATCCCCCCAGTCTCCCTCCTCACCTCCACCACTTTCCCCCTATCCCTCCATACCACCTCCTCTCCCTCAATCCCCTCAAACTCCCTCCTGACCACCCCAGGATCTCGAGGATGCCGCTCCTCTCCCTTCTTGCATGCCCCGGAGAAGCATCAGCCGTTGGTGCCCTCAGAGCCAGGCTCAGCGCCCAGGCCTCGGGATACTCGGCAGAAGCCGTGCCAGCAGAGGCCGCACCGGCAGAGGTCCATCAGTACGGCGATGATGCAGGAAGGGGTGTCGCCATCCCGGCGGTGACTGACAGGAGAGGAGACCAATCTGCACATGTGCGTTTTTAAAACGTTAATAACTGTTAAAATATACCACCGATCGGAACAATACTTGTTGCACTTGCAGCACAGGAGAACGATGAGTAAGGTGGCAAAAGATCACATGCTATCGTATACCATTTTTGTGCAAATGTTTAAAAAAAACACAAAGCTGAAGCTATCAAGAGTTTTAGTTATATATACTAGACCAAGTGGGAACTGTTGGGCCCACGTTCCCCCAATGCAATAATCCACCATTCACTCGTTCCCCCAACGCAACCCGTTTCCACCACTCACCCATTTCTCCCGACATAACCCGTTCCCCCAACGCAATATTCCACCACTAACCCATAGCCCTGCCTGGTCCCCCAACACAACATGCCAACATAAGATTCCAGCACTGGACTTTAAAAACATTCCAATTGCACTTCCCCTGCCACCCCAGCACTTCCATTTCCAATTCCATTTCCCGATAGCCCCTCCCCCTCCTGTTCAATCACTTGCTGCCAGGACCACGGCTAAGTATCTCTCTGTCTCTCTGTCTCTCTATTTCTGCCTTCCCACGTGGCAGGGGCGGAAATTCTGGGGGGGCCAGAGGGGACACGTTCCCTCCATGTTTTGAGAGTTGGGGGACATCCCCCCCAAGTTTTTGTAATCTGGAGGAGAGAGATGTCGGTCAGCAGGCAATGGGGGCAGGACATGATTCAGCGCAATGATTGGAAGAGGGAGGAGTGGGGGGGGGGTGGGACTGAGGATAGAGCGCGGTGATTGGAGGAGGGAGACGTGGCATAGACCTGCGCTGCATCCGCAGGCAGGATCGATCCCAGCCGGGTCTCTGGCGTTGTCCCGTCCCCACCCGAGTGCCCCCCCCCGCGGGTGGCCAGAGAGGTCGGCAGCAAAGATCCTCCGCTATAGGATCTTTGGTCGGGAATCAGACGGGCCAGCGCAGAGAAGCAGCGCTAAACCCAGCTAACTCTGCCTGTCCCGCCAGGTGAGCTTACAACCCTTCCTGGACTTGCGGGAAATATGGCCAGCGCGGAGAAGCAGCGCTGGTGTCCCGTCAGTCCAGACAGGGCTGTAGTTAACCCGGTGAGACAGGCTGCATTTAGCGCTGGATTGAGCCTCCGAAGCCTCGCGCGCGTGTGTGTGTGTGAGTGCGCATGCGCGTGTGGCCGCCAAAAAATTGTGTCCCCGTCCCCTCCATGTTTTGATAGCGAGTTCCGCTCTTGCGGCACGTGGGGGGGGGGCAAAATCTCACTCTCACCTTACTCCCCTTGAAGCTGCTGATCCCAATATCTCTCTGTCCCCTCACCCTCCCTCTCCTTTTCCCTTACCACTGTCACTCCCTCCCTCACCTCTCCCCTTTCGCAGTCCCCCACTAAAGACAATGATTAAATAACATTTATTCTCCTCCCATCCCCCACTCCATCAACTCATAGCTTGTGTATTGGCACCAGAGATCATATTGTGATGTCATATTCGGTTTTTGGAATCTTCACGGCGGCTTGTGTAAATGAGATCCCATTGTGATTGGACGACTGTGAGATGCCATTGTGACATCATCACTGGAAACTGCCAGAACCGTCTCCCACTCAGAGGCAGTTCTTATTTTCAAATTTGGCTTTTTCAAACCTTTAAATATCGAAAACTTGAAATATAACATCAAATGTGAAGAAACTCGATACGAACGACCACGGGAAAAAGCTGAATAATATTCTGCAAAAATGTTTGCGCTATGAGATCACAGACAGACAGACAGACAAACAAGTCAAGACTTTTAATAGTATATAGATATATAGATATAGATATGTTCAGCTCACTGCATCTATTTTATCGTGATATCTACGCACCTCGTAAATTGGTAAATAGCTTTTCCAGGTG
This sequence comes from Malacoraja senta, assembly GCA_038087875.1. Lineage (NCBI taxonomy): Eukaryota > Metazoa > Chordata > Chondrichthyes > Rajiformes > Rajidae > Malacoraja > Malacoraja senta. Next base: position 241,507,658 of record CM075977.1, on the reverse strand, counting down.
AATTATGCAAGGGTACTGTCAAGGGAAAAATAGCATACTTTTAATGTACTGCTGGTTTTGTTTTATTTCACAGTTGTACAGTATGAATAAAAACAGTTAGCAATCACCAATGCATGATTGTAAAAGGACTCATAAACAAAATCTATGCATGGTGGATATCTGACATAAAACAGAAATGCCATGACATTGATCCCTAGTGAGAAACACCAAATATATTAAATGTTAGGGGCAGTGTGTTGTTCTCTGCATCCAAAATTTAGCTCTATTGACATAAATTTCAGAAATGGAGTGCAATGTGCTGCCACCACCATAAAGCATGTTATGCTCGACTGACTGGAGATGAATCGCTGGACAAAAATCTGTTAACATCTGAGAAGAAATATGTTCCTAAGGTTTTTGATCTGCTATGAAATACCAAAGACATAACGTGGACTGAGCAGATTCATTCTCCGATTTCAATACCACACATGGAATTATTTGTATTAAAGCCACGTTCCAATTAGTCATGGGCATATTGCCTGGGCTAGAGCTTTTAGCCATTTACTGGCTCATTTTGAATCAATGTTAAGTGGCTGCAAGAGGCTGTGTTCATAGAAATGTATTTACATTTTTTTAAATCATCTTTCATAGCTTATTAACAAATGCTTCTCCTTTATATTTCCATTTTCCACTTACATGTTTAGATCTAGGTGATCGTGTCTCAAAGGTTCCACTACCTATTGTTTTGGTACATTAATCTGTTCAGACTGTGACTTTCGCAAAGAGCTTGCAGTTTGGTATTTGTTATATTTTCAGTGATGAAAGTATTTCCCTTTACGATGATATCTGCACATCCTCTTAGGAAAAATAAAAACGAAAAACAGCACTGTTAACGGTTTTTAAATAGAACACAGTTTAGATCACTATCCAAGCTAAAATAACCATTGAAGGAAAAAAATAAGCAAGGCTAACAATGTAGTTAGGTAATCTAAATATGCTTGCCGAGCCGTCAATGGCTAAATACATGTGCTTAGTTTGATGTAAGACTAAGCCATAAATATTAGGAGAGTCTTATTTTTAATACAAATTTCTCTGTTAGATAACTTGATAATGAGGAGAGTCAAGATTAAGCATAGCCAGAGGAAGTTTGCAATGAGGTAGTGGAAAGAGACAAGTGAGTTTGGAGAGCAGAGAAGGGTGGTTAAGAACATTCTTACTATCCTTTTAGTCCTGCAAAAGAATTTGTGCATGTAGATGCTGGGTCAGACCACAGATCTAATGAGTTCACAGTTGAAAAATGTCACATTACATTGCAGGGAATTGCATGTTTAAAGAGAAGACATGGTATTAGACACACTAGAAATGACAGTGTGTGGGAAATCTGAAGCCAACCTGCCAACTCTCACACTTTAGCAGGTTTATCTAAAGGAAAGCCCCTTGGGGAGTTTATTTTGTATTCGCGTAAAGGATGTGGTCAGAAATACCTTTCCTAATTATTCCCACAATTGCTAAAATAATTAAGAGTCAACCATACATTGCGGGTCTGGCATCAGGTTTAGGCTCAAACAGATAAGGACGGCAAATTTCCTTCCTTAAAGCACATTAACGAACCAGTGGGTCCCTGTTCCACTGGTTCTGTTATTATAAGTCAGCCCTATATTTTATTTATATTATTTTCAGTGCGTACTGCATTTCATTTTATGATGATATCTGCACGGACTCTTAGGTTGGTAAATAGCTTTTCCAAGTGAATTGCACAAAGTTACTGTCAAGGGAAAAATAGCATGTTGTTAATGTACTGTTGGCTTAGTTTTATTTCATATCTTTTGCTCTATGATTGAATTCCACATTTACTGTATTTAATTACTTGAATTGAAATTCCCCCACTGCCATTTGAACTCATGTGTCTGGATCAATGGTCCAGTATTCAGACTGATGGGCTTCAGACATGCCATGGTGCAGTGCAGAAATGGTGCCCTTTGGTGCATCATGTCCTTTTTATCCTTCTGCACTAATCCCATTTTCCCACATTAGGTCCCTTAAAAGAACAATATCTTTTCATGCCTTGTTCTTTTAAGTGCCTGTTGAAATGCTTCTTCAATATTGTTATTATATATGATTCCACCATCTTCTCAGGCAGCGCGTTTCAAATATCAATCACCCTCAATATAACAAACCTACACCTCAGAACCCCTTTATAACTCCTTCCTCTCACCTTAAACCTGTGTACTTGTTCTTGATATGGCTGCTATGGGAAAAAGGTTTTGGCTACCTACGATATTCTCTGCCACAGAAGGCAGTGGAGGCCAATTCACTGGATGTTTTCAAGAGAGATATATCGCTTAGGGCTAACGGGATAAAGGATATGGGGAGAAGGCGGGAACGGGGTACTGATTTTGGTTGATCAACCATAATCATATTGAATGACGGTGCTGGCTCGAAATGCTGAATAACCTACTCCTGCACCTATTTTCTATGTTTCTATGTTTTTATGATATGCCTCTCGTAATCTTTTTTTATTTTTTTTTTATTTTTTTTATTTATTAGAAGTACATTACATTACAACCACATACATTAGTACTCATCACTTATGTCTTCTTACAATTAATGTACTCCATTTATTTTTTACACTAGAAAAAGAAAAGATTGAAAGAAAGAAGAAAGTGAAGGAAAAAGTGAAAGTGTAGAAAATGTGACAACAAAAAAGGACGAAGACCTTTTAAATTGTATTAAAGTGTGTCTTACATTAATCGAACATTTATGCACGTTTAATAAGTGTTCATTCCAACTTTCCTTTGAAATTTTAATAGCTAACTCTTGTTCCCAGTCTCTTCTGATACCCTCCGTAGATGGTATTTGTACATTTAAGATAATATTATACAAATATGATATTAAGTTTGCTGATTCAGCTTTTATCTGCATTGCCTCATCCAATACATCTACTGGGTTATTATAATGATCTTTTGTATATTTTTTCAAATAGTCGCATATTTGAAAATATTTAAAATATTGATTATTTCTGAGTTTATATTTTATTTGTAATTGTTGAAATGAAAGTAATTTTCCAGTTTCATACGTCACCAAGCGTTTTAATTCCTAGTCTATCCCAATGTGTAAAAGCTTTATCTATAATAGAGGGATTAAACGAAGGGTTATTAACTATCGGTAATAAAAGTGATAAATTTCTTAATATTAAATTTTGTTTTATTTGTTTCCAAATTCGGATTGTACTATGAATAATTGGGTTCTTATTATAATTTATTTTATTCAATTTCATTGGAGAAAGGAGGATCGCTCCAATGTTTCCAGAGGAGCAATCCTCTTTCTCCATTACAATCCAGTCCACTTGCTGGGCGGAGTTATCCATCAGTTGAATCATATTTTTAATATTTACTGACCAATAATAATACATAAAGTTAGGTAGTTCTAAACCCCCTAATACTTTAGGTTTATTCAGATGAGTTTTTTGTATTCTATGTGATTTATAGTCCCATATAAAATTAGTGATATCTGAGTCGAGTTTAAAAAAAAACTTATTTGGTAAGTATATAGGAATCGATTGAAATAGGTATAACATTTGTGGTAGAAAGATCATTTTTATTGCGTTTATTCGGCCTATTAAAGACATCGGGAGCGTTTTCCAGAATTTAATTAGTGTGTTTAATTTATTAAGTAGGGGGTCAAAATTTGCCCCTAAACATACCTTGATATGTTCTGGTAATTTCGATTCCCAAGTATTTAAATTTTTCTGTAGCTATTTTAAAAGGGAATTTTAAAAGATGTGTTGAATCTTTCGGTTTTATTGACATAATTTCACTTTTATTCCAATTTATTCTATATCCAGAAAAAGATCCAAAGTCTTCAATTAAATTTAATATATTTGGTATAGTGATTTGAGGATTTGTAATGTACAGTAATATATCATCCGCGTATAAAGATATTTTATTATATGAGTCTTTAGTATTATATCCATGGATATCAGGGTGTATTCTAATTTTTTTCTGCTAGCGGTTCAATAATGAGAGCAAACAGCTGTGGTGATTATGAGCATCCTTGTCTATTTCCCCTTGATAGTTGGAATTTCGAGGATAATATGTAATTAGTTAGTATTCTAGCTGTAGGTTTGTTATATAGTAACTTGATCCATAGAATAAAATTCTCCCCCAGTTGGAATTTTTGTAATACTTTATCCATATAATTCCATTCTACTTGATCAAATGCTTTTTCAGCATCCAACGAAATAATTGATAATTCTTGATCTTCAGATTTGTGTGAGTGCATTATGTTGAGTAGACGTCTCATATTGTTAGATGAGTATCTCTTAGGGATAAACCCCGTCTGATCTGGGTTTATTAATTTACTAATGTATTTACTTAATCTTCTAGCTAATGTTTTCGCTAATATTTTTTGATCTGTGTTTAACAATGCTATAGCTCTATATGAACCAGGTTCTTCTAAATCTTTAGGTACACAAAAATGCTGGAGAAACTCAGCGGGTGCAGCAGCATCTATGGAGCGAAGGAAACAGGTAATGTTTCGGGCCAAAACCCTTCTTCTAAATCTTTGTTTTTCTTAGGTATTAGTGTAATCGTTGATTCCGCTAATGTATCGGGTAGTATTCGTTTTTTATAAGCATATTGGTACATTTTTTGTAATCTTGGTATTATTTTATCATAAAAGCTTTTATAAAATTCATTAGTAAATCCATCAGGGCCTGGTGTTTTTCCATTCTTTAGTGAGTTTATTGTATCTTCTAATTCCTTAATTGAGATTTGTGCACCCAATTCCTCTTGTTCCTTCAGCTCTAACTTTGGAAGATTACAGTTATCCAAAAACGTTGTGATATTATTGGAATCAATTGTCGTTTTAGATGTATACAAATTCTCATAAAATTGCGCAAATCTTTTATTAATATCCTTCGGTGTTGTTAATAATTCCTCTTTATCTGATTTGATCTTTGGTATAGTATGTTCCTTTTCTCGTTTTTTTAGCTGGCCAGCCAAAAGTTTATGCGGTTTATCCCCAAATTCAAAGTGCTCTTGTTTTGTAATTTGAAAAAGTCTTATAAGTTTGGCAGATAATAATTTATTTAATTTAAATTTCAAAATTATTATTTTATTATGTTTATCTATTGATGGATCTTTAGCATTATCTATATCCATTTGTCTAATAAGTTTTTCTAACTGACTTTGTTCATTCTTATTCTTTTTATTTTGAAAAGCTTGATATGAAATTATAATACCCCTAATGTATGCTTTAAAAGATTCCCATAATACAGTAGGCGATATATCTGGAGTATCATTTATTTGAAAAAAGACCTCCATTTGTTCTTTTAAATATATACTCGCTTGTGGATCTTTTAGAATTTGAGAATTAAATCTCCAAAATGATTTATTCTTAAACATTCCTTCCAGATTTAAAAAGAAAGTTAGTGGAGAATGGTCTGAAATCGAATTTGTGTGGTATATTGCGTTAGATGTTTGGGGGATTAATTTTGTATCCAGCAGAAAGTAGTCTATACGTGAGTATGTCTTATGTACCATTGAATAAAACGAGTATTCCCTGCCAGTTGGATTAACAATTCTCCAAACATCTGCTATATTAGTATTGTTTATATAGGTATTGAGAAGTTCCCCGGTTTTCGATTTCATATTCCCTCTCTGTTTTTGGCTTGATTTATCTAAGTACGGATCTAAAACACAGTTAAAGTCTCCTCCTATTATAACATTTTGATAGTTAGACTCTGCAATTATGTTGAAAATTTTATTGAAAAAGTGGGGGTTATCAAAGTTAGGGGCATATATATTTACCAAGGTAAGTGGAGTATCATGGATTTCTCCATTAACTATTAGGTATCTCCCTTCTATATCTGTTATGATATTCTTTGCTTTAAATGGTATACATTTTCTTATAATGATTGACGTGCCTCTAGATTTTGAAGTAAATGAAGAATGGTATGTTTGACCTATCCATTTCGCCCTCAACCTAACTTGATCCTGAGATTTTAAGTGTGTTTCTTGTAGGAAGGTAATGTCGGAGTTGTACAGTTTCAGCTGAGCTGGTATCTTACCCCTTTTAATAGGTTCGTTAATACCTCTTATATTCCAACTACAAAATGAGATTCCTCCTAGGTTCTTTTGTTTGGTGTCATGCATTTTGAATAATTATAGTACCTTTAAATCTTGTGGTGCATCCATATCCCAGGTCTTTGGGTATTGGGGGAACTTTTGAGTTTTTAAGTTTTGTTGGTATGTCCATTTTACGCTTATCACTAAACACAAAACACAAACATGTGATTTTATGTGATAAAAAAAACACTAAAAAAGTGAAAATACAGTGTCTGATATAGTCGGCACTGTAGCGAGTGTCCCACCTGTAGGTGGGAAAAAACCTTGTTTTGACTTCCATTGCGTTGTTACACAAATAGCTCCGCTCTCTTGGTTAATCATAACATATTAAAATATTAAAACGGGGCCTCACATTCAGATATATAATACAATTTTACCCTGGATATTTCATTATAACATATATATATATATCGGAATTTTAACTACTAATTATTAAACCAATACTTTTGACTTCAATAAGAATCAACTGTTGGTTGAAGGGGTTACCGAGACGTGCCCCTGGGCCTAAGCCAGGTGCTCGTTTCTCATCCCCTCCTCCCACTTATAGATAAGGTTTCAATTTATTAAAAATTCATATTAGTATGTTAGTTCGTTATTTTTTATTTTTGTTTTTGTTAGTATTCTAATCTAACATGCATAACTTATTAAGTTGTTAATAGGATAAGTTCTTACAATTGGTTATAATATTATAATCTAATAAGCAAGTAAATGCTTCTGGTATATACCATTCCCATCTGTTCAGCTGTTTACTCGTTTTGAACAGAAAGTGTCCTTGATTCAACATTCCAAAGATAACAGTCTAACTATCCCCAGACAAAGCATTGCTTAGAATGGTTCAGATCTGCCAAACCCCCCTTTGATTTCTATTTTTCAACGATAGTTTGGCATATTTAAACGCGTCTTCAGGCTTAACAAATGACTTTTCAAAACCCTTAAAGGAAATACGCATTTTCGCAGGGTAAAAAATCCCATATCTGATCCCTTCTTTCCCTCTTAAAAGATCCTTAACCTTCTCGAATTTGTTTCTTTTTTGCACTGATATACTTCTATCCAGTCACCTCTCAGCCTCTTTTGTTGCAGGGAAAATTAGCCTAGCCTATCTAATGGCTCCCATGACTAAAATCCTCCAAGACAGACAACATCCTGTTGAATATTCTCTGTACGCATTCCAGCATAATTATATCCTTCTTATACATTACTTGCATCTTTCTCACTGGCCTCCTGGTGAGCCGCAGCCTAACAGCAGGTCTGCCTCGGCCGCCACAGTACTGGGAACCCGCTTGGCGGGGGGGAGCCGCCGAGCTCAGCCCTTGCTTGCCACTGAGGATCAGGAATTGGAGAGGAGGATGGAGGGAGACGGTGGCAAACTATGGACAAAAGGTCTGGTAAGAAGAACCGTGGTGTCTTACCTTCTGCGCCTTCAAGGTCGCTGTGGGAGGCACCGCCCAGGAAACAAGGGCTGAAGAGGACCATGCTAGGAGAGGGATGACAGTTTGCAGGATGACTGGAATGGAAGCGACGGTTGCAACGGGCCTTTGTGGCCAGCTGCGCTGAGACTGTGAAATGGCGCCAGCATGGCGACTTTTGCATATAGACCCAATGAGCTGTTCTGTGCATTCTGTACTAACCAGTGAATTGTGCTTATGAACGGAGATAGACTTGCCAATAGATTTGTGGAATTCCCTGCCAATTTGTGGAATTCCCTGCCACAGAGGGCAGTGGAGGCCAAATCACTGGATGGATTTAAGAGAGAGTTAGATAGAGCTCTAGGGGCTAGTGGAATCAAGGGATATGGGGAGAAGGCAGGCGCGGGTTATTGATTGGGGACGATCAGCCATGATCACAATGAATGGCGGTGCTGGCTTGAAGGGCCGAATGGGCTCCTCCTGCACCTATTTTCTATGTTTCTATGTTTCTATGATCTGTATGCAAAAAAATGTAACTGTGCCCTTGGTACGTTGAATAATAAAGAAACCATGAACCATTGAACTAAGTACAGCCTAATCAATATTTTGTTAACTTACAACAATATTCCAACTCCTATATTCTATGCCCTAGCCTATGAAGGTAGGCATGCCATTTCCTTCTTCATCCCCTATCAGCCTGTGTTGCCACCTTCAGGGAACTGTGGATTTAGACGCCTAGTTCTATCTGTTCATCAACATCTCTTCATGCACCACAAATGTACTGTGAATGGCCGACCGTGATTTTAGTTTCCAAAATGCATCACCTAGTCCAACAACTTAACCACTGCACCACAGCATCCATGGTTTGAAATCTCAAAACTGTAATCTTGTATTAAGAACAAGTTTAATAATATCTGAAAGTGTATCCAATGAAAGCAACTGGCCCAAATGGAGTTCTGGAAATGTGCAGACCAGTTGGCAGGAGTATTATTGGGCATCTTTAACTTCTCCTTTTTCCATTCCAAGATTTCCATCTGTTTAAAGAGCACCACTATCATCCCTGTGCTAAAGAAAAGCAAGGTACAATGCCTCAATGAGTACTGCCCACTAGTTCTGACATCCACCTTCAGAAAATGGAGTCTGGAGTCTCAACATGGCTTACATTAACTCCAGCCTCCCAAACAACTGTGATCCACTGCAATCTGCCTATCACTGCAACAGGTCCACAGCAGATGTCATCTCTCTGGCCATACTCTCATCGCTGGAACACCTGGACAACAAGGACACCTAAGTCAGACTCATATCTGAAGAAAGGTCTCGACCCGAAATGTCACAGATTCCTTCCCTCCTGAGATACTGCCTGTCCCGCTGAGTTACTCCAGCTTTTTGTGTCATATTCATTGACTACAACTCTGCCATCAACACTATAATTCCAAACAAAATCATCTCAGGGTTTTGGACTCAGTAACTCCCCTCTGCAACTAATTCCTTGACCTCTTGACCAAAAGACTGCAAACCGTGGGGCTGGGTGATAAAACATCCTCCACATAAACTGTCAACAATGGTGCCTTGCAAGGACACATTCTTAGTCCATTACTAGGCTCCCTATACATAGAAACATAGAAACATAGAAATTAGGTGCAGGAGTAGGCCATTCGGCCCTTCGAGCCTGCACCGCCATTCAATATGATCATGGCAGATCATCCAACTCAGTATCCCGTACCTGCCTTCTATACATACGACTGTGCGGACAAATTCTTCTCTCAATCCATTTAAAAGTATGCAGAGGATATGCATGGGACCATCACAACAACCTCCACCTCAATGTTTGCAAATTGAAGCAGCTAGTCATGGACTTTGGAAAGCGGGGTGGAATTTATTTTTCGACAGTGCTGAAATGAAAGTGGTCAAGAGCTTCAAGTTCCTCGGTATAAAAATCTACAAGAATTTGTTCTGATCCAATCACATGGACACTCACATTAACATATCAATGCCTCAATTTCCTCAAAAATCTAATAAAATTTGTCATATCTTCATTTGACTTGCCATTTTCTTGGAAATGCACTGTAGAAAGATTAGTGTGCAAAATTAGAGCACATGGTATTGGGCATAGAGTATTGACATGGATAGAGAACTGGTTGGCAGACAGGAAACAAAGAGTAGGAATTAATGGGTCGTTTTCAGATTGGCAGGAAGTGACTAGTGGGGTGCCGCAAGGCTCAGTGCTGGGACCCCAGTTGTTTACAATAAATATTATCGATTTAGATGAGGGAATTAAATGTAACATCTCTAAATTTGCAGATGATACAAAGCTGGGTGGCAGTGTGAGCTGCGAGGAGGATGCTATGAGGCTGTAGGGTGACTTGGATAGGTTAGGTGAGTGGGCTGAAGCATGGCAGATAGGTTGGTGAGTGGGCAGAAGCATGGTAGATGCAGTATAATGTGGATAAATGTGAGGTTATCCACTTTGGTGGCAAGAACAGGAAGGCAGATTATTATCTGAATGGTGTCAGATTAGGAGAACGGGAGGTGCAATGAGACACGGGTGTGCTTGGACATCAGTCAATGAAAGTAAGCATGCATGTACAGCAGGCAGTGAAGAAAGCCAATGGCATGTTTGCCTTAATTGTGAGAGGATTAGGAGCAAAGAGGTCCTATTGCAGTTGTACAGGGCCCTGGTGAGACAGCACCTGGAGTGTTGTGTGCAATTTTGGTCTCCTAATTTGAGGAAGGACATTATTGCTATTGAGGGAGTGCAGCGTAGGTTCACCAGGTTAATTTCCGGGATGGCAGGACAGACGTATAATGAAAGAAAGGGTCGACTGGGCTTGTATTCGCTGGAATTTAGAAGGATGAGAGGATATCTTATAGAAACATATTAAGTTATTAAGAGATTGGACAGGGTAGAAGTAGGAAAAATGTTCCTGATGCTGGGGGAGTCCAGAACCAGGGGTCACAGATTAAGAATAAGGGGTAGGCCATTTAGGACTGAGATGAGGAAAAGCTTCTTCACCCAGAGCATTGTGAATCTGTGGAATTCTCTGCCACAGAAGGCAGTGGAGGCCAATTCACTGGATGTTTTCAAGGGAGTGTTAGATTTAGCTCTTAGGGCTAAGGGAATCAAGGTATATGGGGGAAAAGCCAGAATGTGGTACTGATTTTGGATGATCAGCCATGATCATATTGAATAGGGCCGAATGGCCTACTCCTGCACCTATTTTCTATGTTTCTATGTTTTTATAGATAGATAGATAGATAGATAGATATAGATATGCCTTTATTGTCATTCAGACCGAAGTCTGGACGAAATTGCAGCAGTCATACATATAATACAATAAAAACAACAATAAACACATATTAACATCCACCACAGTGAGTCCACCCAGCATCTCCTCACTGTGATGGAGGCAAAAGTCTTAGGTCTGCAGTCTCTTCCCTCCTCTTCTCCCTCTGCGCTGAGGCGATACCCCCCGGGCGATGTTTAAATCAGTCCCGCGGCTCAAACACCGCGGCCCGGGGTGGTCGAAGCTGTCGCCCACCAGTCCTGCAGACGCAGCCGCTGGCCCGCGGCCGAACCCCGGACTCAGGCCACCACCGCCAGAACACCATCCCAGCCACCCTCACGTGAGTACCGTGCCGTCTTCAGCCTCAGTACACGTGACAATAATGAACCAACCAACCAGTTTGGTACTTGAATTCTGTGGCACAAGTTTCCTTTTGCTTCTTGAAACTTGCCAGTAATATTAAGGAGAGAGTTGAGAGAAACAACATGCTGGAATAACTCTGCAGGTCAGGCAGCATCTCTGGAATTGATGACTTTTCTGGTCAAGACCCTTCTTCAGACTCACATGTGAGAGTAAGGTGGGAGACATGTAAGGTGAAAGTTGTCAGAAACGGAACAAAAAGAAAGGAAATTTGGCAACATAAACACTTTGCAGATGCTTTCTTGAGTCACTGTGTGAAAGATTTTCTTCACACGACTTGTATTGAGTTTGGAGAGGAACGCTGGAAGAATGTTTTATTATATGTTGAGACAATTTTCTATACTATACAAGTCACTTTCTATACTTTGGGGATGAATTAGTTAGCATGATCTTCGGTATGTTTTATGTGGGGGGGGGGAGGGGGGGGGGGATCGGGGGCCCTGATTCTGGACTCTCCCAACATCAGGAACATGTTTCCTGCCTGTAGCGTGTCCAACCCTTAATAATCTTATATGTTTCAATAAGATCCCCTCTTATCCTTCTAAATTCTAGAGTATACAAGCCCAGCCATTCCATTCTCTCAGCATATGGCAGTCCTGCCATCCCGGGAATTAACCTTGTAAACCTATGCTGCACTCCCTCAATAGCAAGAATGTCCTTCCTCAAATTAGGGGACCAAAACTGCACACAATACTCTAGGTGTGGTCTCACTAGGGCCCTGTACAACTGCAGAAGGACCTCTTTGCTCCTATACTCAACATCTCTTGTTATGAAGGCCAACATGCCATTCGCTTTCTTCACTGCCTGCGGTACTGCATGCTTACTTTCATTGACTGATGAACAAGGACCCCAGATCCCATTGTACTTCCCCTTTTCCCAAACTTGACACCATTTAGATAATAATCTACCTTCCTGTATTTACTACCAAAGTGGATAACCTCACATTTATCCACATTAAACGGCATCTGCCATGCATCTGCCCACTCACCCAGGATGTACTTCCTGCGGCAGTTGAGGAAACACAATCTGCCGCAGGCAATGATGGTCCAGTTTTATACAGCCATCATAGAGTTTATCCTCACCTTCTCCATAATGGTCTGGTTTGGCTCAGCCACCAAGCATGACATCCAGAGGCTGCAGCGCATTGTTCAATCAGCCGAGAAGGTTGTTGGCTGCAACCTTCCCCCCATCAAATAACTGTACACTGCAAGGGCCAGGAAGCTAGCGGGTAAGATCATCTCTGACACCTCTCACCCTGGCCGCAAACTCTTTGAAGCACTTCCCTCTGGAAGGCAACTCCGGACTGTCAAAGCCGCCACAGCCAGCTTTTTCCCACGAGCAGTAGCTCTACTCAACAGCCAAATGTCTGTAGACACCTTTATCTCTGCTATTTTATTTAATTCTTCACATGTTTAAATTATAATGTTTTATTTTAAATTGTCAACTATATATCGTGTTGTTACTTGCGAGCAAATTACCAAAGCAAATTCCTTGTATGTATACATACTTGGCTTATAAAATGTATTCAATTCAATTCAATTCAATGTTCATAATGCGTGAATCATGCAATGTCACCTACCTTTACTCAGTGAGCAATCAACAACAAATGTCACAGTCTGTGTTTTCTTACTGAGACATTTTGGATCATTACAAAATACATCAGTGGGGAGTTTGGCTCGGAACTAATTCAGACAGGCCCACTGAGGGCATTGACAGACTGTTACATCCATGGAAATGAACCTACTTGGTGACAATTTCAATCTCCGTTCCTTGAATGAGAGGGAGCTTGATTCACATGATTCACAGGGGTTACAATGCATCAGCTCTGACACTCATAGTTTGGCTGGTCCACTAAGCAAGTTAGGTTCTCACTGGGGTCTCACATATCATAGTTGAGTAATGCGGCTGGTGAGTCGACAGTGGGAGGTACAAACTCTTCCAAGCTCTGCTTGGATGGACTTGCACACTGCAGCATAAGTGCAGTGTTGTACAGGAAACGTTTCGAGCAGCAGAATGTCTGGTAAAATCGAGACCCCATTCTTCCCACCTCCCCCCAACATATGCTGCTCGGCCCATTGCGATCGTCCAGCAGATTGTTTGTTGCTAGCGAGTCTGTGATATACAGCATTAGAAAATATCATGGTTGCAGTATGATATCATGGTTGCAGTAAAATGTCATATTTGCAGTAAAATATCATGGTTACAGTTGCAGTTCTTCCTTGAGTAGACTCCAGCAACCAGGATGAAGGTTGCTGGAGTCTACTCCAGGAAGAATGATAGAACATAGAACATCAGGCAGTAGAGCACAGGAACAGGAGTAAAGTGCTCCACAGTTTCTTGTTAGCAGTGAAGTGTGAGATGTCACAAAGGGTGTACTGTCATAGGAGAGAGGCATCAATGCAGATTGCACAGACTGTCATAGAAATATCTCCTTGTGGTTATAAAGACCATTTTAATGGAGCTGCAGAGAACCACCACAGATTCCCATAGGACCGGTTTCTTGGTTAGTGGCAGGCAAGTGGCCTTTTTAATGTGTAGGATGCTGGGGCACAGAATAAAGCCAAACATCCCCAACCAACCAAGTGATTTGTGAAAGTAATAATATGAGAGGAAAAGTTGACTTGGCTTCTCGATGCAAGGATTGCTGTCCCAAATATCCCAGGAGAAATTTAAATACTCCTCGTCCATCCTGAATTTCCTACTACTTCATGTTCCTCCTCCTCTTCCACACAGTCTCCCTCCACTCTGGTTTCTATCTTCAATCTTCAAGTGGTGTGAAGACAGTAACACCATAGTTACAGAGGACCTGACCTCTCCATATTAGATCCTGGTGCATCATAGAAACATAGAAACATAGAAAATAGGTGCAGGAGTAGGCCATTCGGCCCTTCGAGCCTGCACCGCCATTCAATATGATCATGGCTGATAATCCAACTCAGTATCCTGTACCTGCCTTCTCTCCATACCCCCTGATCCCTTTAGCCACAAGGGCCACATCTAACTCCCTCTTAAATATAGCCAATGAACTGGCCTCAACTACCTTCTGTGGCAGAGAGTTCCACAGATTCACCACTCTCTGTGTGAAAAATGTTTTTCTCATCACGGTCCTAAAGGATTTCCCCTTTATCCTTAAACTGTGACCCCTCTTCCCCAACATTGGGAACAATCTTCCTGCATCTAGCCTGTCCAACCCCTTACGGAAATTTTGTACGTTTCTATAAGATCCCCCCTCATTCCTCTAAATTCTAGCGAGTACAAGCCGAGTCTATCTAGTCTTTCTTCATATGAAAGTCCTAACATCCCAGGAATCAGTCTGGTGAACCTTCTCTGTACTCCCTCTATGGCAAGAATGCCTTTCCTCAGATTTGGAGACCAAAACTGTACGCAATACTACAGGTGTGGTCTCACCAAGACCCTGTACAACTGCAGTAGAAACTCCCTGCTCCTATACTCAAATCCTTTTGCTATGAATGCTAACATACCATTCGCTTTCTTCACTGCCTGCTGCACCTGCATGCCTACTTTCAATGACTGGTGTACCAGGATACCCAGGTCTCGTTGCATCTCCCATTTTCCTAATCGGCCACCATTTAGATAATAGTCTACTTTCCTGTTTTTGCCACCAAAGTGGATAACCTCACATTTATCCACATTATACTGCATCTGCCATGCATTTGCCCACTCACCCAGCCTATCCAAGTCACCTTGCAGCCTCCTAGCATCCTCCTCACAGCTAACGCTGCCCTCCAGCTTCGTGTCATCCGCAAACTTGCAGATGTTGCATTCAATTCTCTCGTCCAAATCAGTCAGTGTCGTCAGTGAATCCATGGCCTATTTGATGAGATTTCTTGGTGGCAGGTGGCTTTGATGTTTTATACCCTTTGCGCATGCTGCCTGTGCTCACCATTGAAGTTAACCAGTTACTAATTATGAATGGGGACACGTTTATCACAGCAGGTGGAATGCCACAGATGAGAGGCATCAATGCAGCTGCCTCAGACTCTCATGTAAATACCTCCTTGTGGTTATAAAGACCATGGAGCAGAAAGAACCACCGCCGATCCCCACAAGATGGCGGAAGTGGCGGCGCTGTTAACAGCTGTTGCTCGCCTGCAGTCCGTCTGTCTTTACTTTTTTTCTGTTGTTTTTTTTGTCTTGTTTTGGTTAAGTTTTAGTTTGTTGGGTTGTGTTAGGGGGGGTGAAACATGTTCTCTGTCTTTTCCTTCGGGGGAATGCGACTTTTTCGTGTCGTATCCCCCTTCTCTGCCTCCGTCTGCGCTGAGGCCTAATGGCGGAGCTGGCGGCCTCCAACCTGCGACCGACCCCGAGGCTACAGAGGCAGAGCCAGCCAGGACTTACCAACGAGAGGCTGGCCATCTTCGGGGCTGAGGCAGCGGTGGGCCGACTTGCTGGTGCGGCGTTCTGGCTTTCGGCGGCTGCCTGGAGCTGATACAGTGGGGTCCAGAGCGGAGACTGCGGGACCCGGAGCTGGTGCAGCGGCCTGGAGCGGAGAGTGCGGGACCCGGAGCTGGGGCAGCGGCCTGGAGCGGAGACTGCGGGACCCTGAGCTGGGGCAGCGGCCTGGAGAGGAGACGGCGGGACCCGGAGCTGGGGCAGCGGCCTGGAGCGGAGACTGCGGGACCCGGATCTGGGGCAGCGGCCTGGAGCGGAGACTGCGGGACCCGGATCTGGGGCGGTGGCCCGGAGCGGAGACTGCGGGACCCGGATCTGGGGCGGCGGCCCGGAGCGGAGACTGCGGGACCCGGAGCTGGGGCAGCGGCCTGGAGCTGGGGCGGCGGCCCGGAGCTGATGCAGTGGCGGGACGTCTCGGAGCGGAGACGGCGTTCCGGCTTTCGGCGGTGGCGACATCACCACGGAGGTCCGCTGGACTGGAGGGCGGCATCTTCGGCCTGGATCGATCGCCTCAGCGCAGAGGGAGAACAAGGAGGGAAGAGACGGAGACTAAGACTTGGCCTCCATCACAGTGAGGATGTGCTTGGTGAACTCACTGTGGTGGATGTTTAATTTGTGTTTATTGTATGTTTTGTTATTATTGGTTCTGTGTATGACTGCAGGCAACATAATTTCGTTCAGACCGAAAGGTCTAAATGACAATAAAGGAATCTATCTATCTATCTATCAAAGATCAGCCCTTCTGTTTCTTTTTCAGAATCTTCCACGGAATTATTATCTCAATTTGTACTAATTTTCATGTTACAGTGCCCTCCATAATGTTTGGGACAAAGACATATCATTTATTTATTTGCCTCTGTATTCCACAATTTGAGATTTGTAATAGAAAAAAATCACATGTGGTTAAAATGCACATTGTCAGATTTTAATAAAGGTTATTTTTATACATTTTGGTTTCACCATGTAGAAATTACAAGTGTTTATACATAGTCCCCCCATTTCAGGGCACCATAATGTTTGGGACACAGCAATGTCATGTAAATTAAAGTAGTTATGGTTAGTATTTTGTTGGATATCCTTTGCATGCAATGACTGCTTCAAGTCTATGATTCATGGACATCACCAGTTGCTGGATGTCTTCTCTGGTGATGCTCTACCAGGCCTGTATTGCAGCCATCTTTAGCTTATACTTGTTTTGGTGGCTAGTCCCCTTCAGTTTTCTCTTCAGCATATAAAGGGCATGATCAATTGGGATCAGATAGGATGATTGACTTGGCCACTCAAGAATTGACAATTTTTTAGCTTGAAACACTCTTTTGATGCTTTAGCAGTGTGTTTGGGATCATTGTCTTGCTGTAGAATGAACCACCGGCCAATGAGTTTTGAGGCATTTGTTTGAACTTGATTAGATATGATGTGTCTATACACTTCAGAATTCATTATGCTACTACCATCAGCAGTTTTATCATCAATGAAGATAAGTGAGCTAGTACCTTCAACAGACATACATGACCAAGCCATAACACCCCCACCACTGTTTCACAGTTGAGCTGGTATGCTTTGGGTCTTGGGCAGTTCCTTCTCTCCTCCATACTTTGCTCTTGCCATCGCTCTGATATAAGTTAATCTTCAAAGGTACACAAAAATGCTGGAGAAACTCAGCGGGTGCAGCAGTGTCTATGGAGCGAAGGAAATAGGCAACGTTTCGGGCCGAAACCCTTCTTCAGGGGGTGGGGAGAAGAAAGGAAAAAAGGAAAAAGGCGGAGGAGGAGCCCGAGGGCTGGGGGAGGGGAGGAGACAACCAGATGGCTGATGAAGGGGAGGGGACAGCAAGGGCTAGCAGAATTGGGAGAATTCAATGTTCAGGTCACCAGGATGTAGACTGCCCAAGCGGAATATGAGGTGCATTTCCTCCAATTTACGGTGTTGCTCGCTGTGGCCATGGAGGAGACCCAGGACAGAGAGGTCAGATACGGAATGGGAGGGGGAGTTGAAGTGCTGAGCCACCGGGAGTTCAGGTTGGTTATTGCGGACCGGCCCGGAGGTGTTCGGCGAAACGATCGCCAAGCCTCCGCTTGGTCTCACCGATGTAGATCAGCTGGCATCTAGAGCAGCGAATGCAATAGATGAGGTTGGAGGAGATGCAGGTGAACCTCTGTCGCACCTGGAACGACTGCTTGGGTCCTTGAATGGAGTGGAGGGGGGAGGTGAAGGGACAAGTGTTGCATCTCTTGCGGTTGCAAGGGAAAGTACCAGGGGAGGGGGTGGTATGGGAGGGAAGGGAAGAATTGACAAGGGAGTTACGGAGGGAGCGGTCTTTGCGGAAGGCAGACATGGGGGGAGATGGGAAGATGTGGCGAGTGGTGGGGTCACGTTGGAGGTGGCGAAACTGATGGAGGATCACTTGTTGTATGTGACGGCTGGTGGGGTGAAAGGTGAGGACTAGGGGGACTCTGCCTTTGTTGTGAGTGGGGGGATGGGGAGAGAGAGCAGTATTGCGGGGTATGGCAGAGACCCTGGTGCGAGCCTCATCTATGGTGGAGGAGGGGAACCCCCGTTCCCTGAAGAATGAGGACATTTCAGATGCCCTGGTGTGGAACGCCTCATGCTGGGAGCGGATGCGGCATAGACGGAGGAATTGGGAGTGGGGGATGGAGTCCTTACAGGAAGCAGGGTGGGAAGAAGTGTAGTCCAGATAGCCATGGGAGTCGGTAGGTTTGTAGTAGATGTCGGTAAGGAGTCTATCACCTGCGATGGAGATAGTGAGGTCAAGGAATGGTAGGGAAGTGTCAGAAATGGTCCAGGTGTATTTGAGTGCCGGATGGAAGTTGGTGGTGAAGCGGATGAAGTCAGTCAGTTGTGTGTGGGTGCAGGATGTGGCACCAAAACAATCATCGATGTAGCGGAGGTAGAGGTCGGGGATGTGGCCCTGGTACGCATTGAACAAGGATTGTTCTACGTACCCGACAAAGAGGCAGGCGTAGCTGGGGCCCATGCATGTGCCCATAGCTACGCCTTGTATTTGGAGGAAATGGGAGGAGTCAAATGAAAAGTTATTAAGTGTAAGTACCAGCTCCGCTAGGCGGAGGAGGGTGTCAGTGGCCGGGTATAGATTGCTTCTACGGTCGAGGAAAAAACGGAGGGCTTCGAGACGTTAAGTTAATCTTCATCTCATCTGTCCACAGGACCTTTTTCCAGAGCTGTGGTTGCCATTTTAAGTAATTTTTGGCAAACTGTAACCTGGCCATCCTATTTTTGCAGCTAACCAGAGGTTTGCATCTTGCAGTTTATTTATTTATTTAGCGAATGCAAAGTGCTTTAGCCAAGCAGTTGCCTCTTGATCTGCTCTATGAAGGGTGACAAGTCCTCCTTTAAGTCACACCGTGGGGTTGGGCTGCTGCCCCATTTGTGAAGGCTGGCCAAGCAGGGGCCATGTCCAGTCCTGAATAGTGTTGGTGGGCGAGGACTTCGATGAGGCGTCGCTTGGCTGAGGCCTTCATTCTGAGAGCAGGTCCAACTGCTAGGTGCTCTTGAGGCTGGTCGTTGTTGCTGCTTTCGGCTTTGGGATAATGACTAGGATTCTTTGACTTGGCTCTCAGGCGTCGTCTTGTAGAATTTAGTCTGCTGGAAGGATCATTGGCTTCCCCAGGCGAGCCTGGGTACTGACGGGGGGCGCGACGAGAACGCTGATCCATAGTCCCCCGTATACAGTGTAGCCTCTGTATTTCTGTTCATGAAGTCTTCTGCAGACAGTGGTTATTGACAAATCCACACCTGACTCCCGAAGAGTGTTTCTGATCTGTCAGACAGGTGTTTGGGGATTTTTCTTTATTATAGAAATAATTCTTCTGTAATCAGCTGTGGAAGTCTTCCTTGGCCTGCCAGTCCCTTTGTGATTAGTAAGTTCACAAATGCTCTCTTTCTTCTTAATGATGTCCCAAACAGTTGATTTTGGTAAGCCTAAGGTTTGGCTGATGTCTCTAACAGTTTTATTCTTTTTTCTCAGACTCATAATGGCTTCTTTGAGTTTCATTGGCACAACTTTGGTCCTCATGTTGATAAACAACAATAAAAGTTTCCAAATGTGATGGAAAGACTGGAGGAAAGACTAGGTGCTGGGAGCTCTCTTATACCTGCATTAAGGAGGCATTTAAACACACCTGAGCAATTACAAACACCAATGAAGCCCAGTCCCAAACATTATGGTGCTCTGAAATGGGGGGACTATGTACAAACACATCTGTAATTTCCACATGGTGAAACCAAAATGGCAAGAGCAAAGTATGGAGAAGAGAAGGAACTGCCCAAGATCCAAAGCATAACACCTCATCTGTGAAACACGGTGGTGGGGTTGTTATCACCTGGGCATGTATAGCTGCTGAATGTACTGGCTCACTTATCTTCATTGATGATACAACTGCTGATGGTAGTAGTACAATTAATCCTGAATAGACAATAGACAATAGGTGCAGGAGTAGGCCATTCGGCCCTTCGAGTCAGCACCGCCATTCAATGTGATCATGGCTGATCATCCACAATCAGTACCCCGTTCCTGCCTTTTCCCATATCCCCTGACTCTGCTATCTTTAAGAGCCCTCAATTGCTCTCTCTTGAAAGTATCCAGAGAACTGGCCTCCACCACCCTCTGAGGCAGAGAATTCCACAGACTCACAACTCTCTGTGTGAAAAAGTGTTTCCTCATCTCCAAATGGCTTACCCATTCTTAAACAGCGGCCCATGGTTCTGGACTCCCCCCCAACATCGGGAACATGTTTCCTGCCTCTAGTGAGTCCAAACCCTTAATAATCTTATATGTTTCAATAAGAACCCCTCTCATCCTTCTAAACTCCAGAGTATACAAGCCCAGCTGCTCCATTCTCTCAGCATATGACAGTCCCGCAATCCTCGGAATTAACCTTGTGAACCTACGCTGCACTCCCTCAATAGCACTAATGTCCTTCCTCAAATTAGGGGACCAAAACTTCACACAATACTCCAGGTGTGGTCTCACTAGTGCCCTATATAACTGCAGAAGGACCTATTTGCTACAAAACTCCTTTTGTTATGAAGGCCAACATGCGATTCGCTTTCTTCACTGCCTAAAGTGTATAGACACATCACATCTGCTCAAGTTCAAACAAATGCCTCAAAACTCACTGGCCAGCAGTTCATTCTACAGCAAGACAATGATCCCAAACATACTGCTAAAGCAACAAAGGAGTTTTTGAAAGCTTAAACATGGTCAATTCTTGAGTGGCCAAGTCAATCATCGGAGCTGAACCCAATTGAGCATGCCTTTTATTTGCTGAAGAAAAAACTGAAGGGGCTAGATCCCCAAAACAAGCATAAGCTAAAGATGGCTGCTATACAGGACTGGCAGAGCATCACCAGAGAAGACTCCCAGCAACTGGTGATGTCCATGAATCACAGACTTCAAGCAGTCATTGCATGCAAAGGATATGCAACAAAATACTAAACATGACTACTTTCATTTACATGACATTGCTGTGTCCCACACATTATGGTGCCCTGAAATGGGACGACGATGTATAAACACTGCTGTGAGTCCTACATGATGAAACCAAAATGTATAAACATGGCCTTTAATAAAATCTGACAATGTGCACTTTAACCACATGTGATTTTTTTTAAATTACAAATCTAAAATTGTGGAGTACAGAGGCAAATAAGTAAATGATGGGTCTTCGTCCCAAACATTATGGCGGGCACTGTATTCCCTATATATATGGTGCTCCCAACATGGCCCCGTTTACATCGCTCATAAGGTCATGTGATAGGAGTAGAATTAGGCCATTCAGCCCATCAAATCACATGTGGTTAAAATGCACATTGTCAGATTTTAATAAAGGTTATTTTTATACATTTTGGTTTCACCATGTAGAAATTACAAGTGTTTATACATAGTCCCCCCATTTCAGGGCACCATAATGTTTGGGACACAGCAATGTCATGTAAATTAAAGTAGTTATGGTTAGTATTTTGTTGGATATCCTTTGCATGCAATGACTGCTTCAAGTCTATGATTCATGGACATCACCAGTTGCTGGATGTCTTCTCTGGTGATGCTCTACCAGGCCTGTATTGCAGCCATCTTTAGCTTATACTTGTTTTGGTGGCTAGTCCCCTTCAGTTTTCTCTTCAGCATATAAAGGGCATGATCAATTGGGATCAGATAGGATGATTGACTTGGCCACTCAAGAATTGACAATTTTTTAGCTTGAAACACTCTTTTGATGCTTTAGCAGTGTGTTTGGGATCATTGTCTTGCTGTAGAATGAACCACCGGCCAATGAGTTTTGAGGCATTTGTTTGAACTTGATTAGATATGATGTGTCTATACACTTCAGAATTCATTATGCTACTACCATCAGCAGTTTTATCATCAATGAAGATAAGTGAGCTAGTACCTTCAACAGACATACATGACCAAGCCATAACACCCCCACCACTGTTTCACAGTTGAGCTGGTATGCTTTGGGTCTTGGGCAGTTCCTTCTCTCCTCCATACTTTGCTCTTGCCATCGCTCTGATATAAGTTAATCTTCAAAGGTACACAAAAATGCTGGAGAAACTCAGCGGGTGCAGCAGTGTCTATGGAGCGAATCTACTCCGCCATTCAATCATGGCTGATCTAACTCTCCCTTGTAACCCCATTCTACTGCCCATAACCCCTGACACCCATACTAATCAGGAATCTATTTATATCTGCCTTATCTATCTATAAGCGACTTTGAGTCCTGAAAAGCGGTATATAAATAAAATCTATTATTATTATTATCTCTGCCTCTGGCGAGAACAGGTGTAAACTAAGCAATCATTTCGCTGAATGGTTGGCACTCTGGCTGCCAAGAACTGATGGAGCTCTCAGTTGCTAACCATTTTAGCTCCCCTTTTCATTCCCATACCAACCTTCCTGTCCTTGGCCTCCATTGCCAGAGTGAGCTCACGTGCAATCTGGAAGAACAGCACCTTATATTCCACTTGGGTGGTCTACAATCTAATGGCATGCATATTGAATTCTTCAATTTCAAGTAACACTTCAGTAACGTCTGAAGGAAGGTCTCTACCTGAAATGTCACCCATTCCTTCTATCCAGAGATGCTGCCTGTCCCGCTGAGATACTCCAGCATTTTGTGTCTATCTTCCCCAACCCCCTTCTCGTTTCCTTGCAACACTCCCCAACCCCACCCCAATGCACATAGATTTCTCCCACCACACTTGTCCTCTTCTTTCCTTATTTGACATATTTTTGTCTCCTTTTCGCCACTACCCTTTGCACATACTCCACCCATCACCAATAACCGTGCTCCCTCCTCACTTATATCCACCTATCACTTGCCAGGCTTTACCCCAAGTCCACCTCCCTTCCAGCTCGCCCTTCTCTATCAGTCTGAAGAAGAATCCCAACCTGAAACGCCATCTGCCCATTCCCTACACAGATGCTGCCTGACCTGATGTGTTCCTCTAGCACTCATTTTTTTCCTCTACATTTCAGCATCTCTTCTGCCCCTTTTCTATATATTCCTCCTTCTTTTGATTTTCTTACTTGCAAACATTTTTTGAGTTTCCTTTCTGCCCTGATGTTTTTTGTTTTGTTTTACACTACATTAATTCCGATCACTTGTAGATATACTTCAGTATCAATGTACTCCACCAGTCCTTCCAGGAAAACAAATTGCCTGATTGTTGCAATGATTCCCATTTTGTTAGCTTTTGCAGTAACTGCCATTCTGGCAAACAAACGACCAAGTCACAATACTGATTTGATTAAGTTTATTGATTTCAGCATGTTTATATTGTTATATGTTCCTGAACAATATTACATTTGTGTCGCCACACTATTTTTAATGAATTGCAATCTTCAACTCATTACAGTAAAACCAACAACTGACAATATGATGCAAGTCAAGTATCAATCTTTAAAATGAGCCATGACAAAATAAAATTGCATTTTACATTTGGAAGGTTAATTACTCAGTAAATATCTGCTATTGTATATATTTTCCCCAGCACATTGCAAATTATGGTGGAATATTTGTCTTATTTCCACACGCGTTGTATTTATTCATTCATGGGATGTAGTCATCACTGGCATGTTCATCTGTAACTGCTCTTGAGTGGGTAGTTTGTTATTATTTCTGTTCGACTTTTTTGATTAGAATGTCTTTATGCTACTTAACTGAAATTCATGATGGCAGCATATATTGCAAAGTAATAATGGAAGACCATCTGGGAAATTGAGAATATGAGGACAATTGAAGGGAGAAATGGCAGGTCAATTCATTCAATTGACCTACAGTCACAAATTCCATGGTTCTCAACAACCAGGGGTCATTAATACCAGTGTTTTTAACTACTACTGCAGACACTGGCTGTCAAGCATCATTGATGAGTACCACCTACGCAAAGACTAAACAGGTTAAAATAAAAGTCCCATCACTTCTTCTGCGAGCAACTAGCAATTTAGAAATAAATTTGAATTTATCAGCATCAACCTATCTCCGCCCCCCCCCCCCAAAACCCCCCCCCCCAGACAAGTTGGAAACATAATTAATGGGATCTGACTGTTGTAATTATCCTAATTAGTGGGCAGCACATTGGCACAGCGGTAGAATCTATGCCTTATAGCACCAGAGACCCAGGTTTGATCCTGTCTATGGATGCTGTCTATACGGAGTTTGTATGTTCTCCTTGTGACCGCGTGGGTTTTTTTTCTCAGTTGCTACGGTTTCTTCTTACATTTCAAAAACGAGCAGGTTTGTAGGTTAGTTGGCTTCAGTAACTTGTCCCTAGAGTAAAGGATAGAACTAGTGTATGGGATGATTGCTGGTGGTGTGAACACAATGGACTTGTTCAGGAACATGTAACATAGTGCTTGTTAGAGGGAGTGCAGGGAAATCACATTGAGCAGTACTTCTTGAGAAGTCAGTCAAGTCAGTCGAGTGAAGTCCAGCGACAGGTAGAAAACCACAGTTCGCAGGATATCATTACCCCTGTTATTGACGTGGATGGAACAAGTGCTGTAGAGGGGGATGTAGGTGTTGGTGTGGTTAATCTGCCAGTCAGGGAGAAGAACGGTGGGCTGAAACCTAGAGTTAAATGGCCTAGGGCAAGTGAAAGGAAGGAATGGAAAACGGTTAATATAGATTTGGTAAAGGCACAAGAGAGTCTGAAAGGGACAGTGGAAAACAAGTTAGATAAGATGGGAGAGTTTATTTATCAACATGGTGCAGACAGGTTCGGTGTTATTGAGAAAAAGAAGGTGCAGGCTCTACAGGTAGTTAGATCTAGACAAGAGAGAGAAATCAAGAGATTAGCGAAGGAGAGGACACAGTTGAGAAAGCAATGGAGAAAGTCTACAGTTGATGAGAGAGAGGGAATTAATGTTTTGCAAGAAAAAGTTAAGAAATCGGTTAGCAATATTAAGGAGGGCAGAACACCTTAGGAGGAAAAGAAAGAACAAGGAGCGAGTCAGGTCAGCATTTTATAAGGATCCATTTAAAAGTGTTTTAAATGTGTTAAAATGAAGAGTTAGAGGAATTTTTTTTATAGGGCATACTCAGATCCAGAAAAGAAAAAGGGAATGGGTTTCCCTGCAGATATACCACTCTTAGGAGAGATAGAGTATGTTAGATGTTTTGCCACTAAAGTGGAAGGAAGTGGAAGCCGTAATTAGGCGTGCAAAGGCTTCTTCGGCCCCAGGGTCGAATGGAGTCCCATACTGGGTACATAAAAGTGCACCTGATGTGCTTAGATTCTTGTGGAGGCTCTTGCGTATAGTTTGGGAGAAGCAGGTTTGGTGTAGAGCAGGGGGGATTTTCATTCCTAAGGAGAATGAGTCTTCAGGATTAAGTCAGTTTTTTTCTCCTAAATGTAGAAGGCAAGGTTTTCTTTAGCATGGTGGCACAAAGGCTGGCAAGTTATCTAGAAAGGAATAGGTTAATAGATACCACAGTGCAGAAAGCAGGAATCCCAGGTTTCGCAGGTCGCTTAGAACACATTAGTGTAATATGGCACCAGATTCAGACAGCCAAGCTCGAGAGAAGCGATTTGCATGTAGTGTTTTTGAACCTGGCAAATGTGTTTGGATCTGTGCCACATAATCTTATTTGGAGTGCTTTTGATTTCTTTAGAGTTCCAGGATCAATGGTAAATTTAGTGAAAGCATATTTCCAAGATGTACAACAAACTTTACAACAGCATGGCAGAGACTAGAGATGGGCATTATGGCAGGGTGTACTATTTCCCCGTTAACGTTTACAATGGTGATGGAGCTGGTGTTTAGAGCATCACAGTGGGTAGCCGGTGGGGAAAGATGGTAGGACGGACTACGCCTCCCTCCAATCAGGGCCTATATGGATGATATGACCTTGGTGACCACAACAGTAACTTGTACAAGAAGGTTGTTAGAGGAGTTAAATGATAATCTTAAATGGGCTAGATTGAAGATTAAGCCTAGTAAGTCATGGAGTATTTCTTTGGCAAGAGGAAAGGTAGTAGAGAAAAGATTCTGTGGAGATGAAGTAGAAATCCCATCTATAATGGAGAAACTAGTTAAAAGTTTGGGTAGGTGGTGTAACAGGAAGTTGGATGACACTGAACAGGTTCAGCAACTTAGAAAGGATGTTAAGGGCCTGTCCCACCAGCATGCGACTGCATGCGGCGAGCGCGACCAAACGTGGTGGCTTGAGGCGTACGGCCTCGCGGGGCCGGTCCCACTTCCAACCGCGGAGCCGTATGGAGCTGGTCCCGACATCATACTCACCAATCAGCTGGGCAGGAGGTGGGCCAACTGATTTGGACGTCGCACGGCGTCGGGCGGGTTACATCATCACGCAATGGCACGGCGGGCGGTGACGTCATCGCGCAACGTCATGCACTAGACGTACGCCGTCAAGACGCTGCGTTCGGCATCAAGACACTGTGTACGGCGGTGAGTACGCCCGTCGAGGCGGTGCGTATGGCCTCAATGCGGCAGCGGGCCGGCAGGCCATTGCCGCGCGGAATTTTTGGACAGTCAGTTTTTCGGGGCCCCGCGCGGTGTCGGGACCAGCTCCGCACAACTCCATATGGCTCCGGCGATTGAAGTGGGACCGGCCCCGCGAGGCCGCACGGCTAGTGTGACCACGTTAGGTCGCGCTAGCCGCATGCAGTCGCATGCTCGTGGGACAGGCCCTTTACTGACAGGTTCGAAAGAATAGAGAAGTCAGGGCTTCCAGGAAAGTTAAAGCTGTGGTGTTTGCAGTTTGGACTATTCCCCAGGTTGATGTGACCATTAACAGTATATGAGATGCCAATTTCTTAGGTTGAGAGATTGGTTAGTTCACATATTAGGAAATGGTTAGGAGTTCCACGGTGTATTAGTAATGTGGCTCTATATGGGAAAGGTATTCTCCATTTACCATTGTACAGCCTAACAGAGGAGTTTAAGTGTGCTAAGGTGAGGTTAGAATTGCTATTATCAGGGAGTAAGGATACCTCAGTTAGTAATCTGGTGCCAAGTGTAACTAAATGGCAGAAGTGGAATGCAAAGCAAGCAGTAGAAGAAGCACAAGCAGCTCTGAGGCACATAGACATTGTTGGTAAGGTGCAGCAAGGGAAAGGCGGCTTAGGCTCAGCACTGGCAAACCAGTGTAGAGTAAAGGGCCTGTCGCACTTAGGCGATTTCTTTCGGCGACTGTCACAGTCATAGCAGGTCGCCGAAAAAGCGGCGACTGGACCCGCCCTACGACAATGTCTACGACAACCTACCACCTAGTCGACGTCAAGCTACCAACATCCGGCGATCCAATCATCGCGACAGGACGTCCACCTACGACCACACCTATGACAACCTATGACCACACAGGCGACAACCAAAGTCAACCTACGTCCACCCGCGACAACCTACGATAAGCAACGACCCTGTCGGTGACAACTGATGACAACTGAAGACAAACCTGTCGCTGGTTGACGTAGGTTGACGTAGGTAGTTGCCAATGGGATTCACCGAAGTCAGCACCCGGCGACAACCAACGTCAGCTGGCGACAACCTACGTCATCCTGACGACAACCTACAAAAGCACATATGACAGAAGAAGACAAGCAACATCACGCCCACAGTCCCCGAAAGGTTTTCAACATTACAAGTTCCATCAGCGACCAGAAAAACGTTACGACTATTTAGGCGACTTGAGGAGACTACTCACGACCATACAGGTGTCACCCCGCGACCATGTGAATACAGCCTAGTTGCCTGTAGTTGCTGGAAAAATCGCTTTAGTGGGACAGGGGCATAAGCAGGTCCAACAGAGAGGAGGAAATTGGTTGTAGAGCAGGTATGTCATCAGGAGGAAGCAGTGAGATGTGTAAGGGCAGTAGCTCAGGTTAAGCAGGGACAGTGGTTAAACTGGGAGAGTGTGTAAAGAGGAGGTTTACCTGGAGGGACGTATGGTGTATGGAGGCAGGTCATGTAAGTTTCCTTATCAGGGCTATTTATGATGTGCTGCCATCACCGCAGAACCTCAAACAATGAGTAGGTGGGGACCCGGCGTGTCCCTTGTGTTCAGAGATGGCAACGTAGGGGCATATTTTGTCAGGATGAAAGACTAGTTTTTCTCAGGGTCACTATACTTGGCGGCATAACCAGGTATTGAAGTGCATAGCTGCAGCAATTGAGAGAAGCAGAGTACAGGTAAATGCAGTAGGCATCATGATTGGGAGTGCAGCAATTCATTTTGTCCATGTGGGAGAGAAAGGTAGAGGAGGGAAGTTTGCAGATAGGTATGAGTCAGGCCAGTTACGGTGAGCCAATGATTGGGAGATGCGGGTAAATTTAGGAGGACAGCTTGTTGTTCCGCAGGAAATAATTACTACTAGTTTGAGGCTGATGTAGTGTTATGGTCAGTTAGTCAGCGTTTAGTGTATTTTATAGAACTGACAATGCCTTGGGAGAACTTAGTGGAAGAGGCTTATGAAAGGAAAAGGCTTAGATATGGATTTACAATGGAAGGCATTTAAAGACTGCATGGATGAACTACAACAATTGTTCATCCCAGTTTGGCAAAAGAATAAATCAGGGAAGGTAGTGCATCCGTGGATAACAAGGGAAATCAGGGATAGTATCAAAACAAAAGATGAAGCATACAAATTAGCCAGAAAAAGTAGCCTACCAGAGGACTGGGAGAAATTCAGAGTCAAGCAAAGGAGGACAAAGCGCTTAATTAGGAAAGGGAAAATAGATTATGAAAGAAAACTGGCAGGGAACATAAAAACTGACTGCAAACGTTTTTATAGATATGTGAAGAGAAAAAGATTAGTTAAAACAAAGGTAGGTCCCTTGCAGTCAGAAACAGGTGAATTGATCATGGGGAACAATGACATGGCAGACCAATTGAATAACTACTTTGGTTCTGTCTTCACTAAGGAAGACATAAATAATCTGCCGGAAATAGCAGGGGACCGGGGGTCAAATTAGATGGAGGAACTGAGTGAAATCCAGGTTAGTCAGGAAGTGGTGTTAGGTAAATTGAATGGATTAAAGGCCAATAAATCCCCAGGGCCAGATAGGCTGCATCCCATAGTACTTAAGGAAGTAGCCCCAGAAATAGTGGATGCATTAGTGATAATTTTTCAAAACTCTTTAGATTCTCGAGTAGATCCTGAGGATTGGAGGGTAGCAAAAGTAACCCCACTTTTTAAAAAGGGAGGGAGAGATAAAACGGGGAATTACAGACCAGTTAGTCTAACATCGGTAGTGGGGAAAATTGGTAGTAGAGTCAGTTATTAAAGATGGGATAGCAGCACATTTGGAAAGTGATGAAATCATTGGACAAATTCAGCATGGATTTATGAAAGGTAAATCATGTCTGACGAATCTTATAGAATTTTTCGAGGATGTAACTAGTAGAGTGGATAAGGGAGAACCAGTGGATGTGTTATATCTGGACTTTCAGAAGGGTTTCGACAAGGTCCCACATAAGAGATTAGTATGCAAACTTAAAGCACATGGTATTGGGGTTCAGTATAGATATGGATAGAGAACTGGCTGGCAGACAGGAAGCAAAGAGTAGGAGTAAACGGGTCATTTTCAGAATGGCAGGCAGTAACTAGTGGGGTACCGCAAGGCTCAGTGCTGGGACCCCAGCTATTTACAATATATATTAATGATTTGGACGAGGGAATTGAATGCAACATCTCCAAGTTTGCGGATGACACGAAGCTGGGGGTCAGTGTTAGCTGTGAGGAGGATGCTAGGAGGCTGCAAGGTGACTTGGATAGGTTGGGCGAGTGGGCAAATGCATGGCAGATGCAGTATAATGTGGATAAATGTGAGGTTATCCACTTTGGTGGCAAGAATAGGAAAGTAGACTATTATCTGAATGGTGGCCGATTAAGAAAAGGGGAGATGCAACGAGATCTGGGTGTCATGGTACACCAGTCATTGAAAGTAGGCATGCAGGTGCAGCAGATAGTGAAGAAAGCGAATGGTATGTTAGCATTCATAGCAAAAGGATTTGAGTATAAGAGCAGGGAGGTTCTACTGCAGTTGTACACGGCCTTGGTGAGACCACACCTGGAGTATTGTATACAGTTTTGGTCTCCTAATCTGAGGAAAGACATTCTTGCCATAGAGGGAGTACAGAGAATGTTTACCAGACGGATTCCTGGGATGGCAGGACTTTCATATGAAGAAAGACTGGATAGACTCGGCTTGTACTCGCTAGAATTTAGAAGATTGAGGGGGGATCTTATAGAAACTTACAAAATTCTTAAAGGGTTGGACAGGCTAGATGCAGGAAGTTTGTTCCTGATGTTGGGGAAGTCCAGAACAAGGGGTCACAGTTTAAGGTTAAGGGGGAAGTCTTTTAGGACCGAGATGAGAAAAACGTTTTTCACACACAGAGTGATGAATCTGTGGAATTCTCTGCCACGGAAGGTAGTTGAGGCCAGTTCATTGGCTATATTTAAGAGGGAATTAGATGTGGCCCTTGTGGCTAAAGGGATCAGGGGGTATGGAGAGAAGGCAGGTACAGGATACTGAGTTGGATGATCAGCCATGATCATATTGAATGGCGGTGCAGGCTCGAAGGGCCAAATGGCCTACTCCTGCACCTATTTTCTATGTTTCTATGTATCTATATGTAGAGTTCGCAGCAGAAGTTGAGCAGCGAGGATGGAGAGCAAGAGTGGGTCCTGTAGGGGTGGGTTATAGAGGTTTCATAGCTAGATCGACTGCATCGCTATTTGGAGAGCTAGGAATTTGCGGACAGAGTTTGCATCAGGCTGTAAAGCAAATGGCAGAGGCAGCAGAGCAAGGCAGTCGGTGGATTTGGTGGAGAAGAAATTGTGTCAGTTGGGGCCAGAAAGGAAACGTATGACATACAGTATGTGTATTTCTTTGTAATTGTAGTCTGTGCAAGTGTATCCCAGTCTTTTACAAGGATGATATTTGTTCCAAGCTTAATGATGGGCTAGGATTAGTGGAAGATATGATGCAGGTGTTTAGCATTTGTTAGAGTGAGCTAATTTGCTGTAGCTTCCTTTATATAGTAGATATTGGTAGCATAGGTATTGAGAACAGGTATTGGGGATGCTAGAATCAACTGTCGAGCCGTCCCACGATGTTGTGGACCTAACTCAATGAAACACCAATAAAGGACCAATGAAGGGAGATGCCCACTTGATAGCCGCAATGATATATTTGCATCTACAGGAATAGTTTTTTTTTTTTTAAGATAATTAATATGTAGGTAGCTGGGTTGGGTTTTTTTGCATATGGAGTCATTTATTGTAACTTGGTGTATTTATTAAGATAATACTTTGGTTTTGGGCTTGGTTTTCTTAGTTGAGTTTTTATCCTGGAGTTATAGCATGTACTGTGTTTTAATTGTAATTTAAACATGACGGAATCAATAAACTAATGTCTTGTAAGATTACGTCAAATAGACTTGATTTTCTTAGTCAAGGATTATTCTGATATCCTTGCTGGGAAATCTCTTTACCAAACTCCTTCTTTGTATTCTAACACTAATGGACCTGTCCGACTTCGGTGATTTTTTTCGACGACTGTCTAGGACAACCTACCACCTAGTCCGCGGCAAGCTACTGACAACCGGCGACCCAATCATTGCGACTTAGGACGTCCACCTACGACCACACCTACGACAACCTACGACCACACCTACGACGACACGTATGACCACACAGGTGACAACCTACGACAACTAAAGTCAACCTATGTCCACCTGTGACAAGCTATGACAAGCTACGACCCATCGGTGACAACTGAAGACAACTGAAGACAATTCAATAGCTGGTACCTTTTGCCAGTTGACGTAGGTAGTCGCCAACGGAATTCACTGAAGTCAGCACAGCCAACGTCATCCTGGCGACAACCTACGACAGCAGAAGACAAGCTACATCAAGTCCACAGTCGCTTGTATACTCTGGAATTTAGAAGGCATTTAGAGGGGATCTTATTGAAACATATAAGATAAGGGTTTGGACACGCTAGAGGCAGGAAACATGTTCCTGATAATGGGGGAGTCCAGAACCAGGGGCCACAGTTTAAGAATAAGAGATAAGCCATTTAGAACGGAGATGAGGAAACACTTTTTCACACAGAGTTGTGAGTCTGTGGAATTCTCTGCCTCAGAGGGTGGTGGAGGCCGGTTCTCTGGATACTTTCAAGAGAGAGCTAGACAGGGCTCTTAAAGATAGTGGAGTCAGGGGATATGGGGAGAAGGCAGGAATGGGGTACTGACTTGGGATGATCAGCCATGATCTCATTGAATTGCGGTGCTGGCTCGAAGGGTCGAATGGCCTACACCTGCACCTATTGTCTATTGACTATTGTTGCCGAAAAGGTTTGAACATTTCAAAATCCAGCGGCAACCAGAAAAATGTTACGACTCTTTAGGCGACTTGAGGAGACTACTCATGACCATACAGGTGTCACCCCACGACCATGTGAATACAGCCTAGTTGCCTGTAGTCGCTGAAAAAGTCGCCTTAGTGGGACAGGGGCATAAAGGTGATTAATAAGCGAGTTCGGTATTCCGAAAAATGCAAGGAATCATGGGATTTGTCAAAGTTCATTTGGGGAAATAAAAAGTGAATGGGGATGCCAGGTAGTGGGAGAGTGCGGTGTAACAGCGAGAGAGAGGAGGCAAATGCGATTGGGAGGCAGGGGGAGAGACTGGACCTGTGGAGATACGGTGAGAGGTGGGGGAGAGAGAAGGAGGGTGACAGACTTGGGTGTTTGTGTTTTGCTCACAGCTGTGTTTAGTTTAACATTCCGCGGGGAGTGCTGGGGTTTGCACATTGGTTGCAGAGACGGGCAATGTCCCCCAGTCCCTCCCTCCAGTCCGGGATGGGGGGTGGGAGGGGGTGGAGGGGTTGTGCTAACGCCGGGGAGGTCTTGTGTAGACGGGGTGTCCGGGGCCTGCAGTGAAGCTGCGATAGCGAGTTCCCCTCTCCCCACCCCCCTCCCCATACCTGCGGACAGGCGTCGCTCTGTAGGAAGGAACTGCAGATGCTGTTTACACCGAAGGTAGACACAACGTGCTGGAGTAACTCAGCAGGCCAGGCAGCATCTTTGGAGAAAAGGAATCGGTGACGTTTTGCTTCGAGACCCTTCTCCAGAGATGTTGCCTGACCCACTGAGTTACTGCAGCATTTTGTGTGTATCCCCATTGATGACTGTTGCTCGACTTTCGCCGGCATCGAGGGGGTTAACCGACAGCCACTGGATAAGGCGAGAGGTGCAGCTGATGGTTCCTGGCCCGTCGGGGAACGGGTTCCTCGAGCGTTGGAGCAGAGTTGAGCTGGAGTTAGTGCTTCTTATCCACGCTGGCTGTAAGCCTGGGGCCCCCACTGCTCCGGTACGATATCCCGTCAGTCCAGGGTCACCCTGGACATCTCCGGCCACCCCCGGACAGGGATGGGAGACTCGGGAGGGGACGGGGATGGCAGTTAGACTCCCGTCGCAAATCTGCCTCCTGGTGTTATGCAGGAGAGGGGTGCGTGAATTGCCCCTGTATAATAACCCTGTATTGTATAACCTAGGAGGGCAGCCCAAGTGAGAATGAAACCCATACACCCATGCTGAGGGGGACCGGACCATGATTCATTAGATTGTTACTGCTGAGATTTCTGCATGGACCAGTGGAGAAGGGAGAACTAGTGTCGCTAACTCCAGTCGCAATTCAACAGCGCTTGCAGCGCCAGAGACCCGGTTCGATCCTGACTACAGATAAAATGCAGGTCTGTATATACGCAGTCGTTCAGCTGCCGAGAATGTCGAGAGTGACCTATGACCTGGGCATGAGCAGTCGGAATATCGAACTCGCTTATTGTCAAGGCTGGTTCTACGTGCCCATTACAAACCAGTTTAAGATAGCAATTTGAGACTGGGATTGGTTTGTAGATAGGATTTATTCACACTGATGTGAAATTTGAATGAGAAATAGACCAAAAGTGGCATGCAGGTACAGCAGGCAGTGAAGAAAGCTAATGGCATGTTGGCCTTCATTGCGAGACAATTTGAGTTTAGGAGCAATGAGGTCCTACTGCAGTTGTACAAGGCCCTGGTGAGACCACACCTGGAGTATTGTGCGCAATTTTGGTCTCCTAATTTGGGGAAGGATATTATTGGTATTGAGGGAGTGTAGCGTAGGTTCACCAGGTTAATTCCCAGGATGGCGGGACTGATATATGATGAAAGAATGTCCTTGTCTTGTATTCACTGGAATTTTGAATGATGTGAGGGGATCATAGAAACATGTAAAATTCTTAAAGGATTGGACAGGTTAGATGAAGGAAAAATGTTCCCAATGTTGGGGGAGTCCAGAACCAGGGGTCACAGATTAAGAATAAGGGGTAGGCCATTTAGGACTGAGATGAGGAAAAATGTTTTGCCCTAGAGAGTTGTGAATCTGTGGAATTCTCTGCAACAGATTCACTGGATGTTTTCAAGAGGGAATTATATAGATTTAGCTCTTGCGGCTAAAGGAATCAAGGGATATGGGGGGAAAAGCAGTAACTGGGTACTGATTTTAAATGATCAGCCATGATCATATTGAATGGCTTACTCCTGCATCTATTTCTCTATGTTTCTATGTTTCCCTACATGAAGGAGAGTATTGAGGTAAATGAACTAACCTGACAGTTCATTTTTATTTTGCATTTATATTTTCATTTTAGTAAATATCCATGCTCATAAAATGCTTTGATTCAGTTTGATTCAACGGTGCAAAAGTAGACATGGTCAAGAGCTTCAGGTTTCTAGGTGTAAATATCACCAACACTTTGTCCCGGTCCAACCATATAGGCACTATGGCCTAGAAAGCACACCAAGGCTAAGAAATTTTAGCATGTTTCCAGTATCTCTAACCATTATCTACATATGTACCATGGGTGTCAGAGGTTATGGGGAGAAGGCAGCAGAATGGGGTTAGGAGAGATAGATCTGCCATGATTGAATGGGGGAGTAGACTTGATGAGCCGAATGGCCTAATTCTACTCCTATTCCTTATAACCTTATAAAAGAGTCCTATCCTGATGTATCACAGCTTGGAGTGGCAACTTCTTTGTCTGAGATCGGAAGGAATTGCAAAGTTTCAATCATGCATTTGCCTCATTGAATCCATTTATATTTCATGCTATGTCGGTAAAGCAGTTAACAAAAAGAAGGATCACTCACACCCCGACCATTGTTTCTTCCTCCCTTTCCCGTTAAGCAGTATCGAAGCTCAAAAGCAAGTACCACCAAATTCAAGCACACCTTCTTTCCCACTGTTATCAGACTCTTGAACAGACCTCTCGTATGTTGAGGATGAATTTCCAATTTTCCATCTACTATGTTGCAGCCCTTGCACTTTAGTTTTTAACCTGTATTTCCTCTGTAGCTGTAATTGTACGCTCTTATTTTCTCTTTTGCAGATGCTGAAGTATTCATATACAGCATGGATTTACTGGAAAGCATACAAAACTAAGTTTTTCATTGTATCTTGGTACATGTGACAATAATAAACCAATACCAATGAGTATTAATGGGGAGAAGAGCTTAGAATAGGTGTGTGGGGGTGGAAAGCTGCTCAATATTGTAGCAAAGTCAAGTCACAAGTAAGAAACCAGAGAAGAGGATTTAGGTGGTAGAGGAATGGAGATAAATGGTGCTTTCAAATGTACAAAGATTTTGCTGTGTTCAAAAAGACTAGGCTTGACCCTGTTTTTTATGACTGTTATTTTCCTGCTTTGCTATCATTACTTCAGTGGAAATTTTATGAGTTACTGGCGGTGTTAAGGCAGTAGAATGTGAAAATCTCCAAAATATTTTCTTCTAGCAGTACAAAGTTACAATGATGTATGTTAAGTCTTGTGGTGTGCTTCGTATTTCATATGATTCTGGCAGCAAACATAAATAGTAGAAATGATATTGAGAATTTGCAGTTTATGTGAGTATATAAATTATCCCTGAAGATAATGGGCTAGATCATGTTCAACCTAACTCCACCTCACATTGTGTGAACTCCACTGCTTCATTCTGCTTACCCAACCCAATGGCTCCAATTAAGATGCAACTTGCCCAACTAGCAAAATGGTTTCAGGCAATTTATCATGACTCCCAGCCACCAGGCTACTCTGATGGCCTTTTTTGTGTCCGCTGTCAAAGGCCTTTCAATTTTTTCAAAGTGTCTCTGAAATTCCAGAAAAAGAGCAGTTGAAAATTATTTCAGCGCCAAAATAACTAATATATATCTTCTATCTATACTATTACTAAAAATATCATCTTGACCACTTCCTGTCTATGTTGTAAATTAATTTTAGAAAAAATGCTACCCTATATCGCTATGATTTATTTCGCCATCTTACTCACCGTCCTCCACTCCTCCAACCTCCCCAAGTTTTATTCTGATCGGTGAAATAATAAAAAAGCTATGAATGTTTAAAAAATCGTGAGATCAGCAGATTGGTCTTCTCTTCTGTCAGTCACCATGATGAAGGTAACGTCCCTTCTGGCGGGCCAGGAGAATAAAGTCCCGGAGGCCGGACGTGAGTCAGTCACCCCGGAAGACCGTGAGCGAGAGTTCAGAACTGTGATTCTACGCCATGAGTGAACTGAAATATGAGTCTGAACTGTGCATGAATTGAATGGTTGGTCTGCACTGTGCTGCTTGAACTGAATTGAAGGGTTGGTCTGCACCGTGCTGCTTGAACTGAATTGAAGCGTTGGTCTGCACCGTGCTGCTTGAACTGAATTGAAGGGTTGGTCTGCACTGTGCTGCTTGAATTGAATTGAAGGGTTGGTCTGCACCATGCTGCTTGAACTGAATTGAAGCGTTGGTCTGCACCGTGCTGCTTGAACTGAATTGAAGGGTTGGTCTGCACTGTGCTGCTTGAACTGAATTGAAGGGTTGGTCTGCACTGTGCTGCTTGAACTGAATGTCGCGCTCACTGCGGAAGTCCCGCTCACTGCGGAAGTCTCGCTCACTTCGGAAGTCCCGCTCAGTGGAAAGGCCGCGCTCAACTGCGTGAGTAGATTCAAGAGTTTTACTGTTGTATATATGTTATGTGTGAGAGTGTGTGATGGATGGTGTGAGTGTGTGTGTGAGAGATGGTGTGTGTGTGTGAGATGGAGGGGTGAATGTGTGTGTGAGAGTGAGATGGAGTGTGTGTGTGATGGAGGGTGTGTGTGTGAGCCCACCAGCCGCGAGCGAGTCAGCTGCCAGTCCACCAGCCACGAGTGAGTCAGCTGCCAGCCCACCAGCCGTGAGTGAGTCGGCTGCCAGCCCACCAGGACTGAGTGACTGAGCTGCCAGCACACCTGGCCTGAGCTGCCAGCCCACCCGGCCCAAGTGACTGAGCTGCCAGCCCACCAGGCCCGAGTGACGGAGCTGCCAGCCCACAAATCCATTTGGCCCACAATATCCATACTAGCCCTCTGGAAACCTGTCCCTTCGGCCCACAGCACCCATCCTAGCGCTCCAGAACCCCCCCTCCCCCCACTGGCCACCAATATTTGAATTGGTGGAAAGGTGGAATATTGCGTTGTGGGACCAGGCCTCCCGTGTGAGAATGGGACCCAACGGGTCCCACTTAGTCCAGTATATTTTAAAATTACAAGTAATTAATTGATTAAAACATATTTAACTGGTATAAATCAATTTAATACAAGAACATTCATTAAAATGAAGGGGAAAAAACATTTAAATATCTGTCCATTCAGATCAGGGACTCCACACAGATGAGGGGTGGTGGGTGTATGGAATAAGCTGCCAGAGGAGGTAGTTGTGGTTGGGACTATCCCATCGTTTAAGAAACAGTTAGACAGGTACATGGATAGAACAGGTTTGGAGGGATATGGTTCAAGCGCAGGCAAGTGGGACTAGTGTAGCTGGGACATTGTTGGCCAGTGTGGGTGTGTTGGGCCGAGGGACCTGTTTCCACACTGCATAGAGTCACTATGACTCTATGAGTGACGCTGAACTAGATCATCATTTGTAGCTGGAGAAAACCTAAGGGGCCAGATACCAAACGTTTTTGCCTTCCCCCAGCTCAATTAATGAGCTACAGCCTTGAGCGGTTCTGTTGCACGAAATTCTGACCTTCAGCTCATCCAGTACTTCTATGCTGCAATGTGCAGGTGAGATAGTCAGAATACATTAACCACATAATGCTGGTAACCATTCTTTCCACCAAGAACCATTGGCAAAAGGCAAGCTTGGTTTGTGCCATTTAGTCATTGAACACATGTTTTCCATTGAATAGAAAACTTCAATTATTACATCCAATTTATTTCCCTTTCCCTCTCCCTCCTTCCCTCATTTGACGATGGGCATCCTTGGGCAAGCACACAATATTTATGGGGTTTTATTTAGAGTACACCACCCTACATTTACATTAAATTTAAATTCATCTGCTTAATTGTTCCAAGTTTCTTTAAATATATTCATCTTTTTTATCTTCATAACATGATTTATAACATAACATTTATAATGCTACACATCTAATAATATGAATCTAAAAACATTTTAGGCACCAAAGCAACATTTTTATTTAGCATTTTCCTTTATTCAAATTGTTTGCTAAAATTGGTGGTGCCAGCATGTGTAATATATGCAAAAAGAATTTCACTGTGCTGTTGCATATGTGACAAATAAAGCACCATTGAACCATTCACTGGAACATAGAACATCATTGTCCATTTATCATCTCTAATTGCCCCTAATCATAGGAGGCATTTAAGAGACATTCACAATGGAGGTGCTGGAGTCAACTATTGGTTAGACCTGGTGAAGACTTATCTCCAGCTTTTCAATGAGAGTCATAGAGTCTTACAGCCAGCATGGAAACAGGTCCTTTAGCCCAACTTGCCCAAGCTGACTGAACCATGTAAGTTGCTTTACATCAGTTCTGCAGAGTCATAGAGTCATCGGACATTGCAGCACGGAAGCAGGCACTCCAGCCCATTTTGAGCACTCCAACCAAGTTGGCATATTGGGCCAATCCCATTTGCCTGCAGTTGGCCACAGTCATCTAATCACCTCCTATTCATATATCTGTCCAAATGTATCAACTTCTGTAGCTCCTTATGACTGGCTGATTGGCAACAAAAAGATCCTTGAAGAGTGACAGATATGGAATGAAAATGGCTGTCATAGTATCCACAGCAATGCTGTGACTCCCCCACTCAATGCCTCAGCAGAACCTGGAATAACTTGTAGTATGGTTTGCTGAATTACAGTGACACCCTTTAATCCCCTTCACCCATTATAACCCATCACCATTACCTAGCATAGCCTGCACGAAACACCCGGACATCAGGCGTCTGCTCCTTTTTGTATAATAGAATTAGCAATAGAGAAATTAAAAAGGGGGTTCAACCCTCCCCCTATACTACTGTGCATGGGTTAGCTTTGACTCCTGTCTTCACAAACTTCTGTATCAGAACGGGCTTATTACCCAGATATTATGTATTAAGGTCCATAGTGTTTAAACATTGATGTCCACCATTACCAAAATGGAAAAGTTGAGTCCATGTTTTTCTTGACCAAATCTTAAATTTGTGTCCCCTGATGCTTCTATCATCAAATAATGCTTTGTTTTTTCCCTGATTATCTTATCTGAAACTGCCAAAATCTTTAACTTCTCTGTCAAATCTCCCCTTAACATCCAATGCTCCAGTAGAAGCAACACCAAATGCTCCGAATAATCTTGTAACTGGAATATTTCATCTCTCTAAACAATTGTGTAAATTTCCAAGGACCTTAATATTCTTCACAAACGATTGTGAGCAGAACGAGATGCAATATTAATGCTAATGCCTTTAGATAAACACAATTTTCTTGCTTTCACGCATAGTGGCTTTATTTATGTAGCTGTAGACCCAATATATTTTATTCATTACTTTCATTATATGCCCTGGAACCTTCAAAAACCCATGCATTAGGAGCTCTACTGTCCATATATTGCAGCATATTCTATAGTGTAGTTAGTTGGCTATTGCTTCTCCCATTCTTGCAGCCAAATTGCATCACTCCACATTTCTCTGTGTTAATTTCCATCTGTATTTTGTCAGCCCATTTTGTTAGCCTCTCTTTTTGCCACACCTCCAAGTTTGATATTTATAAAACATATTTTGAAATATTATTTTTTTTATTCCAATATCCAAATATGTATCTTAACACGGACAACCCACTTTCTGACTACCCATATTTTTCATGGTGACATTTTATGTCCTTAATCAATTTTCTATCCAAGTTGACAATAATCCGTGCTGTCTATGAATTTCATAGTTTAGTTAACTGAAATTATTATTTAAGTATCTTCGTAGAAAATGCAAGGAGGGGCAAGGGGCAGTGGGGAAGTATGAACATATCACTTACCCATTGGCTGCTTGCAGATAAGCCAAGGAGCTCACAGAGAAAGTGGTTGGATGTGAGATAATGTTGCAGAGTCATAGAGGTATGCAACACAGATACAGGCCTTACAGCCCACTTTGACCATGCTGACCAAGGATTAAGTTCACATTCTGGGCTAGACCCATGTGCCTGCATTTGGTCCATATCCCTCTAAACATTCATATCCAGATGGAGTTTTATCTATGAGGATATCATGGTGTTTGGTAGTTTCAGGCCAGTGTATTATCTCATCAGCTTGTGACACTATCATGATCAGTATTTTGTTTACATTGGTTAGGATCTGAAACTCTCCGGTGACCTCATGCTGCCACTGGTTGTGCATCAGGTTACTCCTTGAGACGAAGGGAGGGAAAGTTGGACAACTTCTCTGGCACAATCTGACTCTCCTTCACTGACTTGTTGCACTTCCTCTTGAAGAGAGACATGGACCAACTTTAAGCAGTGCAGGCTGGTCATAACTAATGCTGATGTAGGCTTCTGCCAATGAGCCCAGCCAATGATGCTGTAATAACTGTAATGATCAAGCAATGTAGGTCTGGCAGGCTCTCTGCCTTGAAATGCATCAGCATGAATTAATCCCCACATCATTTTCATGGTCTATTGAGTTTAGGTCTTTGGAGTTATTCACACGGCACAAACAAGCATCATATAAAAAAACTAAAAAAAACTTTCAGGAAAGAATATTATTTGAGTTTTCTTCAGAACCCACCAGTAATGTTTAAAGGGAAGAAGGGCTTGCATTTATATTGTACTTGTCAAGATCTCAGGAAAATCCTCCATACATAGCAACAAATGTACTTGAATAATGTAGGAAATGTAGCAGGGTGTTCTTTTTAGCACAGCAAGCTGCCACAAGCAGCAAAAGTGATGAATAACTGAATAAATTGTTTTATTGATTGAAGGTGTAAAGATTGGCCAGGAAGCAAGAGAACATTTCCTGTCATTTATCAAATAGTGTCACAGGATATTTTACAATCTCTGAGAGTGCACACTGTGACTTCTGCTTAGTGACTCATTAAATACAAAACATGTTGATTCTTTACTGGCACAAATTCATGTTATCAGAATTATTATTTTTAAAACCGTGACATTCTTGCATATGGTGAGGGTTGAATGCATAACTTCAGAGTTATAATAACCAGCAGTTAGTGGGAACCTTGCAGGTAACCTTGGTTTGTAATCCAATTGTTACCAGTACCTTCAAGTAGATGAGGGAACAGAATGAAACGTCTTCTTGCGCACAGCTCCATGTTCTTTGACTGCTGAATGGTGACTGTTGTTTTTAGTTTGTGAATACATTGAATGTTCCACTTTGACAGTGATGATAAAGGTGAAGAGAGACCATCCAAAATGTTTTCAGGAGAAAGTGTTTGCCCTGCCTATTGTGAGATTTTGGAGTTCTTTTGCTGGGACTGTGTAGCAGCATGGTGTTCTGAGAATGAATTGCCGTTCATTGATATAGTCTTTGTGTTGTGATGTTATGCCACGGTCTAATCTAGATTCTTTCAAGTTGAATACAGTCATGAATTGAATGCATAGAAAAGATGGAACATGATGGTTTTTGCTGCAAATGTCATTGCAGAAGAGATCTGTTTTGCTCACATCTGTAGGTGCCAACATAAACAAATTGACAAAACAGACCTTGTTAACTGCAAGCTAACTGAAAGATGAGCCATGTGTATAGCTGGTTAAACCAGCTGAATAGTATGTGTGACCCAACTCCATTTGTGCAGTTTAATAACACAATTATAGCAAATGGACTCAGTGTCCAGAATTTAGATGTGACAGATTTGAGGCAGCCTGTTGAACAGTTTGAGTATGGTGCATGTTTGGAGTAGATCGCTCTGGGTGGAAGCAGTTTGTGGAAAGCAAAATTCTGTACTGAAAGGAGTTTGGTCAGTGAGAAGAAACTGAACTTCTAGCAGGCGTATGATATTGTGAACACTGGAGACTGTGGTCAAGCAAACACAAGAACTGAAATCGTACTTCATGATGGTCCGTTAGAGTAATAGAGTGATACAGTGTGGAAACAGGCTCTTTGTTCCAACTTGCCCACACCGGCCAACTTGTCCGAGCTACACTAGTCCCACCAGCCAGCATTTGGTTCATATCCCTCCAAACCTGTCCTATCCATGTAACTGTCTAACTGCTTCTTAAATGTTGGGATAGTCCCTGCATCAACTACCTCCTCTGGCAGCTTCCATACACCCACCACCCTTTGTGTGCAAAAGTTACCCCTCAGATTCCTATTAAATCTTTCCCCCTTCCCCTCACTAGTTCATTAACAAGTTAGGATCCTGTTCCACAAATTCTTTGGGAGATGGGAAGAACCACCTGAAGAGGAGATGTTATTGCTGTGGGAGTCCTTAACTGAGTGTAGATACAAATGGCCTGTTTGCCATATCTGAGATATCAAGTGATTTTCTTTCCCACAAATTGCTTGAAGGCAAAGCAAAATTTAGGCAGATTGAAGCCTAATGCAAAGACTGAATAAATGGCTTTTGTATGTGAAATACATAAATAAAGTAGTGACCAAGATAGATCATCTAAAATGTATGTTTAGACAAAAGTGTACTGGACTTTCTGTACATCAATTCACATTGAAGCAAATAGACTGCCAATGGAAGTTGACACTGGTGTTGCAGTATCAGTGAAATTAAGTGATGTTGGCCAGATGGTGCACTGAAGCCCAAGGAGTCATCCATCATCCTTCATACATACACTGTCAAAAAGATCAAGATGTGTGAAGTTGGAGTGAGAAGTTGTGAAACTGAAGCAACACTTTCTCTTTTGATTGTTCCTGGGCAAGGATTATTTTTTTTGAGGCCAGAACTGGGTGTCAAACCTAAATTGGGGCAGAAT
The DNA here is from genome assembly GCA_038087875.1 of Malacoraja senta. Lineage (NCBI taxonomy): Eukaryota > Metazoa > Chordata > Chondrichthyes > Rajiformes > Rajidae > Malacoraja > Malacoraja senta. The sequence goes on along the minus strand of CM075977.1, from coordinate 241,464,240 downwards.
CAAGAGGATGAAGAAACTATCAGTTGTAGTTGACAAATACACCCACATGTTTTTAATGATGAAACTGGAAGCATTAAGGTATAAAAGCCAAGGTTCATCTGAAGAAGAGTGCAACTTTTTTTTTTGGGGGGGGGGGGGGGGATTCAGCACAATCGGTATCTTTTAACTTGAAGGAATTTTTTTTTGAAGATCTGAAGAAACTTCAGGAAGCAAGTGTCATTAAATTGGTTAAGTTCCATTCTTTTCTGAAGTCAGATGGAATCATTAAAATCTATGGATATTAATGGTTATAGCAATAAACATAGAAGCAAAGGTAAACATGTACCTTTTGCCTATGAATGGGCAAAATGATGAGTTGGGCTCAGCTAGGTGGAGGATGGATCTGTACATATATCAACATGATATATGATTATTATCAGACTGAATTAGAGAAAGATTCAAAGTAGTACTCATCGAATAAAAAAAGTTTGAGTTTTCTAGTCCAACATACTGCCACCTGGGATAGCAGAACTCTGGATTTTTTTCACAGGATACTGGGCAGTTTGATCCAAACTCTGACAAGTGATGTTGACTGTGGGATCTGGAAAGTCAGAACAGCTATATAAGTAGAAGCAATAAAAGGTGTGCTCTGACAATTCGGAGATAGAGGAATTGGATTGTAGAAAGTGTTTCTTTGAACCAGTCTCCAAGTTACACAAGAACATAAGAAAACAGGAGCAGTAGGTCATCTGGCCCTTCAAACCTACTCTTCTTTTACATCAGATCACCAAGGCCCTTATTTACCTGATCTTTCAAAGATGTAGATCATTATTACCTGAATACTCAAGGTTCAAGGTTCAAGGTATTTTTATTAGTCACATTCACATACACCCAGGTGTAGTGAAATGAAATGCTTTTTGCCATTTTGCAGCACACAAAAAAGAGAATACAGACATAACACCAAGATAGTCTTAACACTGAACATCCCCCCACAATGGCTCCCACCATGAGGGAAGGCACAAAGTCCAGTCCCCAATCCCAGTTCACCCATAGTCGGGCCCATTGAGGCCTCCACAGTTGCCTCTACGGAGGCCCGATGTTCCAGGCCGTTCTCGCCGGGTGATGTTGCTCCGGCGTCGGGAGAGTCCTCCCAGCGGCCTGGGAACCCTGGAACGGCCGCTTCCACACTGGGGGCCGCAGCTTCCGAAGCCAACAAGGCCGCGCCGGTTGGAGCTCCGCAACTGGCGATCTCATCTAGAGATCCCAGGCTCCCGGTGTAAAGTTCAGCGCCGCCACCCGCAGCTGGTCGCTCCACAGTCCCGCAGCTCCGCGATGTTTTCCCCAGCGATCCTCAGCTCACCGGAGCTCCAGCGCGGCGACCCGGGCAAGGCATCGTCCGCTCTGCGATAGCGCTCCAGCGCTGTGCTGCCGCCGAAGCCGAGGTTCTGGGCAGTCCCCGACAGGAAACGCCGCTCCAGGCCCGCTGGTAGGCCGCGAGGACGGATCGAAGCTGCAGCCCGGAGAAAAGCGGCCTCTCCGGCCAGGTAGGGACCCTGAAAGGTAGTTTCCCCCTTCCCCCCCCCACACAAAAAAGTCTAGACCTCCAAACAAAACACTTAACTAACTAAAATAAAAAAAATAAAAGATGAAAGGACAGACAGCTGCTGGCTGGGCAGCTGCACACAGGACAGCGCCCCCTTCCAGTAATTTAGCCACCACAGCCTTCCACATTAGAGAATCCCAGAGATTCACCACCCACTGTCAGAAAGAATTCTTAAATGCTTAAATGCCTATCTCTTAATCTTGTAACACAGTCCACCTGGGTGAGAAAGAGACTTTTGTGACATTGTGGCTACTAATAATACTGAGTGAAGATTCTAAGACCACACATTGGAGACAAAGCGCTGGAGGAACTCTGCAGGGCAGACAGTATCTGAGAACTGATACTTTGATGCTGATGCTGAGAGGTGATACTTTGTAGGTAGACAAAAGTGCTGGAGAAACTCAGCGGGTGCAGCAGCATCTATGGAGTGAAGGAAATAGGCAACATTTCGGGCCGAAACCCTTCTTCAGACTGATGTGGGGTGGGGGGGGGAGCGGGGAGAAGAAAGGAGAAAGGAAGAGGAGCAGCCCGAGGGCTGAGGGAGAGCTGAGAAGGGGAGGAGACAGCAAGGGCTACCGTAAATTGGAGAAGTCAATGTTTATGCCACTAGGGTGCAAACTGCCCAAGCGGAATATGAGGTGCTGCTCCTCCAATTTCCGGTGGTGCTCACTCTGGCCATGGAGGAGGCCCAGGACAGAAAGGTCGGATTTTGAATGGGAGGGGGAGTTGAAGTGCTGAGCCACAGGGAGATCAGGTTGGTTAATGCGGACTGAGCGGAGGTGTTCGGCGAAATGATCGGCAAGCCTACGTTTGGTCTCACCGATGTAGATCAGCTGACATCTAGAGCAGCGGATGCAATTGATGAGGTTGGAGGAGATGCAGGTGATACTTTGTGTCGGGACTCGTCTTCAGTGAGGTAGAAAGTAGCTCAGGATGCTCTCTAGATGTTGGTAGGTTGATTCAGTTGCCTGATAACAGCTGGGAAGAAACTGTCCGTGAATCTGGAGTTGCATGTTTTCATAATTCTATACCTTTACTTTTATACTTAATTTTCTACGGCTCTGTCATCCATGAAATCAATCATAGGAGCATAACATATGGTTAAAACTGTTCCACACTATTCCATTCTATCTTTGTACAGAATTATGGATCCTGATTTGCATACAAAGAAATAGAAGAAAATTGGAAATAGATGCATTTGACCCTTTATACTTACTTTGTCTTTTAATAAGATTACATCAGCGTCATTGTTCTGCACCACCACCAAACCCATTGTTTCCGATAATATCTAAAAATGTATCAATCTCTATCACATTTCTGACAGCGCTTGACGAGCTGAATGTAAGATCAGTGCTCCCCTTGGCTAGGAGGTCTGGAACCTCTGGTCACATTCTCAGGATATAGTAGTAGGCCCCCCTCGGTCATGACTGACCATGGGTGATGCATCCTGGTCGGATGCAAGCCTGGGCGATGTCATATGGAGGACAGGCTGTTGCCCATGCAGCACATTCCCCCTTCTCCACGTCGCTGATCGATCCAAAGGAACAGCAGGGCCATTACAGTTTGGCACCAGCGCCATCGCAGGAGCTGGCAGAGCAAGATTGTAGACAACGACAAACTGCCTTAGGGGCTCCGACTCTGGATTTTCTTGAGGTTTACTCCTGGAGCCTTTTCCATGACTGGATATGGCCACAAGGCAGTGGAGGTTTTAAATCAGAGTTTTCCCTCTCCTGGATGGACTGCCTTCCCAGGCTGACAAGCCCAATGTGCCCGAGACGGGTGGGGGGCAGGAGCGTCTACCTTCCCGTGCAGGTCTATTGCACCTGCCCACTGATATAGAAGAAAACATTTATGGGCAGGGGGAGGAGAAATGTCATCACTCAGAGCATAGTAAACCCGTGGAATTCTCCAGCACAGAAGGCTATGGAAGCTAAATCCGTGAATATATTTTTAAAAGAAATGTATAGATTTCTAGATGCAAAAGACATTGGGGATACAGGGAGAGAGAGCAGAAATAGAAATAGAGGATTAGCCACAGAATATTGAAGAATGGGGAGTAGGGAAGGAGAAGTGCTTTGATCCTAATGCTATGTTAACATATTTTATATATGTTTCCTTAGTCTTGAACATATTTAGTGACTGAGCCTCAATTGCCCTGTTGGATAGTCAACTCGTCACCCTCTGCGTAAAGAGATTTCTTCTCATCTGTCTTGATAGGCCAACTTCTTATTTTGAGATGATGACGCATGGTTCTAGATGTCCCAGAACATCAACATCTTTCAATCTCTAATCATGTAAGTAAAATGCCTTTCTATCAGTTTTACTAGAAATGATGATGGAACATTTTTCAACTTTGTGTTTCATCTGCCATATCTTTGCCTATTTAATTTAACTTGTATAGACCCACTTGAAACCATTTTACATTTTTCGCACGACGCACTCTATCACCTAACATTTTATTATTACAAACTTGGATTCATTATTCCTGTTCCCTTCACTTGGTTTTTCAGTCACAACAAAAACTGTTTTACTTCTTTCGGTGTCATCTGCATGATGGTAGCCATTTTGCACACCCCTTCAACCAATAATTTTGCTGAACTCTCTATTTGGCAGCTAACACAATAAATGATGCTTGCACCCTGTCCTGACATATCTGGAGACTCTTGTTTTTTACTACCTTCCTCCGAATTACTACGTTGCTGCTCCCTCAAGTAGCAACCATCTAAACTTGTTATCAAAGTAGCTATTCATAGTGGCAAGTAACAAGATTAGAATTTTCATAAAAACATTCTTTATTGATAACAGTCGGCATTCATCAACCACAGAAATGGTTGTCACAATGTATTATCAAACGATCACAATACTTAAAAGAGTCATTGCCATTTATTATACTGGAATGATCATCATCACTGTTCGCATAACTGTACAGGCAAAATCCTCTTTTAACCTTTTTCATAGTTTGTTCAGGTACATGAATAATCAAATGTTCTTGAATAGTAAGATTAAACGAGAACTTACCAGTTTGAAGTTTGATCTTTATTTTATGAGGAGTTACATTGGTGATTACGTGAAGAACCCCGTCAGGGCGCATGCGCGTCAATCTTCAAAGCAGCGGTATGAAATCACAGACAAAACCATAATTGAAGTAACATATTAAGATGATCAACATGAGAACTACCATTATGACCTTTTTTCTATGAGAGAGGGTTAGGCGTGGCGGGCACGTAATCACCAACGTAACTCCTCATAAAATAAAGATCAAACTTCAAACTGGTAAGTTCTCGTTTAATCTTACTATTTTACTTCGGAGTCACGTGAGTGACTACGTGAAGATTTTAAAGCTCTGTGATTTTTATGCCGCAGATCAAAATCCCGGCTTCTCACTGCATCGATTGACTGAGTATCATCAATAATGCTGTAAACATGACATTGCATATCATGCAAAAACAAAACAGTTTTATTTTTGGTCATAAAACAACCAATAAACCCTCTTAATGTAGGGCAACAAATGAAACAGAATGAAACAGTATTGAAAACAGACTTTAAACAATAGCAACAGCACTCAATATTGAGTTAGCAAACAGCCCTCCATCGGCAATCGGCCGATGGTAGTATTGCTGAAACACAAGTTCATTTTTCCAACCTGCGGCTTTTAATATATGGTCGATGGGAACGTCCATCGCCCTGGCCGCGGATGTTGCTACTGCACTAGTGGAATGAGATGTAAACACATAAATGTTAATTCCTGCCTGAACCAACTCTTGCTTTAACCACCTTGAGATAGTCTGAACTGCCACTCTTTTATGTTGGCTTTTTGTAACTGACAAATAATCCTGTTTCTACTTGTCTTAAAGCCCTTGTGGCTTCAATGTAATGTAACAAATGTGTCCTTACACATAAACATGGAGCTGTAGGAAATGCTGAGAACACAATCTTAAAACCTGTCACACCTGGCCTGCTTTGTTTGAGCAGGTCAGAAATATAAAACAGAACATTCTCTGTATTCACTTCCATTCTCTCGAACTGAAGTTTTTTGGAAAGTCTGCACTCTCTGTACTGACACCAATGCCATTAGCATAGCCAATTTCATGGTTAATTTTAACAAAGTTATAGCCGTGACAGGGACCCAATGACGAAGTATGTTACGAACAACGCTTACCTCGCAGATTACCATATACCTAGGCTTAGGCGGTTTAGAATTAGATTCCTTTCATCAACCTAGATATGAGAGGGTGAGAACCTATACTTTGTGTCTGTGTACCTATTACAAGATATGCGGACAAAGCACTTCTAGCTGTATTGATAGCAGTATAGCTAAGACCTTCATCATAATAAAGTGTAGATAAACTCTAACACATTTTCAATAACTACAGTATCATATTGAATATTCTTTTGAACACAATATTGTTCCTTTTTTTTTTTTTTTTTTCATAAGTCATATACTGTTTTTGAGTACTCTTTCTCCAGACTGCAGCGAGTATATACACCGTTGGCCTAGAAAGTCCTCGACCAATGTAAGGCATTCTTGAAACCAGCAAACTAACAGATCCATACCGTCACATAACGGATGAACTTAATGCGTTACTGGATGCTCCAGCAAATTTCTACTGTTTGGAATCAGCAAAAAGAGGTTGGATCGCTATCTGTAACATCAAAGGGAACCATGGTTGAATCAGGCGATTTGGTATCACCAAAACCCCCGAAGCGGCATCCTGCTTGATTTTCTCAAACACCGACCTATGAGGCAGAATGGTGGGAAAATGTACACAAACATATCATCCTAATTTAGTGAAAAAGCATCAATTGCCACTGCCCCTGGATCTGGTGCCTATGAAACATATTTTGGCCTTCCATATAGAAGTACTATGTTCTTGAACACATCCTGGTTCCACATCCACTCTGTGTTATGATGGAATTTTCGTGAGCTGCCATCTGGTACTACATTAAGTTTCCCTGGCAGATAGATAGCTCCAATCCAAATCTCTCTATCCCTACTCCAGGTCCAATTGTATTTGCCAACCTGTCACATGATAACGATTTGATTCCACCCATGTGATTCATATCAGCAACTGCTGCAGTGTTGTCTATTTTGCACTGCACATGCAAACTAGTTTAGTTAGTGCCATAAGCCTTGAGTCCATAAAATACTCTTGGTTAATTCCCCATGTATGCAGAAGCAATGTTCATCTGTCTCCACCACTGGATCTTGTATCAGTAGCACCCTACCGAAGTGCTCTGACATCTGTCTGCAAATCATGGAAGCTTGGTCCAATAACACTTTGGAACTACTGGTGGACACATGCTGAATCCACCATTGTACATCAGCAACAGCCTCTATTGATAGAAGCATAGGTCTATTATAATGACCCCAATGTATCCTCAATGCTTGTTCCTTTGACCTTTGTAATTGTAGATAATGAAGTGGCCATATTGAACTGCTGGAAATGCTGCCAGCCATTACCACAGCAGTCTTGTCACCTGGCTAATTGAAGGCTGTGTGTTAGCAATTAACTTGATATAGCTCTTAATTAGCTGTACCCTTTTTTGCCTGGGCAAGGTCACAATGATGTTGATTAAGTCCATTGTGAACCCAACTAGTCAATTTGTGTCACAGGTATAAATTTAGATTCCTCAGAATAGTTTATAAAGCCCAATTAAAAAATGGTTTTTACCAACTACCACTGATGCTTCAGCTGTTTCCTTTGATTGTCCTACAATCAAGATATCTAGCTAAACCATGATCACATGACCTTGACTTCTCTTCATGCCTAGAATAGGTTTTAACAACTTTGTAATCCCTCTAGGAGCTGAAGACAAACCCCTTTTTTGGAACATGTTGCATGGGTAAATCAGAATTTGCATTTAAGCTTTATTCGATGCCCTTGAATAACCTTCAGTATAAACATATCTGAGGTAAACATTTAATTGTATCACATTAGATCTGTCTACATGAGAACCAGACCCTCTTACCTCCTTACCACCTGGCATTCTTCCCCGGCCTTGAGCTGGATATCTCACCTACGTGGCAGTGCTACAGCCGAACGCCAACTGCGCTGCATCGTAGCTGGACTCGTCCCTTGCCCGGACCAGTCTGCTCCCTTATAGAGATACTTCCGCTTTGGTGAATATGTGGCTGGCTTCTTAGCCTCCTCTTCCAGCTCCTTCACCTGCTGTGCGAAATCCTCGCCAAACAGCTGTGCCGGTTGCACTGTGCCAGGCTGGCAGAGTGAAGCATATTTATCATTGATGGTTGGTCTAATCGCATCTTGCGGAGGCAGTTGATCTCAAAGTGGGCACTCCACAATAGCGCCTTTTGTTGTAATTTGTCATGGCCTCTCCATCCACCATCCTGGCAAAGCTCGTTATACCAGATGCCAGCAACTTTAAAAATATGCTGGAGCTTCACATGCTCCTGGGCTTTTATTAGTATGCCCATCTTGCCCCAATTCTTCCTGTTCCCAACAGGAACTTTTAACTGTCCTCAGTTGATTGGGACTTCATACTTCGTTACTGTCTCATCCATTGTCAGCTCCTGTAGCTGATGTGAGACTTGGTAATTTATGCTGGTGGCAAGTTCCTCACCCAGAGGCTCACCAGCATCCGACGACATGGCAAACCGTGCTGCACACGGTGTCAGCTCTGGCAGCTGCCTACCCTCCCTTTGGATGTCGTCGGACTCAGGGTCAGAGCGTATCTGCCCTTCTGCACTCACCTCTTGCAAAGAGGGTGCTTTCAAGCAGGCCTCTACTAGGCACTGCCAGCGGATCCGTCCCCACGGCCTCCCGCCTGCACAACTCCTCCTGGAGTATGGCTTTATGAAGCAGGCCTCTCCTAGGCACTGCCAGCGGAGCCTTCCCTAAGGCTTCCCGCCTGCACTACTCCTCCTGGAGTGTGGCTTTATGAAACAGAACCTCTCCTAGGCACTGCCAGTGGAGCCTTCTCTATGGCTTCCCACCTGCACTACTCCTCCTGGAGCGTCTCTGTGGAGCAGCCCCTGTATGAGCTGCTCCTTTTGGATAACCGCTGGGGAACGGTATCCTGTCCCCGACGGGACTCTCGTGGCCTGACTCTGCGGAGTCTATAGCCCTGACAGACTTGGCGTATGCCGACCGCCCGACTGGCGGTGGCTGTGTACCCGGCTGGGCACCTTGCCAAGTCTGTGGCCGCACCGCTACCGGCTTGCGACTCCCCCGAGGTGACAGGCTGCCTTTCAGAGACAGCTCTCTCTCTCCTTGTCGGCAGCAGCCTGCACCTCTTCCTTGTTCCTGTATATGGGGGAAAAAAACAGACAGAAACAATTTATTTACTTTTTCCTAACTCCTCCAAAGTCTCCCCGACTTTGGTGGAGCTGTATTTACTCACGTTGCAGAAGGAGCTCCGAGCTCCCGCTGCCATTGTCGCCAATGCGTCCGACGTAATGACGTGCATGCGCCCTGACGGGGTTCTTCACGTAGTCACTCACGTGACTCCGAAGTAAAATCTGTTTGTGCATGCTTTAAGCTCTGTATCCTCTGCCCTCTGGGAGATTAAAGAAGTGCAAATGGCCATGAAGTGGTGGGCCTTAATTATGTTGGCTGCTTTCCTGAGGCAGCATGAAATGTAGATGGATTCAATGGGGGGAGGCTAGGTCGTGTGATGTACAGGGCTGCATCCGCAACACTGCAATTTCTTGTGATGTTGGGCAAAACAATTGCCAAACCCAGGATGGTTTCTGTGATCCATCTGTGGAAATTGATGAGACTCTTTGGAGACTTCTGAGGATGTAGAGATATAGAACATAGAACATGGAACAGAACAGCACAGGAATGGGCCCTTTGGTTCACAATGTTTGTGCCAAACATAATATCCAGCTGAACTGATCTCATCTGCCTGCAAGTGATTCATATCCATCCATTCCCTGCCAAATCATGTGCTTATATCAAAACGTCTTAAATGCTACTATCATCTCTGCTTCCACCACTACAATGTGTTCTAGGCCCACGCCACCTTCCGTGAAATGAACATGTCCCACACATCTACATTATACATTTCCCCCCTCTCACCTTATACCAATGCCCTCTTGTGTTGGACATTTTCACCCTGGGGAAAAAACATTCTGAATGTCTATCCAATATATACCTATCATAATTTTATATATTTCTATCAAGTCAAGATAGAACTTTACTTCAATAAGTAAAGATATGTAACTTTACTTATTTAAAGTTTTGTACATAATGTATAATGAGAAGATACTTCTCTTTTCTCTTTTAAAGAGAAAGTCTTTACTCAACTTTCTCTTGTAAAGTTTAGAGAAAAGTTTACTGTGCTTTCTTGGTTGTAGCATTGATGTGGTTGGAGCAGAGTAAATGGTTGGTGATATTTACGCCTTGGAAATTTAAGCTCTCGGCTAACTCCACTTCAGCACCAATGATATAGATGGGGGGGTGTACTCCACCGCATTTTCGGAAGTCGATGACTAGTTTTAGTTTACTGTGATTGAGGGGGAGGGGGGGCTGTTGTCCTGAGGGGGAGGGGCGGTTGTTGTCCATAGTTTACTGTGATTGAGGGGAATGTTACTAAACTCTCTGTTTCCTTCCTGTACTAAACTATGTTAAGATAGTCAATCTAAAAACATCCAGCAGTAATTCTTTAGCATCTTCAGCATCTACCACATGTGCATATACTAGTGCATACTTATGCATATGACAATAAACTCAACTGGACTCGCAGAGTGGGAAGTGGATCTCCAAAATTCTTTACTCTGCGACTTCTGGAGGCTAGGTCACATTAGAAGTATGCAAAGTGGAGGTAGATAAAGATTTGCAAGATCTCTGAACTGAGTCAACATTCAAGTGGCAAGAGCATTGAATTGTCATATGCAATGGGACCAGAACAATGAAATTCTTACTTGCTAGAGCTTTACAGGCACATCAAGAGCAGTAACACAACAAATAAATATTCAATGTTATCAGTTATTCAAGGTAAATCAGACCATTACAGTGAAGCCAAAGGATGTAGTTATATTCATTGTGGTACAAAGTCCTGAGTAGTTCAGTGCTGAGGAAGGGTTGTAGTTAGTCGTGTGCACAGTTGATCAAGAGCCTAATGGTTGATGGAAAGAAACAGTTCTTGATCCAGGAGATAATTAAATTGAAGGCCTTGGGGATCTGGCACAGAGGAAGAGATATGGCCTGGGGCAGATGAGCTATGATCATTTTCAATGGTAGGGTGGGCTTGAGGAGTCAAATGGCCTACTTCTGCTTCTTTTATTATGTTCTTGTATTTGCTATGATTATTACAAAGAGGAGATTATGACTCAGATAATTAGATTATTAATGATTGTTAATTATGTTGTCATCATGCCACCATGCTGCTGAAAAAAAAACTAAAGACCAACATAGATGTTTTTGCAAATTTTCAGTCTGGAGAGTGACTAAGTATTGCCTTTATATTTTATTGTCCATCTGTTCCACTTTTGCATTATTAAATCAAGTTTACAATTTCCATGTGTGACATTAGCTTGAAATAAAAAAATAATGTAATGCTTTATTTTCAACAATTAGATTTATTGTTTGCAGGTGAAATTCCAGTGAGTGCTCTCTTAATAAAGTAATTGCAGTTGGCACAGTGAGGATTTGCCTCAAACACCTTAACCAATTAATTAAAAAGAGGAACAGAGAAACAGCAACCCTACAGTGTTAAAACAATCATTGTTGTGGTAAAACCTCATTACACATGCGGCTTTTGGTTAATTATCTTATAATTACACAGAACTTTCACCTCTCAACTTGAAAAAATAGAGCCACGAGAGAAAAGAAGAGAATCTTCTAGCTGCATTTTTTTTAGCATATATTTTGTAAATCAGCGTAAACCCAAAAAGAGGAAATGTTGTAACCTGCAGGAATCATCATCAAGATAACTTGTCCATATATGAGTAGGTATGTGATTTGGGATATATTATACATAAACAGAGTTGTGAAGGTTTCGAAGAATGCCAACGAATCAAGTAATTGTGACTTCTAATGCAATGTTAGGAATTTACATTTTGAAGCTCTTTACTTCATTTTAGAAATAAATGATTTGTAAGCTTTTCAGGAGGTCAAAAAAATTACATAGAACAATGTAAAATACTATGCAACATTAATTTAAAATTTAAAACATTGCAAATAATATGAATTATGCCTTAACATTCACACAATTGGGGTTTTGGTGATGTGGTTAGCCATTAGACTCAATTGATGAGAGGACCATAATGCGTTATCTTCATTGGTAAGAAAGCTTCTGCTTCTGAAATAATGATCTGTAAATTCAACTGGCATACATCGTAAATCAGAATGTATGCCAGAATTATCCAACGATATTGTAACACATATCGATGATTGAATCAATCAAGGTGACCAGAAAGATGACCATACCCGCTGACTGTATCTAAATTTTAGTAAACCCTTACTTATAAGCTTAATCTTATGTTAATCATTTAATCGGTAAAATAATAAAAGTTCCAAAAAGATTGAATGTTAACTGCACTGGGAATGAACCAAAGCTTCTAAAAGCTTTCATTCATGCATTCGTTTTTAGTGCAGCATTTCTCTTCAGAAAGAAAAGATTTTTTTTTTTTTCTTTTTTGAAAATATTTTTTATTGGAGATAAGTACATAACCTATTAACATCATTACAGTCTTACATTTTTAAATTGATAGATTATCAATTATTATTACATTGTCTCCAATACCTTTTACCTTTTTATTTATTTTTATTTTAAACTAGATAGAACTAAAAAGATAGATGAAGTAAAGAAAGAAAAGAAAGAGAAGAAAAAGAGAGAAAAAAAAAAAATATTTAAAATTTTTTAACAAAAAACAAGAAACACAAAACAAAAAAACAAAACAAAAGAGAAAGATAGTTAAAGAAGAGTGGAAAAATTTATTAAAATAAAAAACTTCATTCGAGATATATTCGTACATTTCAGAATATAGCATTTCATCCATTTTTTAGCCCGAGCATTAGTCAGGTTCCCGTGCTGAACCATTCTGACCCTTTAAATAATCAATAAAGGGAGACCATGTTCCAACGAATACTTCCTGTTTATCCAACAGGGAAAATCTGATTCTTTCCACGTTTAAGGTCTCCGTCATTTCTATAATCCACATTTTGATTGTGGGGGCCGTAGGGCCTTTCCAAAATTTTAGAATTAATTTTTTTCCTGTTATTATACTATAATCAATAAAGTTTCTTTGTGTTGTTGTAAATGTTTGATTTAATTCTGATGTTCCGAGTATTATAAATTTTGAATCCGGGTCCACTTGTGTGCTGGTCACTTTAGATATTATACTAAAAATATTTACCCAGAATTTTTTAATTTTTGTACAGTTTGCAAACATATGAGATAAGGTAGCTTCTAAATGTTGGCATTTATCACATATAGGTGAGATATGTTGAAAGATTTTATGTAATTTTGTTTTTGAATAATGTAATCTATGTATTACTTTAAATTGTATTAAAGAATGTCTGGCATTTAATGAACATTGATGTATCTGTTGTAAACTTTCTTCCCAAGTATCTTTCGTTATTATTTCATTTAATTCTTTTTCCCATGTTTGTCTGTGTAAGTCCGTCGATGGAATGTCACTGTCTAATAAGATATTATATATATAAGATATTAATTTTTCTGTATTAGGATGTTTATTCCAACATTCGTCAAGAATTTCTGAATTTCTAATTCGAAAGTTTTGAGTATTCGATTTTACATAATCTCTGAGTTGAAGATATCTGAAATAATCATTTCCTCGAAGTCCGTAAGTCTGTTGCAACTCCTGAAATGTCAGAAAAGTGCCTTCCTTATAAAGTTGTCCCATATTTTTAATTCCATAATTCTTCCATTGTGTAAAACCCCTGTCCAACCATGAAGGTTTAAACAAAGGGTTATTCACAATCGGGAGAAATAGTGATAAATTATCTAATTTTAATGTCTTTTTTAATTGTTTCCAAATTCGTATGGTACTAAATATTATAGGGTTTTCCCTATAAATTTTTTTGTTTAATTTAGATGTAGCAAATAATATCGACCCGATATCAAAAGGCAAACAGTCTTCCTTTTCCATTTTTAACCAATCTGGTTGTTGTTCTATTTCTTCCAACCAGAAATTCATATTTTTAATATTAACTGCCCAAAAATAAAACAGAAAGTTGGGTAAAACCAAACCTCCATTTATTTTTGATTTACACAAATGTCTTTTGTTTATCATATGGTTCTTATAATCCCAGATAAAATCATTAACAATAGAGTCCAATTTAAAAAAAAAGTTTTTTGACAAATATATCGGAATTGTCTGAAAAAGGTATAATATTTGCGGTAAAAAAATCATTTTTATGGCATTAATTTTGCCAATCATTGAAATAGGGAGTGTTTTCCAGTATTGAATATTCTTATGTAGTTTATTCAGTAGTGGGGGAAAGTTTGCTTTAAATAATGATGTATATATCTTAGTTACATAGATACCTAGGTATTTAAATTTTTCATTTACTATTTTAAATGGAAATTGTTGTATTATGTGTTTGTTATGTTCCCTTATTGGCATAATTTCACTTTTATTCCAATTTATTCTGTATCCTGAGAGTGACCCAAATTGGGTTATTAGCTCTAATAAGTTTGGAATACTAATTTCTGGTTTTGTAATGTAAATTAGTACATCATCTGCGTATAGAGAAATTTTATTCACTGTGTCCTTTGTGATATACCCATATATTTCCGGATGACCCCTAACTCTTTCTGCAAGTGGTTCAATAGCTAAAGCAAATAATAATGGAGATAATGGGCATCCTTGTCTACAACCTCTAGATAGGCTGAATTTTGGTGACAACCTTTGATTTGTTAATATTCTAGCCGTAGGATTTGTATATAACATTTTTATCCATGTACAGAATTTCTCCCCTAGTTGCATATTTTCCATCACTGAGAATAAATAAGACCATTCAACCTGATCAAATGCTTTTTCAGCATCGAGTGAGATTATTGCTAGATCTTCATTAATCATTCTCTTAGAATAAATAATATTAAATAATCTTCTTAGATTATAATATGAGTACCGTTTCTGAATAAAGCCTGTTTGGTCAGGGTGTATTATTTTATTCATCACTGTACTTAATATATGCGCTAGTATTTTAGTTAATATTTTCTGATCTGTATTTAAAAGTGCAATTGCTCTATATGATCCCGGATCTTCCGGATCTTTATCAGCTTTAGGAATAAGTGTTATTATAGATTCATTTAAAGTATCTGGGAGTTTCTGTTGAGTATATATATGCTCATACAGTCTTTGTAAACGTGGGCATAGCAAGTCATAATTTTTTTAATAAAATTCAGAGCCTAAACCATCTGGTCCTACTGCTTTACCATTTTTTAAAGAGCCAATAGACTCCTCAATATCCTTTATCGTAATCTCCCTTTCTAATAATTCTCTATCATTTGAATCTAAACCTTTTAAATTACATTTTAGTAAAAAATCTGCTATTCCTTCCGTTTGTGTTACAGCTTTAGTTGAATAAAGGTTATGATAGTATTGGAGAAATCTTTCATTTATGTCCTTGGGCATTTTTAATAATTCTCCTGTCTCTGTTCCAATTTTATGAATAATTTTTTCCCCTTCCATTTTTCGTAACTGACGTGCTAATAGTTTTTGTGGTTTGTCTCCAAATTCAAAATGTAATTGTTTGGTTTTTTGACAAAGTTTTATTACTTGTTCTGAATACATTTTATTTAATTTATATTTCAATACTGCAATTTTATTATGTTTTGAAATAGATGGCATTCTCGCATTGTCTAAATCTAGTTGTTTGATTTCCCTTTCCAATGTTTGTTGTTTAATCCTGTTCTCTTTATTATAAAATACTTGAGCAGAGATTAATGCACCTCGAACAAACGCTTTAAACGTTTCCCACATAAGAGAAGTAGGTGTGTCAGGGTTATCATTTACCTCAAAAAATATTTGTATCTGTTTAATAATATATTCCTGGCATGATCTTTCGTTCAAGATTTGTGGGTTAAATCTCCAATATGTTTGTTTCTCTGACAATCCATTTAATTTAATCATAAATGTTACAGGTGCGTGGTCTGAGATTATAATATTATGGTATTTTGAGTTATAAGTAAATGGGATAAACGTGGAGTCAACTAAAAAATAATCTATTCTTGAGTATGTTTTGTGTACTGGAGAGTAAAATGAATATTCCCGTCCAGTTGGATTTTCTATTCTCCAGACATCTTTAATATTAGTGGTATTAATAAATGAATTTAGAAATACACTTGATTGAGATTTTACTTTTTTTTGCCTTGATGATCTAACTAAGTGTGAATCTAATGTACAGTTGAAGTCTCCTCCAATTATTAATTTATATTGTGTAAATTCAGGAATATTATTAAATGTTTTATTAAAGAACATAGGGTTATCAAAATTAGGCCCATATACATTCAGAAGAATCACTTTTTCTCCATTCAGCTCTCCAACTAATATAATATATCTACCATCAATATCCGCTATTGTTGATAAATTCGTAAAAGGTATTCCTTTACGAATTAATATTGAAACTCCTCTGGACTTATGGGAAAAGGAGGAATGATATGATTCAGCGATCCACTTAGCTTTAAGTCTGTGTTGGGATTCCTTTTTAAGGTGTGTTTCTTGAAGGAATATAATATCTGCTTTGATTAAATTTAAATGTGCCAAGACTTTACCTCTCTTAATTGGTTCATTGATTCCCTTGACATTCCAACTGCAAAATGTTATTCCCTGACCCCCACTTGTCATATTAACGTCTTGCATATTATTTCTAAGGTGGTCTATAACCGAGCAGAAGGTGCAGCACATAAAACCTGACCTTGCTCCTGAGCCTCAAATAGATGAATTTAGAATCATATACATCGTTCTTCCGAACACATCTCCTTGTATTATTATTGTTTTTCCAATCAAACCTTAAGTTATAAAAATATTTAAAGTGAAAAAAGTGATAGAGTTGGTTAGTATAGTGTGAAAGAAAAATAACTACATCTACAATTAGTGTAGTTAGTGATAGCCACACTAACGTGGCTAGAATTCTAAAGACTTCCGTAGCCTTTGTAAAAAAAAAAAAATTCCCAGCTCCGTGCCGAAAAAAAAAAAAAAAATTATTTCCAATAATCAAATAATTTCTTTGGGAGTAACAAACATATATACATACCCACATATACGCACACATATACACATATATATACACATACATATATATATATATATATATATACCCACATGCATACATACACAAGCACGCATCCCTGCAGAAAAATCCAATAACAGCATAAATTCATAATGTTGATATACTCTACATATCATATTAATATCCTCGCTAACTCTATAAATTTAATTTTAAATTGAAAAATAATTAGTTATTAATCATTGTTATCAATCATACCCAGTATTATATTTTTATGAGTAATATAAAGGTTAATAATTTTAGTAGTAATATAGATATTTAATAAGTATTAGTTATTACATATATAGTTAGATATGAATATACAGATAATAATAGTGATTCATAAATTAAAAAAAAAAATTAATTTAAAAAAAAAGGGATAAAAAAAACCCCACGGTTATCTCCAATGTCCACCGTCCATTCGGTTATCAAATGTCCTTAAAGCTCTTAAAAGAACTTTAAAGATCCTTTTAGATCTGGCAGTCCCGTTAATCCTTGACTCTTGAAGAGTAATGTAAATTCTTCAGATAGCGGTCAAGTTCCCAATTTCTTTGGCGAATTCCAGTGCTTTTTCATGGTCTGTAAAAAATCGCTCCTTGTTCTTGTAGGTGACTCTTAGTCTTGCGGGGTAGAGCAGGCCGTATCTCAAATCAGGTACATTCTTCAGTATTCTTTTTGTCTCAGTGAACAGCGCCCTTTTTTTGAAGACCTCTGCTGGATAATCTCGGTAGATACTGAACCTCGCACCTTCAAAGTGGAGCTGTCCGCCTCGGACAATTTTCTTCATTATTTCGTCAAATTCATGATCCAGTTGCACCTTTACGATAATTTGTCTTGGATGGGCATCATCTTGTGTACGACGCCGCTGCGCTCTATGAGCTCGACCGAGTGAAGGTTTTTGATCCAATTGTAAGACTTTTTGTAGTAGGTCTGCCACAAAATCCCGAAGGCCCATTTCCCTCTCGCTTCCTTCTTTCACCCCTACAATTCTTAGATTCTTACGTCTTTGACGCCCCTCCAAATCGGTACATTTATCACTTAATTTGATCACCATATCGGTGAGGCGTTGGTTTTCAGTAATGAGTCGACCTACAGTTTCCCCACTTGTCGCCGCCCATTTCTCAAGTTCGGTTATCGCTGTTCTATGTTGTTCGAGTTCATGATGAATGGGATCCACCTCCATTTTAACGCTCGTTTCCACCGAAACGAGCCTTGCTTCCAGCACTTCCATCTGTTCCTTGACCTCCTCCTCCCTCGACCTCTTCCAGACTTCCAGTATTTCTTGAACGGTAGAAAGCATTTCTGCTTTAAAATCTACCTTAAAAGAGTTAAGTTCCTCTTTAAAATCCTCATTAAAATTCACTCCAAAGGTTTTCAATTCAGCAGTGAGAAAAGCTTTAAGATCATCCATTTCAGTCTTTTCAGTCTTTTTCTGCTTTGTTTTCTTCGGAAGGTCTTCCTGGGCAGTCGTTGTACCTGAGGCCGAGGCCTCAGTTGGGCCTTCCTCTTCCATCTGTAGGGGTTTCCCTTTAACGTTTTTTTTTTGTGTCCCGCGGGAGGTGGGGGAACGTTGTACCGACATACTGTCTAAGTCGCGCCCCTGATGACGTCACGCGTCACGCGATCGCTGCAGATAAGACCCGATTTTCTCCCGTTTTCAATTTTCTTCGGCACGGAGCTAGTTGGCGCTGGACTCTAGCCTCCATACATCCACCGGAAGTCTCCTTTAGGAGAAAAGAAAATTTTAAGATGCATTTCAATTTGATCGTGGATTAAATGGTAGCGTCTTAACTTCTGAGTGAGAATGCCTGGGATATCAGGCGAAGACTGAAGCAGATTGTTTCTGCTTGTGTGTACCGATTGGATACACCAATGTCAGAGCACCAGTCCTTAGCTGATCTTTGATCATTCTGTAGCACTATTTGGAGAAAATCAGTGTTTTCCTGTTGACCTGGCCGATATTCCTCTC
The DNA here is from genome assembly GCA_038087875.1 of Malacoraja senta. NCBI lineage: Eukaryota > Metazoa > Chordata > Chondrichthyes > Rajiformes > Rajidae > Malacoraja > Malacoraja senta. The sequence continues at coordinate 241,445,486 of CM075977.1, read as the reverse complement.
TCAGCCTGGAACTTTAATACAAAAACAGGTGATATAATCATGTACAGTTTCAGAGAACTTGCACTGGTTAAATTCTGTTTCAAGCACATTAACTGCATTATTGGTATTTGTTTTTGTTTATTATTGTCATATGTACCGATAGACATGATAAATTTTGTTTTGTGTGTTTTATATTAGGTACATTATGAAAATGTCATTGGTTATGAAGCCTGTTTGGAAGTATTAAGAATACCCCAAATATTATGTTAATACAAACCCTTTTTTACTTTCTTTTACATCATCCAAACATTTGGAAACTATTTTGTCAACATCTGGATGTAGAGACGTTCCAGAGAAAGCCATCTGTCCTACTGTCAATAAGTGATTGCTTATAGCATGGGACAAACCAAAAGCAGCAGAGATGCAATATAGTAAGATTAAACGAGAACTTACCGGTTTGAAGTTTGATCTTTATTTTATGAGGAGTTACGATGAGCGATTACGTGAAGAAGCCCCGCCAGTCCGCATGCACGTCAATCTTCAAAGCAGCGGTGTGAAATCACAGATAACAGTAGTCTAAGTGACATAGTAAGATTTAGAGAAAACTAGAACTACCAGATGACCTTTATGATACGAGGGTTGGGAGCGGAGGGCACGTAATCGCTCATCGTAACTCCTCATAAAACAAAGATCAAACTTCAAACTGGTAAGTTCTCATTTAATCTTACTATTTTACGTCGGAGTCACGTGAGTGACTACGTGAAGATTTCAAAGCTCTGTGATTTCATGCCATGGATACGAGTCCATGCGACACACTGCCTCAGTTGGCACAGGATGAGTAATAATAAATAATGCATTCAAACATGATACAGACTTAAACATGTTGATGCTTTAATTAGCAAAAAAGAAAACAATAGCGTCCCCTCTCTCCCAGGGGGAAGCTATAAAACAGAATTTAAAATAGAGTGGGAAAATACCCCCGGTGTGGCAAGAGGTTTATTATAGAACCTTTGAAATGTCAGTTCATTGGACCATCCTGCGGCCGCGAGGATTTGGTCGAGAGGGACATCCAGTGCCCTCGCTGCTGACGTTGATGCCGCCCTGGTGGAGTGAGATTTAAAAACATCAGTGTCGACTCCGGCACAAGCCAGAACCTGTTTCAGCCACCTTGAAATGGTCTGTACCGACACCTTCTTATGAGGCATTTTGTGACTGATGAATATCGTTAATTCGAAGCCTCTGAGGCTGTTGGTGACCTTGATATACTGCTGCAAGTGCATAACTACACATAGGCGAAGGTCTATGGGGTATGCCATAAAAATAAGTTTAAGCCCTGATGTCGCTGGCCTGCTCTGCTTAAGTAAATCATAAACATAAAATGTTATGTTATTTACAGATGAAACCATCCTGTCCAGTCGCAGTTTCTGCAACGTCTGGACGCATTGCGCTGAAACCAGCGCCATGAGCATGACCGCTTTAACAGTGAGTCTGGGCAAAGACAGGGATGTTGCTGGAGCCCATTGGCGAAGCAGTGTGAGAACCACACTCACATCCCAGATCTCCGTGTACCTGGGCCTGGGGGGATTACAGTTAAAAATACCCTTAATGAACCGGGATATTATAGGGTGAGACCCAACAGAGTGTTGTCCCAATCCCTGCCACAGGTAGGATGATAAGGCACTCCTGGCACTGTTGATGGCACTACAGCTCAGTCGCTCATCAAAATATAGTGTGGAAAGAAATTCCAACACATCAGGTATGCTTGCCGTGTGGTATGATATGTTCGATTGCAAGCAGAACACCTCCCATTTCTTGATATGAGAGATGTATTGTTTTTTAATACTATCCCTCCAGGCCGCAGTTATCACATCCACCATACGACCTGATAGTCCGAGCCCCAGGAACGGTCTCCTCAGAATCTGCAAATCAATAGATTAATACGGTCATGTAGTGGATGGTTCTCCCCAGTCACAGGGTGATCCAGCAGGTTACTGCATTTGGGGACAGCCATAAAAGGCTGTGTTATTAATCTCAGAACGAATGGGAACCATGGCTGTGTAGGCCAGTCGGGAACTACCAAAACGCCTGAGGCGGAGTCCTGCTCGATCTTAAGCAAGCACTGAGTGATGAGGCAAAATTATGGAAATGCATATAAAAACATTCCACCCCAGTGTAGCGAGAATGCATCTACCGCTACTGCCCCTGGGTCTGGTTCCCATGAAACATACTTTGGTAGCTGGTGATTTAATCTGGATGCAATATCTGGTACGCCATACCGAGCGACAATATCATTAAATATTTCATGATTCAACATCCATTCTGTGTTGTCATTGAATTTTCGTGACCTGGTGTCCGCCACCGTGTTAAATCTAACTGGTAAGTAGATAGCTGAAATCCAGATGTTTCTTGTAATACACCAATGCCAAATAAGGTTAGCCAATTTATCACATGATACCGACTTGATTTCACCCATGTGATTAAGGGTATGCTACTGCTGTAGTGTTGTCAATCTGAAGCTGAACATGCAAGTCATGCATACTAGTACAATACGCCTTTAAACCATAGAGTTCTCCCAACAACTCTAAATAGTTAATACCTTGTGATTGAAGAATTGAGGCCTCATGCATATTCCATCTGCCACCGCAGCTAGAGATGGTATCAGTAGCACCCCATTCGAGAGCACTAACATCAGTTTGTAAAATAACAGAAGGTTTATCAATCAGAATTTTACTGGAGCAATGCAAAATATTCGCTATCCACCACTGTAATTCAGCAATGTCTTCAGCTGGTAACCGCATGGGTCTATTGAAATGACCTGCATGTCTTTTGAGTGCCTGCTCCTTTGCACATTGTAAATTTTGATAATGTAAAGGCCCGAACTGTGCAGCTGGAAAAGCAGCCACTAATTTGCCAATTATACTAGCCACCTGTCGAATAGAAGATTGTTGCTCATCAACGAGATTGTTACAAGCTTCTATTAACTCTGATATCTTGCCTCTAGGCAGAGTCACAGACATGTGAGTTGAATTAATGGTGAATCCCAAATAATCAATGACTCTAGATGGTATCAATTTGGATTTAACTGGATGGATGAGAAACCCCAACCTCTCAAACATGAGTTTGGTAGCTGAAACAGATAATTCAGCTGATTTCTGAGTCTTGCCTATGATTAGGACATCATCCAAATAGGCCATTACAATATGATTCTGAGCCCGGAGTAGGCCCAAAGTTTTAACTACTTTGTATATAATCTAGGAGCCGAGGTTAACCCATTAGGCAATGCTTTAAACTTCAAGTTGCCTCATCCAGCTAAACTTCAAATGATTGTAATGAATGGGAACTGAATAGTATGCATCTTTAAGATCTATGCATGCCATATAGCATCCTTTGGAAACCAGTTGTTTAGCAGTAACAAAAGTTTCCATTTTGAAATGTTTATACTGCACATAGGAGTTAAGTCGAGTTAGATCAAGAATGATTCGACACCCACCATCCTTCTTTTGTCTAGGAAATATATTAGACACAAATTGGAGAGATTGATGAAACGACTTCTCAATTACCCCTTTTTTAGATAATGTTTCAATTTCAGCTCGTACATCTAAAGACTCTTGTTGTGAAAAAAACAATGGTGTATGCTGTGTAGGTGGATGCAATTTGAAAAGGAATTCTATTTGGAACCCTTGTATACTGTGCAGTATAAATGAATCTGATGTTATGCTACACCATTCATTGAAAAACAAGTGTAATCTCCCACCTACTTGTAACTGATCCATACATGACATGTTCTGAAAAGAACCAGATCCACCTACCTCCACGGTTGTCGGTGGAAACTTCTGCCCCCGAGTTCTGGAGTGGAAGAATGTTGGAGTGCGCCAATTGCGCATGGTTGGCAAGGCCTGGCTTGGTCCTTGGCCTGAACCAGCTTCAGTGAACCGCTTGTAGGGGTGCTGCCGCTGAAGTGGAATTTTGCTAGTTGGTTGGGCTTTTATGAGGCCGACCGTTTTTGCCTCGTCGTCCAACTCTCTGACCCATTTTGATAGGTCATCACCGAACAGTAGATTCGGCGGTTGCACATTGCTCAATTTGCACAGTGTCGCAAACTTGGGGTTCAGAGTAGGACGGATAGCACTCTTTCTGAGACAGTTTATTTCAAAATGTGCATTGCACAATAGGGCCAGAGCATCCTGCTGTACCTCAGACAGGGGCCCCCCATCGACCAACCTAGCGAAAGCTGTAATGCCTGATGCGAGCAGCTTTAGTATCTTCTGGAGCCTCACTTCCTGGGCTCTGATGCCTACACCCATGTGACCCCAGATAGCGTGGTTCACAGTCGGCACTTTGATCAAGGCACAATTGGCGGGTGTCTCGTATTTTTTGGAAGTTTCTTCCATTGTGAGGTCTTGCAGCTGGTGTGAGGCCATGTAATTTATAGTCATGGCCAGGTCCTCATCCAGCGGTTCCCCAGTTCCGGTCGGTATAGCAAATTTAGATGCCATGCTTGGCACCCTGGGTTCGCAGCCTACTTGCCGTGAGGTATGCTCACTGGCTATACCTCCGACCTCCGAGTCAGAACAAAACTGACCCCATATGCTCTCCTCCTCCGAGAGGGAAACATTATGCAGCCCTTCAACAGGTGCCGCTGCCACGGGCCCCCGAGGAGACCCACGGATATAAAGCTCCTCTTGCTGGAGCATATCATGATGGAGCATCCTCTCCATCAGGAGCTCCATCCTAGACAGATGTCCGAAGACGCTATCCATTGTGGGAGGGGAACCCTCCTGGCCCGACTCATCCGAGTCAACGGGCCTTACCGACTTCTTAGTGGCTTTTCGTCCCACCGGAGTAGCCACGGTGCTTTCAACCGGCACCACGTCGGAAGCCACTGGCCATGCCGCCAGTGACTCTGAAGGCGAGATGGACGGACGCCCGCTACCCGCACTCCCGCGGTCTTCTATAGCTGCTCTCCCGGCAGCCCGCCTCGACCTTCCCTTAGTCATTTTCTCCATGATCCGACTTGCTCCTGCAATAAGACTTAACGACCGCAGAAAACGACCTCAACTAAGTTTTTAAAACTTACCTGAGGTTTTTTTAAAACTTACCGTAGGTGGAGCTACACGCATGCCAGCCCATCGTTGCGCCATGCGTCAGACGTAATGACGCGCATGCAGACTGGCGGGGCTTCTTTGCGTAGTCACTCACGTGACTCCGAAGTAAAATAGTAAGTCATCTGTACTGTAAAAACATAATTATTAGTTTAGTTTACAGATACAGTGCAAAAAGAGGTGCTTCGGCCGATCGAGTCAGTGCCGATCAGTAATCCTCGTACATTAACACACACTAGGGACAATTTACAATTTTACCAACCCAATTAACCTACAAGCCTGTACATCTTTGGAGTGTGTGAAGAAACCGGAGCTACCGGTGAAAACTCATGCAGGGCACAGAGAGAATGTACTAACTCAGGACAGGCAAGCACCCATAGTCAGGATTGAACATGGGACTCTGGCGCTATAAAGCAGCATCTCTCCCGCTGCGCCACCATGTCGCCATTGAGGTTTATGGGAGACTCATGCAATGGGTGACTAAATGTAGATGAGCATTATTGCAATAAATGCTTTATGAACAAACAGTTAAACTGTCTGCTAAATGGTACATTTACTGCAGTCTACATATGAAATGAAGAAGAAAGTAATCATGGAAAATTAGGCTCTCTCACTTCTTTCTGGTGACACACACCACATTGCCTGCAGGGCTGCATCTGTTTGTCAAAATCATAAATCAATAAATGCAAATTTTATTTCACTAGCAAAATGAAATCAGGATATGCGTCTGAACTGTTTTTTTCTGTTGATTGACTTTGGCCCATTGGGTGTTGGTCAGCTCTTTATCTCCAGGCATAAAGAACTGTGGTAAGAATGGCTACAAAGATGTAACATGTATCAGCCTTTCGATATCCTCTTTCAAGAAGGCAAATAATAGGGACGGAACCGTCAATAAAAAAAATATTTGTTGACATTTTTTTTTGGCTTTGCAGTAGGGGTGGAGAAAGCAGGAAAAGAGGTCAGGGCAGCTTTCTCCCCCCTACTAAAATTACATACATGCATACATAGATACATAGACAATAGTTCAAGAGTTCAAGAGACATTTATTGTCACATGCACCAATTGGTACAGTGAGATTTGAATTACCATACAGCCATACGAATAAAAAGTTCGCAATACACGATAGAATTTAACATGAACATTCCCACACAGCAGAATCAACATTTCCCACTGTGAGGGAAGGCAATGAAGTTCAGACCTCTTCCTCTTTGTTCACCCATGGTCGGGGCCTTATGGGCCCTCCGGATTAGCCGCAACGGCCCTCTCGCCGTATTTCAGGCCCTCTCGCCGGGATGATCAAAGCTCCGGCGTCGGAACAGAGAACACTCTCAGCAGCTTGGAGTTTCCGAATCAGCACTTCCTACTGGAGACCACGGCTCCAAAAGTCCACAGGTTGAGCTGGGCGGAGCTCCAACACTGGCGATCCCCGGAAAGGATCCCAGGCTCCGCGATGTTAAAGTCAGTGCCGCCCGCGGCTGGAAGCTACACAAACCACAGCTCCACTATGTAATTAGCTGGCCCAACACTCCGGAGATCCACATGGCGATCCCCGGTAAGGCATCGCCGCTCCGCGATGGAATTCAGTGCTGCGCCGCTGCTGAAGCTCTGCCCGTTCTCCGGCAGGAAAGGCCATGCCAATCCAGATGGTAGGCCGCAAGGGGGGCGATGAGACACGGCTCGGAGAAAAGACGCATCCTCGATCAGGTAGTGACTGAGAAGACGGTTCCCCCCCCATCACCCACCACCCCCCCCCCCCCCCCATCCCACATAAAAAAGACAAAAAAGACCTCCAGAATCATACTTTTAGACAGACTAAAAAATAACAAAAAGGATGATAGGACAGACAGCTGCTGGCGAGGCTGCCGCACATGGCGCCACCAGGTGACGTTTGTGCAGGAATAGGCAATTCGGCCCTTCAAGCCATTCAATGTGATCATGGCTGATCATCCACAATCAGTACCCCGTTCCTGCCCTTCTCCCCATACCCCTTGATTCCGCTTGCCTAAGAGCTCTATCTAACTCTCTTTTGAATGCATCCAGTGATCGGCCCTCCACCGTCTTTTGAGAGGCAGAGAATTCCACAAATTCACAACTCTCTGTGTGAAAAGGTTTTTTCTCATCTCAGTTCAAAATGGCCTACCCTTTATTCTTAAAATGTGGCCCCAGTTCTGGACTCTCCAACATCGGGAACATGTTCCTGCATCTAGTGTGTCCAATCCCTTCATAATTTTATATGTTTCTATAAGAATCCCTCTCATCCTTCTAAATTCCAGTGAGTACAAGCCCAGTCACTCCATTCTTTCATTATATGATAGTCCCCGCCATCCTGGGAATTAACCTGGCGAACCTACGCTGCACTCCCTCAACAGCAAGAATGTCCTTCCTCAAATTAGGAAGACCTAAACTGCACACAATATTCAAGGTGTGGTCTCACCAGGGCTCTGTACAACTGCAGAAGGACCTCTTAGATCCTATACTCCACTCCTCTCATTATGAAGGCCAACATGCCATTAGCTTTCTTCACTGCGTGTTGTACCTGCATGCTTACTTTCATTGACTGATGTACAAGGACACCCAGGTCTCCTTGTCCTTCCCCTTTTCCAAACCTGACACCCGGACACATGACAATTAAAACTCTCTTGACTCTTGACTTCCCGTTCTTGCCACCAAAGTGGATAACATTACATTTATCCATGTTATACTGCATCTGCCATCCATCTGCTCACTCACCCAACCTGTCCAAATAACCCTGCATCCTCATAGCATCCTCTTCACAGTTTCACACGTCCACCCAGCTTTGTGTCATCTGCAAATTTGCTAATGTTACTTTTAATTATTTCATCTAAATCATTAATGTATATTGTAAATAGCTGCGGTCCCAGCACTGAGCCTTGCGGCATGCCACTATTCACTGCCATGCCATTCTGAAAGGGACCTGTTAATCCCTACTCTTTGTTTTCCTGTCTGCCAACCAATTTTCTATCCATGTCAATACCCTACCCCCAATACCGTGTGCTCTAATTTTGCCCACTAATCTCCTGTGTGGGACCTTATCAAAGGCTTTCTGAAAGACCATGTACACTACAACCACTGGCTCTCCCTTGTCCATTGTACTTGTCACATCATCAAAAAATTCCATAAGATGTGTCAAGCATGATTTCCCCTTCATAAATCCATGCTGACTTGGACCAATCCTGTTACTGCAATTAGTCTGAAGAAGGGTCCCGACCAAAAACGTCACCTGTCCATGTCTCCCAAAGATGCTGCCTGACCCGTTGAGTTACTCCAGCAGTGTATTTTTTTGTTATGTATTTGCAGTTCCTTGTGTCATATGCCTCATGCATACTGCACACTAACCCATGTTAAACAAATTGAAGTCTCCTTTGATGAGATAAGCTTCATTACTATCCAGTCCAGCAGTGAAATAAATTATCTGATGGACAGAAGGAAGCGGTGTATAAACAAAGACTAAATTTACTCTGCAATGGCAGAGTAAAAAAAAATCAATGACTTGCCTCTGGGTGACCCTTAATTCTAATTTTTCAGAGAAGTAACGCTCTCAAACAAGCTTAGTTTGGGATTGCAGTTCAACAGAGAAACACCAGAAACATGCACTGTACAGAAGCATTTGCTCATCTCTAAGTTTTTGCCTATGTTCATTACAGCAACAGGAGTTAGAAACAAGCTGGAGGTCAGATCATAGTCCATAGTCAATAGTACTTTATTTTCAACATGTACCAAGATACAGGAAAATTATTTGTTTTGCAAAACAATCCAGTAAAATCATACTGTACATCATCCCAATCTTGCATAAATAAAAGAGATACGATTGTAGTATTTAAACAAATAGTACATTTCTTTGAGTCAGTACATGAAGAGTCGTCACATTTCCGGCACTGTTTTATACCTTTCAAGTATTACTTTTTATCAATGAGTCTTACCTTGGCCTTAAAGGCTTTTTATCCTTAAAAATATTACGTCTTACCTTGGCCTTAAATGTTTGTTTCCCTGGCAGCGGCACTGGATCAGTAATGTAGAAGTCTGCCTGGCCTGTCACTGCTCTCAGTATCCACCACCCCAGCACACATGACCCAGTACATGACGAGTTGACCAAAGTAAATGAGATTCAGTTTGCTATTATGCCAGCCGTGTATCACGGCATCATTCATTTGAATGGGGTCAACAAACTCAACCGAATTGCGCAGGAAATATTTTAATTTTTAATTTTACTTAAGCTTAATATTTTAGTTAAATGCATTTCAAAGTTTTTTATTTTAATTCTCTACATTTTTATTATATTTAAACCCATTTCAAGCTGTTTTAATGTCTTCAACCATCATAAAAGTTTAAAAGCAGCTCGCTGACAAAAGGTCATCAGTGCAGATGGAGAAAATCTGCTGGAGGAACTCCCAGCAGCGTTTGTCGGGGGGGAAGGGGAGGGGGGGAAGGGGGGGGGGGGAAAGGGGGGGGGAAGGGGGAATGGGGGTGGGGAGAGAAACAATTGTCAAGATATCAGTTTGACACCTTGCATTAGGATTCGGGAACAGGGAAACAGTGAACGGGGGTTCTCACAGACTGACAGAAAAGGAAAACTTCTTTAAGGTTGGCATGCCTTGAGGAGACTTTGCAAAGGAGTATTGAAATGGAGACACAAGGGTGATGGGTATAGGAACGAGCTGCCAGAGGAGGTTGTTGACGCATATACTATCGCAGCATTTAAAACAGATTTGATCAGGTACCGGATAGGAAAGGTTTAGACGAATATGGGCGCAATGTGTGCAAATGGAACTAACATGGAAGCACCTTGGGTTTCATGGACGAGTTGGGCCGAATGATCTGTTTCCGTACTGTATGAGTCTATGACAAATGACTGCAGATACTGGAAACTGGAGCAAAAAACATACTGCTGGAGGAACTCAGGGTGTCAAGCAGCATTTGTAAGAGGAAAGGAATTGTCAACCTTTTGAGCTGAGGCTCTGTAACAGGACAGGGTTCAGCCATCAGTGTGATTTGAGGTGGAACTTCAGGAATGCATGCAGACTGTCCACTAACATAAGGCTTAGCAGAAAACGCATAACACTGATATTTAAAGTAATCTTTGAATTCATTTTGGCAAAGCTCTGACTGGTCCAATGACCTATTTCTTTCCAAGATCATAGGATAGGTTTGTGAAGTGAGGAACCGAGTCCCTCACTACAGCAATCTGTATGTTTCCGCAGCCAGAGTAATTAAGGCCTTCGACCAAGTAGCTTTTTGGGACATGGTATTCCTCAGTATGTTGCTGCATGGTATTGTTCAGTGTTGTTCAGCATTGTTGTTCAATGCTGTTCAGTGTCAAGGGGAAATTGTAAGATTTGCATGATGGAAAGTGGTCATTGCCAGAACCTTGTGTAGCATCATGACCTTTTCCCACTTAACAATTCAGTTCATGAGCCTTGGCACATTAGCGCGTGCTTCTCTGCTTTTTTGCTGAGCTAAAATGGATTGCAGAGCTGTAGCATGCACTCCAGCTGCACATCCAGATACAGCCTCTCAGTCATGACATTAGCCTCCTCCTCCACCTCCTCTTCCCCTCCTCCTGTTGTTCCCCTTTCTCCCACTGCGGTGTGGATGTTTTTCCATTGTGGTGAGATCATGCAGGATGCACTGTGTTCTTTGGTCACTGCTGCAGGCCATACCCTAAGCAGTCCAGATGGCAGAATCTCACTAAAGACACAGATGGCATTCTGCTCTAAGTATCCAATGCCCCTTTGGCATGGGTTATATTTGCACTTTCCAATGCAACTAGAAGCCTGGACTTGAGGAGCCAAAGATAAAGGGAGTAGAGTTGTTTTGAAGGACTATATGTCTACTTAAAGCAGCTGTAACCTGGTGAATTTTGTGGACTGCCTCGGGATGGGTGTGCTATTTGCAATTCTGGCAAATACATGTGTTTTCTCAACAAGAAGGGAATTAGTTCCTTTCATTGAGGAGATAACTGGGTATGGTTCCCTGGCCATTCTAACTAGACCCTCTGCGAAAAGCATTCTGGATAACTCTCCTTGCTCAGCTTGAACAGATGAGGTTATAAACTTGTCGAAAAGTATGATTGAACTTCACCACATTTGGTTGTAAGTTCATTGGTGAGCTATAAACTGGCAGATGTGTGAACAGAGGTGACCTTTCCCTCACTAACCGAAACATTCCAGGTTTGGATGCTCTGCCTCTGTAATAATCCTCAACCATCACTACATCCCTCTTTAAACATTTTATTATTTATTTACATTTGCCTTCCAAAGATTTTTAGTTTATTTTTTATTTTTCCCTTATACCTTAAATTCTGGTTTAATTTTAAGATTTTCAAATCTAGTTGAGTTCATCAATTAAGACTCTCACTGTGCTTCCCTGTCCTGAGATGTTGCCCATCATGGTGGGACATATTGCATATTTCTAGTATTTCTTGCTTCTGGTTGGCATTGTAATATTTGTCCTCAAAAGTCTTTGCCTGGGTCAGCACCAGGGAGGCATCTGGAGAGGACCCGGCAGCGATAGTGGAAAGGTTGGCGCGGCTGTCGATGATGGCGCCGATCAACGGACGAGGGTGGGCACACGGTAGTGAGGACGCTGTTGCCGAGGGAAGGAACAAACGAGGACCCGGTGTGGGGCGACCACTATGAGGGAGGAGGAAGACCAATGGGGACCCGGTGTGGGGGGACCACCGTGATGGAGGGGGAGGAGGGGAAGAACATAGGGAGACCTGGGGGGTAATTTGTGAATTTGTATGTGCCCATTATGGGCGACTATTTGCATACCTTGGGTATGCAAGCAAAGAATTTCACTCTGACTTGTCACATGTGACAATAAACTATTCAATTCAGAGAAGAATCAGCCATGGCAGCTGCTTCTGTTCACTGTTGGCTTTAAAATCATACAATATCAGCACAGATCTGACAGTCAGGAGGCTCCTTCACCTCTTTTGATGTCTGGCCTGCTATTGTCTGTGCATGTGCTTGCTCAACATCCACTTTGTGGAAATGTTGGATGTGGTATTGTCCGCGTTGGTCTAACCCAGAATGAATCAGTGCCTTCAGCAGAGAAGAGGAGAAAAGGGAAAAGCAAATGGTTTCCTGGGCATTCTAACTAGACCCTCTGCAAAAAAGCATTCTGAATAACTCTCCTTGCTCAGCTTGAACAGATGAGGTCATAAACTTGTCGAAAAGTATGATTGAACTTCAACTCACTTGGTTGTAGAGGGTAAGATAATGAAGCAGAGGAATGGTACTTCATGCCAATTCAAGTTTAATATTCCAAAGCTGAAAAGACCCATGACTTTAACAGCATAATAAATAGTACTTCCCCTTTGAGGGCACTTCTTTGTTGCTGTAGGTCCCCAGTATAACACACTACCAATTGTAGATTATGTTCTTTCCATAATACTCTATTCAATCCACAAGCCTTGAAAATGTGTATTCATTCACCAAGCTTCACCCTGAATATTGAATGTTTCCATATTCTCAAATTGTTAAATATTTACTTTAAACATGTGTAACCTATTTCATAATTGTATTCTATAAAAATAGTTTTATTTTCGCAGGAACAAGGATTGAGGCATTATGTTGAGACAAAAGTGCACAGTATTTGCACAGAAGGGCCAGAAAACATCTTATTGATTTTTTTGTTATTGAACACAATAAAAGGATTACAGATTTGATATTTATGAATGTCATAAAATAGCAACCTTATCTATTGAATAAATCAGTCAGATGTGGCTGTGGTATAACTGTAAGGACACAAGGAAAGATGTCAATAGGCTAATCAGCATATCGAAGCTCATCTGTATATTAAGCTTCCCTGCATGATATTTAAATTCATTTTGTATAATTCAAAATATTTCAACATACCATTTAGCCCACAATGTTAATGCCAACCCAAAAAAGTTACAAAACCCAAACCCGTTTGTCCAGCTACCATTATGGATCTGTGCCCATGTTTTCTAAGGTCCCTATTTTCTACCGCACCAATTAATAGACTTAATGCATCCCCCCAATCCATATTTCTTGACGTTCAATTCCATTTGTGATTCCTCTGCTTAACTAACCAAACCTCTTATAGAAGTTTGAAGAAGGGTCCCGATCTGAAGCATTGCCTTTCAATGTTCTCCGGCGACGCTGCCTGATCCGCTGAGTTACTCCAGCACTTTGTGTCTTCTTCTCTTATTCTTCCTGTAGTGTAAAGCTTTTAGTCACAGTCCAACACAGTCAAACACAGTCAAACACAGTCAAACACAGTCAAACACAGTCCAACACAGTCCAACACAGTCAAACACAGTCAAACACAGTCAAACACAGTCAAACAGTCAAACAGTCAAACACAGTCAAACACAGTCAAACACAGTCAAACACAGTCCAACACAGCAAACACAGTCAAACAGTCAAACACAGTCAAACACAGTCAAACACAATCAAACACAGTCCAACACAGCAAACACAGTCAAACAGTCAAACACAGTCCAACACAGTCAAACACAGTCCAACACAGTCAAACACAGTCCAACACAGTCCAACACAGTCAAACACAGTCAAACACAGTCCAACACAGTCACTTTTTATAACATGAACACGTATTTGACATAATCCCAACGTTCATGCCAAACTTATGAACGTAAAAAATGTGCCGTAAAAAATAAAGGACAAACTACAGCCGCCCAGTTGCAACTTTCACCTTTGTTTCTTGGTGCTAATCCTATTTTGGATTCAATTTCCCTCTCTACCTTGGATTCCAGGGACTTTTACTTTAATAAGTAGCAATAGACAATAGACAATAGGTGCAGGAGTAGGCCATTCAGCCCTTCGAGCCAGCACCGCCATTCAATGTGATCATGGCTGGTCATCCCCAATCAGTACCCTGTTCTTGCCTTCTCCCCATATCCCCTGACTCCGCTATCCTTAAGAGCCCTATCTAGCTCTCTCTTGAAAGCATCCAGAGAACCTGCCTCCACCGCCCTCTGAGGCAGAGAATTCCACAGACTCCCACTCTCTGTGAGAAAAAGTGTTTCCTCATCTCCGTTCTAAATGGCTTACTCCTTTTTCTTAAACTGTGGCCCCTGGTTCTGGACTCCCCCAAAATCGGGAACATGTTTCCTGCCTCTAACGTGTCCAAACCCTTAACAATCTTATATGTTTCAATGAGATCCCCTCTCATCCTTCTAAACTCCAGAGTGTACAAGCCCAGCTGCTCCATTCTCTCAGCATATGACAGTCCTGCCATCCTGGGAATTAACCTTGTAAACCTACGCTGCACTCCCTCAATAGCAAGAATGTCCTTCCTCAAATTAGGGGACCAAAACTGCACACAGTACTCCAGGTGTGGTCTCACTGGGGCTCTGTACAACTGCAGAAGGATCTCTTTGCTCCTATATTCAATTCCTCTTGTTATAAAGGGCAACATGCCATTCGCTTTCTTCACTGCCTGCTGTACCTGCATGCTGTAAGATGGACTGTGTAGAAGATGTGACTGTGATTCTGGTTCTGTAATATGCTCCACATCCACTGGCAAAATAAGGGAAACCCACATCAGAATCCGCTCCCAGACCAACATCCTCAATTTTGAAGTGCTACAGTATATACACTCAATTAGTTCTCTGGGGCAGGCTCAACATTTGCATTGCTCACACCAGGCTACTGAAACAGATGCTTGATTCCAAGCTTTCTTTTGGCAAGAGATTACAAGTAAAGGATTCAAGGATGTTCTCTACTCTGGATGGCACTGAGAAACTTGAGTCAGTGTGCTAGGTGCCAAGTCAAAATTAACAATCTCCTCTCCTCATCAGCTATCTTGCAACCATATTGAATTGGAGAAGATGATCCTCAATAACGAGGGACTGTTACAGGGAAGAAATTCAGATTCAGATTCAGATTCAATTTTGTTGTCATTGCACTTTTCAGTGCAACGAAATGGTTTAGCCTGCAGTCATAACATAGAATAAACACACATTCAACACAGTTTAACATCCACCACAGTGAGTCCACCAGGCACCTCCTCACTGTAATGGAAGGCAAAAAGTCCCAAAGTCCATGTCTCTTCCCTCCTTGCTCTCCCTCTGCGCTGAGGCGATCCAGGCCTCCGATGTTGTCACCCCTCCGGGTGATGGTAAGTAAGTCCCGCGGCTGAATCCGAACGGGCCGATTCAAACTCCGCGGCCGAATCCGAACGGGCCGGTTCAAACTCCGCGGCCCGGGGAGGTCGAAGCTGCCGAAGCTGCCGCCCTCCAGTCCAGCGGACAAAGCTGTTGTTGCGGGAACTCCGGAAAAACAGGTCACCAACCTGTGACCTGCGAACTCCCGACGATGTCGTCCACTGGCCTACGGGGCTCCGAAGTCGGGTCGGAAGTCGGGTCGCAACGCCACCACAACCCCGAAGTCGGTCAGTCCTGGCTGGCTCTGCCTCCAGAGCCTAGAGGTCGGTCCCAGTTGGAGGCCGCCAGCTCCGTGATAGGCCTCAGCGCAGACGGAGACGGGGGATACAGCAAGAACGGTCGCACCCCCCCCCCGAAGGAAGAGCCAAAAACATGCTTCTCCCACCCCCCCACACATACACAACCAAAATAAACTGAAACAAACCGCAACAACGGGACAAAGGAAAACAAAAAAAGAAAAGACAAACGGACTGCAGGTGATCCGCAGCTGCAAGGCAGCGCCGCCACTTTGATACCCTTTTATACATATATACATTTATACATTGGAGATTGCTTGTGACAACATTTACTGGTACTCTCAGGCATGTGGAATATTTTGAGATTGGAATTACAGTGGGAAGAACAACAGGGGAAAGAGAAATAGAATGGTGTCTACGCTTATTTTTTACTGTTTTCTCATCACAAGGTTTAAAGTTAACTATTTCCAGAGTGTTTGAGGGGGTGATGCCCCAACCAAGTATTATCATTTTCTATAAACTCTTACCAGTGAACAAAGCAAAAAGCCACTCTCTTACTCACCAACTACATGCTCAAGTCCAGAACATGAGGTTGGATACACATGCATCTTAACTGACCAACATCCTCAATGTTGAGGTGCTATATACACTCAATTAGTTCTCTGGGACGGGCTCAACATTTGCATTGCTCTCAGCAGGCTGCCCTAAATCACCAATTAGTGTTGGTGGTTCTGCAAATTATTGAGGCAACGTATCTGGCCCCTCCAGGTGGCACAGTGGCACAGTGGTAGAATGGATGGCACTGAGAAACTAGAGTCAGTGTGCTAGGAGCCAAGTCAAAACTTGCCAGAGACCTGGGTACGATCCTGACTACAGGTACTTGTTTGTACGGAGTTTGTATGTTCTCCCCGTGATCTGTGTGGGTTTTCTTCAACAGACAATAGACAATAGACAATAGGTGCAGGAGCAGGCCATTTGGCCCTTCGAGCTAGCACCGCCATTCAATGTGATCATGGCTGATCATCCCCAATCAGTACCCCGTTCCTGCCTTCTCCCCATATCCCCTGACTCCGCTATTTTTAAGAGCCCTATCTAGCTCGCTCTTGAAAGCATCCAGAGAACCTGCCTCCACCGCCCTCTGAGGCAGAGAATTCCACAGACTCACCACTCTCTGTGAGAAAAAGTGTTTCCTCGTCTCCGTTCTAAATGGCTTACTCCTTAATCTTAAACTGTGGCCCCTGGTTCTGGACTCCCCCAACATCGGGAACATGTTTCCTGCATCTAGTGTGTCCAAGCCCTTAACAATCTTATATGTTTCAATGAGATCACCTCTCATCCTTCTAACTCCAGAGTGTACAAACCCAGCTGCCCCATTCTCTGCATATGACTGTCCCGCCATCCCGGGAATTAACCTTGTAAACCTACGCTGCACTCCCTCAATAGCAAGAATGTCCTTCCTCAAATTAGGGGACTAAAACTGCACACAATACTCCAGGTGTGGTCTCACTGGGGCTCTGTACAACTGCAGAAGGACCTCTTTGCTCCTATATTCGATTCCTCTTGTTATAAAGGCCAACATGCCATTCACTTTCTTCACTGCCTGTTGTACCTGCATGGTTACTTTCATAGACTGATGTACAAGGACCCCCAGATCCCGTTGTACTTCCCCTTTTCCCAACTTGATGCCATTTAGATAGTAATCTGCCTTCCTGTTTTTGCTACCAAAGTGGATAACCTCACATTTATCCGCATTAAACTTCATCTGCCATGCATCTGCCCACTCCCCCAACCTGTCCAAGTCACCCTGCATTCTCATAGCATCCTCCTCACAGTTCACACTGACACCCAGCTTTGAGTCATCTGCAAATTGTAGCATGCCACAATTTCTGTTGAAATTCATGGTAAAATTAATGGTAATATCTATTCACTTTGAAATAGTTTATCCTTAGTGACTTTCTCTCTGTTACCACCTCAAGAAATTTAGAAATAATTTCCTTAACAAATCTATGTTGACCATTTCTGATTAGTCAATGGCTTTGAAGGGAGGGTTTATGCTGTAACATAATCTCAATAATTGGCTCATCGAAAATATTAAACAAACTGGCCTGTAAATAGCCTATAAAAACCAATAAAGGCAAGAATACCATATGCCTTCTTTACCACTCAATCTAATTTTGTTGCCACTTTCAGGGAGTTACGGACTTCAACCCTAAGATCCCCCTGTACATCAATGTTGTCATGCTATAACAGTATTACACTATAACCACCCACAGTGGGTGGGGGCGTAGGGAAGCCCCCAGTCCCACACATGTTGCACTAGGGGCAGGCCCTGTACTCACGCAGCCCTCATGCTGCTCGCTCTCTCTATTCCCACAACCGCAAGCATGTCGCGTGGCACTAGCTCATTGGGTAACCTGCTGGAAATGGGGGGTAAGGGAGAGGTGCAATACGAGCCTCAGTCCACTGTAACCATGATCCATTATATAGACGTTTGTAATTGCAAGAGTTTCAATGGAATTATATATTTTCCCCTTACGTTTGACCTCCCAAAGTGCAACACCTCACCCTTGCTCAAATTAAACTCCAGCTGTAATTTCTCAACCAATTTCAGTAGCTGAACTATATCCCACTGTATACTTTGACAGCCTTTGTCAGTCCACGACCCCATCAATCTTCGTGTCATCTGCAAAATTATCAATCAACCTGACTCCATTTACATACGTCATTTATGTATTTCACAAACAACAGAGGTTCCCAGCACAGATCCCTGCAGAACTCCAGTTTTTTCACAGACCTCCATCTTGAATATTGTCCTCCCACCCCAACCCTTTGTTTTCTATCAGGAAGCCTGTTCTGAATCCATACAACCAAGATGCTGTTAATCCAGTGCATTTTAATCTTCTGGATCAGCCTACCATGGACAACCTTATTGAATGCCTTACTAAAATCCATATAGACAACATCCACCACCCTACCATCATCAATCATCTTCATCACCTTAAAAAACTCAAACTATTTAGTAAGATACAAACTGCTGCGTACAAAGCCAAGTTGACTGTATCTAATTAACCATCGTTTTCCAATTGGGAGTAAATCCTATCCCAAAGAATCCTATCCAATCGGTTCTCTATTTCTGATGTGAAGCTCACCGGCCTATATTCCCCTGGATTCTGTCTGTTTCCCTTCTTCAACAAAGGAACAACATTAGCTACTCTCTAGTCCTCCATGACTTCATCTGTGGCTAGAAAAGACACAAAGGTCTTTCTCAAAGCTCCTAAAATCTCCTCTCTTGCGACTCAAAACTGAAACCCCAAAGGCTACTACCCCAAAACTGACATTTTTGATTTCCACACAGCATTCCTAACCGATGTGTTACAAATTAATGCAACTATTATGATCCAGCCTATCTTAATGCTCCTCAACGGCTCCAACATCTTGACCTTATTAATCTCAAACTGCCCTTACATATTAGTATTCTCCACATGATTTCACCGTCCTCCATGTCCTTCTCCTTGGTAAAAACAGGTGCAAAGTATTTGTTTGCACCTCGGATACATCCCCTCACTTCAGGCACATATTCCCTCCTTTATCCTTGAGCCTTGTCCATGGTTACCCTTTTGTTTTTAATGTAGGAATAAAAAGCCTTGGGATTTTCTTCAATCCGAGCATTTTTGTGGCCCCTTTTGCCCCACCCATCAACCCCTTTTGGCTCTTCTATTTGGTTCTTGTGAACACATTTATTCAAAATAATATTTCATGCATATCCACCATATGCACAATGCTGGGCTTGATGTTTTTGTTTGTAAAGTGGATGTATGTATTAAGTTCCTTACCCACAACCTCTGCCTCCATACAAAGGTTATATTTTTGGTCTTATTATTTCCTTTACGACTTTCAAAACATCTTTGAATTTTCTTAAGTTTCAAATGCTAATGTTTATTTCATGCCCTCTGTTTACATATTTCCAGGGTATCTGTCGCATTAGCGCACAGTGCTAATATGAATTACCCATTTAATAGTCACATTAAACGAGAACTTACCAGTTTGAAGTTTGATCTTTATTTTATGAGGAGTTACGATGAGCGATTACGTGAAGAAGGCCGTCAGCCCGCATGCGCGTCAATCTTCAAAGCAGCGGTGTGAGATCACAGATAGTTGTTGAACTGAGCATAGTGAGATTAGAGAGGACTAGAACTACCAGATGATCTTTATGATACGAGGGTTGGGAGCGGAGGGCACGTAATCGCTCATCGTAACTCCTCATAAAATAAAGATCAAACTTCAAACTGATAAGTTCTCGTTTAATCTTACTATTTTACTTCGGAGTCACGTGAGTGACTACGTGAAGATTTTAAAGCTCTGTGATTTCATGCCATGGATACGAGTCCATGCATCACACACTGCATCAGTTGACCAGGATGAGTGAAAAATAATTAATGTATTCAGACATGACATGGATTAAAATATGCTGATGCTTTAATAATCAAAGAAAATAATAGTGACCCCTCTCATCCAGGGGGGAACTATAAAACAGAACTTAAAATGAAATTGGCAAAAGCCCCCGGTCTGGCGATAGGTTTATTATAAAACCTTTGGAACGTCAGTTCATTAGACCATCCTGCAGCCGCTAGGATGTGGTCGAGAGGGACGTCCATTTCCCTCGCTGCTGACGTAGATGCAGCCCTGGTGGAGTGAGATTTTTAAATGTCAGTGTCCATACCTGCACATGCGAGAACCTGTTTTAACCATCTTGAAATGGTCTGCACTGAAACCTTCCTATGAGGTTTTGTGTAGCTGATGAATACAGATAATTCGGAGCCTCTGAGGCTCTGGGTGACCTTGATGTATTGTAGTATGTGTGTAACTACACACAACCGAAGGTCCACGGGGTATGCCATAAAATCTAACTTGAGCACCATCACCACTAGTCTGCTCTGCTTGATTAAATCATAAACAAAAAAGGTTATATTATCAAAAGATGAAACCATGCTGTCCAGTCTTAGTTTGTGTAACGTCTGGACCAGTTGCGCTGAAATCAGCGCCATGAGCATGACCACCTTGAGGGTGAGTTTGTGCAGAGACAGAGATGAAGCTGGAGCCCAATGGCAAAGCAGCGTGAGCACCACGCTCACATCCCATATCTGTGAATACCGGGGCCTAGCGGAAGAGGAGTTAAAAATGCCCTTCATGAACCTGGTTATCAAGGGGTGAGACCCAACAATGTGGTGTCCTGATCCCAACAATAAGTAAGATGATAAAGCGCTCCTGGCACTATTTATGGCACTATAACTCAGGTTCTGATCAAAGAATAGTGTTGATAGGAATTCCAACACATCCGTAATGCGTGCCGTGTCATACGATATGTTCGAAAGAGAGCAGTACATCTCCCATTTCCTGATATGAGAGATGTACTGTTTCTGGGCACTCTCCCTCCAGGCCGCAGTGATCCACCATATGATCTGATAATCCGAGCCCCAGGTATGGCCTCCTCAGAATCTGCAAACCAATAAATTGCTTTGGTCATGAAGTGGATGGTTCTCCCCAGTCACAGGGTGAACCAGCAGATTTCTGCTTTTGGGGACAGCCATAAAAGGCCTGTGTTATCATACCCAGCACGAGTGGGAGCCAAGGCTGTGTAGGCCAGTCTGGTACTACTAAAATGCCAGAGGCCTAGTCTTGCTGGATCGTGGCCAAGCACTGACTGATGAGGCAAAATGGGGGAAATGCATACAAAAACATTCCACCCCAGTGTAGCAAGAATGCATCTACCGCCACTGCCCCTGGGTCTGGTTCCCACGTGACATATTTTGGTAACTGGTGATTTAGTCTGGACGCAAACAAATCGATTTCTGGTATGCCATACCGAGCGACAATGTTGTTAAACACTTCTAGATTCAACATCCATTCTGTGTTGTCATTGAATTTCCATGATCTGGTGTCCGCCACAATGTTGTTTCTACCTGGTAAGTAGATAGCTGAAACTCAGATGTTCCTCGTGATACACCAGTGCCAAATAAGGTTAACCAATTTATCACAGGATACAGACTTGATTCCACCCATGTGATTAACGTATGCCACCGCTGTAGTGTTGTCAATCTGAAGCTGAACATGCACATGATGCATATTGCTACAATAAGCCTTTAGCCCATAGAGTGCTCCCAACAACTCTAAGTAGTTAATACCATGTGACTGAAGAATTAATGACTCCTGCATATTCCATCTGCCACCGCAGCTAGAGATTGTATTAGTAGCTCCCCATCCTAGAGAACTAGCATCAGTTTGTAAAATAACTGATGGTGATTCGACCAAAATTGCACTGGAGCAATGCCGAATATTCGTCACCCACCATTGTAACTTTGCAATGGCTTCAGCTGGCAACCGCATTGGTCTACTGAAGTGACCTGCATGGAATTTGTGTGCCTGCTCCTTTGCCCATTGTAAATTTTGATAGTGCAAAGGCCCGAATCGTGCAGCTGGGAAAGCAGCCACTAGTTTGCCAATTATACTAGCTACATGTCTAATAGAAGGTTGGTCCTTAACAACGAGATTGTTACAGGCTTCAATTAATTCAAATTGCTTGCCCCAAGGCAGAGTCACAGACATGTGAATTGAGTTAATGGTAAATCCCAAATAATCAATTACTCTAGATGGTGTCAATTTGGATTTAACTGGATGGATGAGAAACCCCAACCTCTCAAACATGAGTTTAATAGCTGACATCGATGATGCAGCTAATTTCATAGTTTTCCCTATGATAAGGGTGTCATCCAAGTATGCCATCACTATATGATTCTGAGCCTGGAGTAGTCCCAGGACCGGTTTTAGTAATTTAGTGAATAATCTGGGGGCTGAAGTTAACCCATTAGGCAATGCTTTAAACTGCCACAGTTGCCCCATCCAGCTAAACTTCAAATATCTCCGGTGATCCCCATGGATGGGCACTGAAAAGTATGCATGCCATATAACATCGCTTGGAAACCAATAGTAAGGCAGTAACAACGTTTTCCATTTTGAAATGCCTATACTGCACAAAGGTGTTGTTCAGTCAAATCAAGGATGATTCTGCATCCTCCATGCTTCTTTTGCTTTGTAAATATATTAGACACAAATTGGTGAGATTCATGACTCAACATCTCAATTACCCCTTTTTTGTGTAATGATTCAATTTCCACTTGAGCATCCAAACGTTCCTTTTGTGAAAGAACAAATGTGCGGTTCGGTGTATGCTGTGTGGGTGGAAGTGAATTGAGGAGGAACTCAATTCGGAAGCCTTTTATACTGTGCAGTATAAACGAATCTGATGTTATCCAACACCATTCAATCAAAAAGTTTTGTAATCTTCCCCCAACTTGTAACTGATCCATACATAATGTGGACCGCGAAGAACCAAATTCACCTACCTCAATGGTTACCGGTGGTATGGTGTTTGTTTCCGCCCCCGAGGATTGGGGGGTAGGACTGTTGGAGGGTGCCATCTGCTCATCTTGGACTTGGGCCTAGCCCTAAAAAAGACCTCTGTGCCAGTTGTTGGGCTTTTCCACCAGATTCGGCGTACCGCCTGGTGTTAAGGAGAGCGTATGGGGCGCTGCCGCCGGAAAGCTGAAGCTTTGGGAGTTGTTGGGGCCTTCATAAGCCCGACTGTTTTGGCTTCATCATCCAGCTCCCTGACCTGCTTCGGCAAATCTTTGGCGAACAGGAGGTTCGGTGGCTGAACGTTCCCGGCCTTGCACAATGCTGCGAATTTGGGGTTCAGAGCAGGGCGGATGGCATTTTTTCGTAGGCAATTGATCTCGAAATGTGCATTGCACATTAATGCCATAGCGTCCTGCTGAACATCAGACAGGGGCCCTCCATCCACCGACCTGGCAAAGGCCGTGATGCCTGAGGCGAGCAATTTTAATATTTTTTGTAATTTCACCTTCTGGGCTCTGACGCCCCCTCCAATATAACCCCAGATGGAGTGATTTACTGCCGGCACATTCAATGAGGCACAATTGGCAGGAGTATGGTACTTGTTGGTGGTTCCCTCCATGGCCAAATCTTGGAGCTGGTGTGAGGCCAGGTAATTAATGCTCATGGCTAAATCCTCTCCCAGCGGCTCCCCTGTTTGTAACGGAATAGCAAATTTGGATGCCATTGCGGGCACTTCCGAGTCATGCCCTTCGTGCCTCGAGATATGCTCCCCAGCCATACCTCCCTCTGAGTCAGAGTAAAACTGACCCCAAATGCTCCCCTCCTCAGAGAGGGAGACATAGTGCAGCCCTGAAACAGGTGCCGCTGCTGCGGGCTCTCGAGGAGACCCGGGCTGTGATAGCTCCCTCCTTTGGAGCATATCATTGTGGAGCAACCTCTCCATCAGGTGCTCCATGTGGGTCAGACGCCCGCAGACGCTGCCCATTGAAGGAGGGGAACCCTCTTGGCCCAACTCGTCTGAGTGAACGGGCCTGACAGACTTTTTGGTGGCTTTCCGCCCATGCGGGGTTGCCAGGGTGCTATCGATCTGCACCAAGTCTGAAGCCGCTGGCTCCACCGCCAGCAACTCGGAAGGCGAAATGGATGGCCGCACGCTACCCGCAGGCCCGCGGCCTTCTGTAACCGGTTTCCCCGCGGGCCGTCTCTTCAACTTGGACATGTTCTCCACAAGGTTCGAATTAGTTCTGAAAGTAGAAGTAACGAACCAGGAGAAACGACCTCAGAGAACGTTTAAACACTTACCTGAGGATTTTTTACTTACCGCTGGAAGGAGCGACCCGCCTGCCAGTCAGTCGTTGCGCAATGCGTTAGACGTAATGACGCGCATGCGGGCTGACGGCCTTCTTCACGTAGTCACTCACGTGACTCCGAAGTAAAATTCACATCTAACACTCCACACATATTACTATCCAAAAGATCTGACAGTAACATGCTTCTCCTGAAACTCTTTTTTGACTTTTTCCAGAATGCTTTCACTAAATCACTTCCTAATCCAGAAAAATTGGTCTTGCCGAATTTGAAACTTTTCATCCTTTTGCATTTATAGCCCTCTTCATAACTGAGTGGCAAAGTACATGGAACTATGTGCCCTGCAGTGGCTCAGATGGTGGAGCAACAGTGGAGGACATCAACATGTTGTCTGACCAGGCCGACCACTGCAACTCCCACTTAGTGCCGCCACCAGGATAACATGCCTTATGGCCAAGCTGAGACATTAACAATTTTTTTTTAATTTTGGACTTGAAGGGTACAAGATGGCACCTAAAGCATGATGACTCTTGTTTACGGACTCTGCTATCTTAAACTCTTATACTTGGTAAGATTATGCTGAATGTATAGCAGAATTGTCTCTGAAATGTATGCACAAAAAAAGAATTTCACTGTACTTAGGTGGATGTGGCAATAAAGTACCATTGAACTATGCTAATACAAAGATTGCTACAACAAAAATATTTTTTTCACTGAAATTACTGCCATCTCTCTAAATTAATTCCCTGAGGTTCAATCCAGAAGTGTGTTCCTATCTGGATAAGGGTTAAAGGCCAACGGGTTTCTCTTCCTACATAGCAATTATTTCAGGAATGCCGTGCTCTCCCTCCCTAATATTAAGATAATTGAAGTACCTCTCCATTACAGTCCTGGTGTTCCTGTCAGAAATTTGCTCACTCATGTTTTTGCTGGCTCCCTTAGCCTATTCACAGGTCTAGACTACTCTGATTGCCCGTCTATATCTCAATACATATGGCCTCCAAAATCTGTGCCTCAATTACATTGATCTATTGTGATCAGTGGCGGTTATGTGCAGATGACAGAAAAGGTATCATTCCAAACGTCTCAGTCTTACAATTTGCTCAATGTGGAACAAGACATGTTGGGAAAGAATATATGGAGCACCAACACACTTTGAGTGCTACGCTCTCAGGCATAGATCTGTATGTATACATGGGGAAGAGTGACTATGCTGTGGGGCAGGGGGGGGGTTATAAAAGCAGAATGTGAGGAGACTCGTGGTGGATGTTGGCACTCTTTGTAGATACAGAGAAGGAGGGAATATTGAGTGGTGGAGGTGACATCATGAAAGTTGCTTGGGAGATTCCACCATTAAGATGTATGAGAGCTGAGTGTATGTTGTGGGGATGATGATTGGGTGGATGGGTTGTGTTGTTTGGCCATGGTCACATGGTGCATGGGGGGCATGGGAATGAATCAGGGAAACAAATATGTTGAAGGTAGAGAGATGATTAATGGGGGTTTGATTCATCATCAGCAGATAACTCAGGAAGATGATGGGGAAAGAATTTGAGGAAATGATTGAGGAGACATAACAGCAACAGGCGGATTGGATACATTCAGAATTAATGAAAGCTTTTATCTGGAAGAAGATGAACAACTCAAACCTATTGAGAATAGCCTGGAAGGATATGATGACGAATGATAAAACAAGCTCCAAGCCTCCATTTAAGACTGCCTTCATTGCTCAATCCCACATTGTTTCTGCATGTAGTATATTTTCATGCAAGTGGCATAAAATTGAGCTCAAATGCATTGTATTCCAAGTAAAATTGTAAACACATCACTCTTGGGGTAAAGCTATTTTCCTAAATTTGTTCTGAGTGTTATTCCTGGATCAGTTTAATGCACGAGGAAGTAATCTGTTAATACCTTCCTGAGTTCCCACAGAGATTGATTACAAACAAGCCTACAGTTTAATTCTGAATGTCAGTGTCTATGCAGACTGATAAATATATGCAGAGCTGCATAATTAAATCACATTCATCAAGAAACCTATTCTGAAACAAATACAAAATATTTTAAAAGCCATTTATTGTCCCTGATCTTCGTGCAGAAACTGAAAATCAATTTTATTTCAGTTTGGAGAGTGTTCCATATATCGAATAAATAAGCTAGGCCATGAACAGCTAGTGTGTGGTTTTATTAGCAAACAACCAGTGACAAATCATCCAACGAATAGTTGCTTCCAGTTTGACGAATGTTCTTGAATCTATAATGGATGATGTATACTTGGTTCCAATCATTGCCTACACCGCAAATGGACATTGGCCAACTTTGTAAATTCAACTAGAGAGCAGTCCCTTACAAAATCATGATCATACTTCCACAATATATTAACCCAAAGACAGTTAAGATCAGGATATGACTTCCCATTTAATCATGCCATGACTCCACGCATAATCAGTTCTTTTCCCTCGAAATCCAAAAGCATGCACAGACATTCATCACATTTTAAATAGTTGATGTTTAATAACAATTCTTATTGCAGATGTTCTTGATTTAGATCCACCGAACCATCTTTAGGGTACTAGATTGTTATATATTCAAAAGCTAGAAACTAATAAGGAGAATTAAGCTGTTTGTATATTAATCTTCAACTGCAATTCACTTTCTTTACCCAGCTTCAAGAAAGACTCATTTAGTGCCGTGATTCTTTTTGGGATAGATCTTGGACTACTCTGAGAGTCCTGACAAAATCGACCAAGAATAACATATGCAGGAACGCAGGGATCTGATTACCTCTCTCATCTTTATCAGAGTGTGCTCGTAGAGTTCCTTCAGGAGTGTGTGTGCTGAGTCAGCTGAGAGATGTCTGTGGCTATGATCTGGGTATTGTTCTCGTGGGTTGCAGTTTGAATATAGTGCTTTCCCTATCCCTATCATATCACAGAGTCAGTAACCAAGGCAGAACTTCACCAATTACATTTCCTTTGACAAAAGATATTCAATCATATAATCATATGGTGGCAACAAAAATCCCCTCCTTTTCACCCAGAAAGATGCCATTATTGAAGTTGCTGATTTGGAAGTCAGAATTATCAATAACTGCCCATCATCTGTAACAAGAACAAAGGGTCTTTCCAAATGGAACAGATGGAATTTCTTCACTGAATGTAATTGCTAGTATTTACAGTACATCTTAATTTATGTGTTGTTACATTCTCCTTCATCAAGAGTATCCAAAGCAAATGTCATAGGCGGCCTCAACTTAAACATAACATGGTATAATCTCCAACTAAGAACATTGCATTCCATCTTTAGCCAGATGGAGCGCGTGGCCCTATCCTAAGGACGAGCATGGACCAGCTGTCAGGAGAATTCATAGACATCACTACTCTAACTACTCCAATCTGAGGTCCCCACCTCCTTGAAGAAGACCACTATCAACCTATCAGCCAGAAAAGCAAGGTAGTGTGCCTTGCACTGAAAGTTTATGGAGTCATAGCGTCATAGAGTCACACAATGTGGGCACAGGCCCTTTGGCCAAACTTGCCCAAGCAAACCAACATGCCACATCTACACTAGTGTCATCTGCTTATATTTGGCCCACATTCCTCTGGACCTATCCTATCATGTACCTGTCTAAATGTTTCTTAAATATTTCCTTAAAATGTAAACACCCGTCCAACTATCTCCTCCGACAACTCATTCCATATATCCACCACCCTTTGTGTAAAAAAAGTTACCCCACGGGTTCCTATTAAATCTTTCCCCCTCATCTTAAATCAATGTCCTTTATTTCTCGATTCCTCTACTCTGGGCAAAAGATGCTGTACGTTTACCCGATCTATTCCTCTCATGATTTTATACACCTCTGTAAGATCTATAGCCTTGATCCACTGCAGTTTGTCGTCTCCTTGGCTTTACACTCATCACAAGAACATCTAGATCACAAAGATGCCTATGTCAGTCTTCTATTCATTGACCATAGCTCCATCTTCAACACTATATTCCCATCCAAACCTATCTCCAAACTCCAGGACCTAAGAGTCAGCACACACTTCTGCCATGGAATCCTTGACTTTCTGACCCATAGACCGCAATCAATGAGGATAGGTGACAAAATGCCGTCCACAATAATTCCCAACATTGCAAGCATGCATTCTCAGCCCCTTATACACTCTGAACTGTGTGACCAAACTCTGCACTAACTTCATCTACATGTTTGCAGATGTAGTGTGCTAGATCTTGAACAACAATGAGATGGCGTACGGGAAGGAAATGGAGAGTTCAATAACATGTTGTCAAGACGATAACCTCTCCCTCTATGTCAACATGACAAGGAAGTTTGTATTGACTTCAGAAAAAGTGGTGGAGTACATGCCACAAACAGCATCAATGGTGCCAAAGTAGAAATGATCGAGAGCTTCAAGTTCCCAGACATAAATATCAACAACAATTTGTCCTGATCTGACCACATTGAAGCTACAGCCAAAAAAACACACTGCATATCTACTTCCTCGGGAGACTAAGGAGGTTCTGAAGGTTTCCAACAAATCTTACTAACTACTACAGAGGCACCCTAGATGTATCACAGCCTGGTTTGGGAACAGCTCTGCCCAAGACCTTAAGAAATTGTAGAGAGTTGTGGATGTAGACCAGTCCATCACACAGACCAGAATCCCCACCATCAACTCCATCTACATTTCACGTTGCCTTTGAAAACAGTCAACATAATCCCTTGTCATTCCCTCCTCTTCTCTCTCCCATCAGACAGAAGATACAAAAGTTTGAAAGCACATCATACCAGACTTAAGAACAGCTTCTTCCCCTCTGTTATCAGACTACTGAATGGTCCTCCCGTAAGGTAAGGGGTAGTCATGATCTTCCACCCAACTTCATTGTGAACGTTCAACCTTTTCTCTGGAACTGTAACACTTAAATATTACTAAACTATTTCCTGTAACGAACAAGGAATGGAAATGGGCTGACATAAAACAGAAAGCATTTGATCAATAAAAATTCATTTCCTGCACACTGGTGTTTTTCTCTTTGCATAAGGTGTTGTACTTGTGTATGGCTTGATTATATACATGTGTGGTATTATCTGATTTGATTGGACAGCACGCAAATAAATTAGTTTCACTGCAGCTCATTACACTTGGCAATAATAAACCAATATCAAATACACAACCAGCAAAGATTCTTGATATAAATTGAACTTTTATTGATCAAATGCTTTCTGTTCGATGTCAGCCCATTTCCATTCCTTGTTCGTTACAGGAAACTGCTGGAACAGTGTTAGCATCATCACTATGCCAAGCAAGAACATCTAATAATATTACATCATTCCCATGAAGAAGTGAAGCAGTGCAAAATTTTAGAGATGTGTGGTTGTCATGATAGCATTGCTATTGATAACACATTACATCTACCTTCAAGCTAAGATATATCATTTCTGCTGTTCAATTGTGCACTTGGACTATTTGAATTTCATGCAAAGAAAACAAAGTGCTGGAGTATCACAGTGGGATAGGCAGCCTCTTTGGTGAACATGGATAGGTGACTTCTTCAGACTGATTGTAGTAAGGGTAGAAGGCTGAAAGAGAGGCGGGGACAGGACAAAGCCAGGCAGCTGGATGCAGGGACGTGGGTTGATTCGCAGATGGGTGGACAAAGGCTAGAGATGAAGAGGAGACAAAAGTCTGAGATATGGAGAGAAGAGGCGTGAATTCTGAATCCAGAGAAAGGGATGTTGGTGGAAGGGAATTGGTCAAGGAGAAAAGGGGAGGGATAATGGAGAAGTAAATGCCTATTAAGTAGGGACAGCGAAAATGGGGGGGGGGGGGGGGGAAGAACAATGAGAAGGGGGATTATTGGTTAGTTACCTAAATTTGGAACATTCACTGCTCATACTGTTTCGAAGGACAGAAAGGTAGGAAGGGGAATGGGAAGCGATGTTCATTGCCACTCCATCTCCAACTCCTTGATTCATTCATCTCTTCCCACACAAACAACCCTTCCCCAGGAACTTTCCCCTGCAAGCACAGGAGATGTAACACTTGTCCATACACCTCCTCCCACACAACTATCCAGGGACCCCAGTAACCCTTCCAGGTGGGGCAGAGGTTCACACGCACCTCTTCTAAACTCGTCTGCTATATTTGGTGCTCCCAATGCGGCCTTCTTTCTATCAGCAAAACCAAGCAAAGACTAGTCAACTGTTTTGTCGAAGACTTGCGTTCGGTTCACCAAGGCCTGCTGGATCATCCAGTTCCTATCTGTTTTAACTCCCCTTCCCAGTCCCATACTGACCTTTCCATCCTGAGCTGTTTCCATTGCCAGAAGGTGGCCACACGCAAACTGGAGGAACAGCGCCTCATATGCACTTTGATATCTTACAACCCAAAGGTATGAACATTGCATTCTTCAATGTTAAGTAACTAACAATAAACCACCTTCCTCCTCTTATTTCTTTCTCCTCTCTTCCCTGTGCCCCACCTGGAAGCGCACCTATTTTTCCAACTATCCCACCCCCCCTTTCCCCTTTCCTACCATCCTCTTTCACCTACATCCCTTCCCCTGGCTTCACATTTCACATCTCTTCCCTAACTATAGTAATAAGGAGATCGCCTTGGATGTAGGGACATTTTTTATTGCAAAATATTGCCCGTGCTGGTTTAAAAGATCGCTGATGAGGATTTGATTGTGTACAGCTGTAGTGTTGGAGTACAACCTTTAAGATGTATTAATATTGACGTACTTCTGACTATCCTCATCCATGTTCTACTGCACACATATGTGGCAAATCAAGTTTGGGAAGAAAAAAATTGTGTTTTCCTACAGTGCAAAAGGGTCATGAGAAGTGGATAAATGACATCCTGCATTATCAACTTTAACTTAAAATTATCTTGCAGTTACTATGTTATTATATTATCTCATTTTATGAAATTATTAGTTGCCTAAACACATTGGATGATTTTGTTTAAAAAATTGACCAAGGTTTTTTTTCTCCATTTGGTTCTGCTGGGAATAATGATTGAGCTGGCCTTGATGCAAACCAATCTCATCAGGGACATTCGGTGTCTAATGGCTTAGAATGGATATTTTGACTGGGGTGGAAGATTGCAACCTTCACGTGGTCCACCCTGTTTCGACTAATGCAATCAACTCGACGTGCACAAACGGAAGATCAAATAGAACTTTGAGTACCCCGGTGGCTGTACACCTAGAAAATAACTACTCCTGTTTGAGTACTGTTGCGGGGGACAGCCTTTCTGGGGGTAGCAACAGCGGCCGGGCCTCCGGCACAGAGACCGGCCCTATTACTCAGAAGGGTAGGGAAAAGAAGAGGAGGGCAATAGTAATAGGGGACTCTATGGTTAGGGGGTCGGATAGGCGATTCTGTGGACGCAGTCAGGAGACCCGGATGGTAGTGTGCCTCCCTGGTGCCAGGGTCAGGGATGTGTCTGAACGTGTCCAAGAGATCCTGAAATCGGAGGGAGAGGAGCCTGAGGTTGTGGTACATATAGGTACCAATGACATAGGCAGAAAAAGAGAAGAGGTCCTGAAAGGAGAATTTAGGGAGTTGGGAGGAGAGTTAAGGAGAACGTCCGCAAAGGTAACAATCTCAGGATTACTACCTGTGCCACGCGACAGTGAGAGCAGGAATGAAATGAGGTGGAGGATAAATGCATGGCTGAGGAACTGGTGCAGCGGGCAGGGATTCAAATTTCTGGATCATTGGGACCTCTTTTGGGGAAGGTGTGACCTGTACAGAAAGGACGGGTTGCACTTGAACCCGAGAGGAACCAATATCCTGGCGGGGAGATTTGCAAAGGCTACTGGGGAGACTTTAAACTAGAACGGTTGGGGGGAGGGACTCAAATAGAGAAAGATGGTAGAAAATGTGGGAGGCAGGAGGCCGAGAAGGGAAGCACTCGGACCCAAAATGTAGGGGAGAAAGAAGAAAAAGATAATAAACAGAGAATAAGTGGTGGTGGGTTTCTTAAATGTGTATATTTTAATGCTAGGAGCATTGTAAGAAAGGTGGATGAGCTTAGAGTCTGGATTGACACCTGGAAGTATGATGTTGTGGCGATCAGTGAAACATGGTTGCAGGAGGGCTGTCATTGGAAACTAAATATTCCAGGATTTCGTTGCTTCCGGGGTGATAGAATTGGAGGGGCAAGAGTTGGGGGTGTTGCATTGCTTGTCAAGGAAGATATTACAGCAGTGCTTTGGCAGGATAGATTAGAGGGCTCGTCTAGGGAGGCTATTTGGGTGGAGCTGAGAAATGGGAAAGGTGTAGCAACACTTATAGGGGTGTATTATAGACCGCCAAAAGGGGAGCGAGAATTGGAAGAGCAAATATGTAAGGAGAGCAGATATTAGTAGTAAGCACAAGGTAGTGATTGTGGGAGATTTCAATTTTCCACACATAGACTGGGAAACACATTCTGTAAAAGGGCTGAAGAATTAAAGAAGGAACTGCAGATGCTGGAAAATCGAAGGCACACAAAAATGCTGGAGAAACTCAGCGGGTGCAGCAGCATCTATGGAGCGAAGGAAATAGGTAACGTTTCGGGCCGAAACCCTTCTTCAGACATATCTGATATCCTTACATATCTGAAGAAGGGTTTCGGCCCGAAACGTTACCTATTTCCTTCGCTCCATAGATGCTGCTGCACCCGCTGAGTTTCTCCAGCATTTTTGTGTACCTGTAAAAGGGCTGGATGGTTTGAAGTTTGTAAAATGTGTGCAGGATAGTTTTTTGCAGCAATACATAGAGGTGCCTACTAGAGAAGGGGCAGTGCTGGACCTCCTGTTAGGAAATTAGACCGGGCAGGTGGCGGAGGTAAGCGTTGGGGAGCACTTCGAGTCCAGTGATCACAATACCATTAGTTTCAATATAATTATGGAGAGGGTCAGAACTGGACCCAGGGTTGAGAATTTTGATTGGAGAAAGGCTAACTTTGAGGAGATGCGAAAGGATTTAAAAGGAGTGAATTGGGACATGTTGTTTTATGGGAAGGATGTAGAAGAGAAATGGAGGACATTGAAAGGTGAAATTTTAAGAGTACAGAATCTTTATGTACCTGTTCGGTTGAAAGGAAATAGTAAAAATTGGAAAGAGCTATGGTTTTCAAGGGAAATTGGACACTTGGTTCGGAAAAAGAGAGAGATCTGCAATAATTATAGGCAGCATGGAGTAAATGAGGTGCTTGAGGAGTATAAAAATGTAAAAAGAATATTAAGAAAGAAATTAGAAAAGCTAAAAGAAGATATGAGGTTGCTTTGGCAAGTAAGGTGAAAGTAAATCCAAAGGGTTTCTACAGCTATATTAATATCAAAAGGATAACAAGGAATAAAATTGGTCCATTGGAGAGTCAGAGTGGACAGCTATCTGCAGAGTCAAAAGAGATGGGGGAGATACTGAACAATTTCTTTTCTTCGGTATTCACCAAGGAGAAGGATATGGAATTATGTGAGGTAAGGGAAACAAGCAGAGTAGCAATGGAAACTATGAGATTCAAAGAAGAGGAGGTGCGGACACTTTTGAAAAATATGAAAACGGATAAGCCTCCAGGTCCTGACAGGATATTCCTGAGGACATTGAGGGAAGTTAGTGTAGAAATAGCAGGGGCTATGACAGAAATATTTCAAATGTCATTAGAAACGGGAATAGTGCCGGAGGATTGGCTTACTGCGCATGTTGTTCCGTTGTTTAAAAAGGGTTCTAAGAGTAAACCTAGCAATTATAGACCTGTTAGTTTGACATCAGTGGTGCGCAAATTAATGGAAAGGATACTTAAAGATAATATATATATAAGCATCTGGATAAGCAGGGTCTGATTAGGAACAGTCAACATGGATTTGTGCCAGGAAGGTCATGTTTGACTAATCTTCTAGAATTTTTCGAAGAGGTTACTAGGGAAATTGATGAGGGTAAAGCAGTGGATGTTGTCTATATGGACTTCTGTAAGGCCTTTGACAAGGTTCCTCATGGAAGGTTGGTTAAGAAGATTAAATTGTTGGGTATTAATGGTGGAGTAGCAAGATGGATTCAACAGTGGCTGAATGGGAGATGCCAGAGAGTAATGGTGGATGGCTGTTTGTCAGGTTGGAGGCCGGTGACTAGTGGGGTGCCTCAGGGGTCTGTGTTGGGTCCACTGTTGTTTGTCATGTACATCAATGATCTGGATGATGGTGTGGAAAATTGGATTAGTAAGTATGCAGATGATACTAAGATAGGTGGTGTGGTGGATAATGAAGTAGATTTTCAAAGTCTACAGAGAGATTTAGGCCATTTGGAAGAATGGGCTGAAAGATGGCAGATGGAGTTTAATGCTGATAAATGTGAGGTACTACATCTCGGCAGGACAAATCAAAATAGGACGTACATGGTAAATGGTAGAGAATTGAGGAATGCAGTTGAACAGAGGGATCTAGGAATAACTGTGCATAGTTCCCTGAAGGTGGAATCTCATGTAGATAGGGTGGTAAAGAAAGCTTTTGGGGTGCTGGCCTTTATAAATCAGAGCATTGAATATAGAAGTTGGGATGTAATGTTAAAATTGTACAAGGCATTGGTGAGGCCAATTCTGGAGTATGGAGTACAGTTTTGGTCGCCTAATTATAGGAAGGATGTCAACAAAATAGAGAGAGAGTACAGAGGAGATTTACTAGAATGTTGCCTGGGTTTCAGTAACTAAGTTACAGAGAAAGGTTAAACAAGTTAGGTCTTTATTCTTTGGAGCGCAGAAGGTTAAGAGGGGACTTGATAGAGGTCTTTAAAATTATGAGCGGGTTAGACAGAGTTGACGTGGATAAGCTTTTTCCATTGAGAGTAGGGAAGATTCAAACAAGGGGACATGACTTGAGAATTAAGGGACAGAAGTTTAGGGGTAACATTAGGGGGAACTTCTTTACTTAGAGAGTGGTAGCTGTGTGGAATGAGCTTCCAGTGGAAGTGTCGGAGGCTGGTTCGATTTTATCCTTTAAAAATAGATTGGATGGGTATATGGACGGGAAAGGAATGGAGGGTTATGGTCTGAGTGCAGGTAGATGGGACTAGGGGGAAGTATTTATTTAAAAAAAATAAAATAAAAAAAAATAAAATGTTCGGCACGGACTTGAAGGGCCGAGATGGCCTGTTTCCGTGCTGTAATGGTTATATGGTTATATGGTTATATGGTTAGAACAAGTCGTCCAACAACTTTAGGCTGTTTATGCCACACGAAAGAAGAAGACGATATTTTGACTCTTTGATAGACACAAAGTAATGGAGTAACTCAGCGGGTCACGCAGCATCTCAGGAGAAAAAGATGGGTGACGTTTTGGGTGGGGACCCTTCTTCAGAGTGAAAGAAGAGGTGAGGGAACTGGAGGTAGGAAGAGGCTAGAATAAAGAGGCAGGGCCGGCAACAAATGACCAAGGAAGGTTGGAGCCCATAATGGCCCATTGTTGACTGGGAACGAGGTGATAAGGAAACAGTGCAACTAGTAGGATTACTAGGGTGGGGGAGGGATGAGAGAGGAAATGTGGGGATTACTTGAAATTAGGGTTGTAAACTGCCCAAGCGAAAATGGAGGTGCTGTTCCTCTAATTTGCAAGTGACCTCACTTTGACAGTGGAGAAGACCCAGGATAGAAAGATCAGTGTGGGAATGGGAAGGGTAGTTAAAATGTTTGGGAACCAGGAGATCACGTAGGCCAAGGCGGACTGAGCGTGAGTATATAAACCAGCATCTGCAGTTCTTTTCTACACATTTTGACCCTTTGATCACACACAGACCTGTTCGTCAGTGCTTGATCAAAAAACTCTCCAAAGTTGCTATACCGTCTCATGCATATATATGATTATTCACTGTCTCTCATATGTCCTGATTACAAGTACCAAATTAGTAGCTCTCCACTATGTCAAATGGCCGGGGGTGAATATATCCATTTAACTTCTCAACTACTTCTGCAAACAGGATATTTTTAGTTTCCTGCAGAGCTACTAATTTGGCAAATGTGATAGACTTCACAACCAATTTCTGTAGGTAAAATTGCTTTCTTTTTTTCCCTTAATATAACATTCAATTCCTGTAGTTCTCAGCAATGACTCCCATCACAACTATATTATTGGCCATGAAAAGACATCTTCAGGCTCTCCAGGAAGGACTGGCTGCTTCATAAGCATTATTATACATCCCGAGGCTATAAAGCCTGCTTGTGCTTCTGCCACTAGGTTTTTCCTCACCAAAATGGTGCTGAAGTACTGAAACATCCTGAGCGTTTTCACTTTATATTCAGCTTTCCCCACTATGCTCCATAGTAACACTGCTTGTCTCACTTTAATTTTTGCTTTAAAATTATTTGGTAGTTTTACAAGTGACTGCTGATGTAGTAAACCATTTCCTGCTACCTGCAGCTCTCAATAAACAATAGACAATAGACAATAGGTGCAGGAATAGGCTATTCAGCCCTTCGAGCCAGCACCACCATTCAATGTTTTCATGGCTGATCATCCCCAATCAGTAACCTTCTCCCCATATCCCCTGACTCCACTATCTTTAAGAGCCCTATCTAGCTCTCTCTTGAAAGTATCGAGAGAACCGGCCTCCACCGCCCTCTGGGGCAGAGAATTCCATAGACTCACAACTCTGTGTGTGAAAAAGTGTTTCCTCATTTCCGTTTTAAATGGCTTACCCCTTATTCTTAAACAGTGGTCCCTGATTCTGGACTCCCCCAACATCGGGAACATGTTTCCTGCCTCTAGCGTGTCCAAACCCTTTATAATCTTATAACTTTCAATAAGATTGCCTCTCATCCTTCTAAATTCCAGAGTATACAAGCCCAGCCGCTCCATTCTCTCAGCATATGACAGTCCCGCTATCCCTGGAATTAACCTTGTATACCTACGCTGCACTCCATCAATAGCGAGAATGTCCTTCCTCAAATTAGGGGACCAAAACCGCACACAATACTCCAGGTGTGGTCTCACGAGGGCCCTATACAACTGCAGAAGGACCTCTTTGCTCCTTATCTCAAATCCTCTTGTTGTGAAGGCCAACATGCCATTCACTTTCTTTACTGCCTGCTGTACCTGCATGCTTACTTTCATTAACTGATGAACAAGGACCCCCAGATCCCATTGTACTTCCCCTTTTCCCAACTTGACACCATTTAGATAATAATCTGCTTTCCTGTTTTTGCTACCAAAGTGGATAAACTCACATTTTAGATGTTAGACTGGGGGTGCTTAGTGTATGGATGCCCAGCCTGCAGCTATACGTCCTTTCACCTTAAAAAAAAAAAAATTATGTTAAAAAGTGTTGTTTTGGAGGCCTATTCTTTTTATGTGGGGGTGGGGGGAGGGGGGGAGGGGGAAACTGTTTTTTCTCAGTCCCTACCTGGTCGAAGATGCATCTTTCCTCCGAGCCGCATCTTCGCCCCTTCCTCGAGGCCTACCACCTGGACTGGAGCGGCGTTTCCTGCCGGGACCGGACAGAATCTTCAGCTTCGGCGGCAGCACAGCGCTGAAGCACCATCACGGAGCAGGCGATGCCTTACCGAGGGCCGCCGGGTGGTAAGCTCCGGAGTGCTGAGACCGCCGACTCCAACATCGCGGAGCTGTCGTTGCGGAGCTTCCAGCTGCGGGCGGCGCTGACTTTAAACACCGCGGAGCCTGGGATCTTTCGCCGAGATCGCCAGTGTTGGAGCTCCAACCAGCACGGCCTGTGGACTTTGGGAGCCGAGGTCTCTGGTAGGAAGCGGCTGTTCCAGACACTCCAAGCCGCTGAAGAGTGTTCCTCCAACACCGGAGCTCCATCATCCAGCGGGAGGGCCGGAAACATCGGGCCACCATTGCGGCGACTGCGGAGGTCTCCAATGGGCCCCGACCATGGGGTGAACAAGAGGAAGAGGACTGGACTTTGCTGCCTTCCCTCACAGTGGGAACCATTATGGGGGGATGTTTTTATGTTTAATGTTAAATTCTTCTTTAATGTTGCGTTTTAATTTTATTGGTGTTCTGCAAATGGCAACTCAAATTTCACTACACCAATTGGTGTATGTGACAATAAATGTCCTTTGTCCCTTAGTCCCTTTATCCACATTAAACTGCATCTGCCCACTTGCCCAACTTGTCCAAGTCACCCTGCATTCTCCTAGCATCTTCCTCACAGTTCACACTGCCACCCAGCTTTGTGTCACCTGAAAAATTGCGAATGTTACTTTGAATCCCTTCTTCTAAATCATTGATATATATTGTAAATAGCTGCGGTCCCAGCACCGAACCTTGCAATACCCCACTACTCAATGCCTGCCATTCTGAAAGGGGCCTGTTAATCCCTACTCTTTGTTTCCTGTCTGCCAACCAATTTTCTATCCATGTCAGCACTCTACCCCCAATACCATGTACCCTAATTTTTCCCACTAATCTCCTATGTGGGACCTTATCAAATGCTTTCTGAAAGTCCAGGTACACTACATCCACTGGCTCTCCATTGTCCATTTACCTAGTTGCATCCTCAAAAAATTAAGTCAAACATTGATGAAGATTACAACTTGACCAAAACACAGAGTACTGGAGGAACTCAGCAGGTCAGGGAACATCTGGAGACGGAATGAACCGACAAGGTTTTGGGTTGGAACACTTCTTCAGAGTCAAAACCGAAAAGTTGCCTGATCATTCAGCATGGTGGCGCAGCCGTAGAGTTGCTGCCTTACAGCGCCAGACACCCGGGTTAGATCCTGACTACGGGTACTGTCTGCACGGAGTTTGTACATTCTCCCCATGCTCCAGTTTCCTCCCACACTCCAAAGACATACAGGTTTGTAGGTTAATTTACAATTTTTTTTAATTGTCTCTAGTGTGTAGGATAGTGCTAGCGTACAGGGTGATCCCTCTGCTCTACCACATTCTCATAGGTTCTACCCTTCACAATGAAGGGCCTGCCCTGGTATAACTTCCCATAAAATACAATACCTTACACTTAACTAAATTTAACTCCATTTGCTATTCCACAGCCCACTTGCCCAGTTCCAGCTGTAAATTTTGATAGCCATCTTAACTCTTTATCATGCCATCTATTTTAGTGTCATTTGCAAACTTACTGAGCATGCCTTGTACATTCTCTTCGAAATTGTTAATATAAACCACAACAGCAATGTTGTTTGTTGATGGGCCCAGCACGATCCCTGAGGCATATTAACTAGTCACAGCCTCCAGTCCGAAAAACAACTTTCCACGATCACCACCCTCCTCTGTTTTGTACCATTACGTTATTTCCGTATCTAATCAGCTAGCTCTCCCTGGATCCCATGCAATCTAACCTTCGAGAGCAGCCTTATCAAAAGTCTTGCTAGAGTTTATGTAGATTATATCTATATTATGTAATCCTCATGAACCTATTTGATTACTTCTTCAAAAAACATAATCAATTTCATGCGACACAATCTTCCACATACGCACAAAAACATGCTGACTATCCCTAATCAGTCCCTATCTATCCAAATGCATATATATCTTATCCCTCCGATTGCTCTCCAGTAACTTTACGACCTCAGATGTTAGATCTACTGTTCTATCTTTCCCAAGTTGATCTTTGCACCCCTTCTTAAAGAGGCACAACATTGGTCACCCTTCAGTCTTCTGGTACTTCACCTGTGACTAAAGGCTCTGTCTTACCTGTTTGCGGTCATCGGCGGTGAAGCGCGGCGTCGCCGGTAGCGAGGACCCCGCGGCAACGGCGAGAGCGTCGAGCTTATCCACCGGAGCGCCGCACGGATGCTGCGTGGGGGCCGAGTTAATTCAAACACAGCGGGTCCCACGTGCTTGCGGTAAGTAAATAAAAGGGCGGGCCGACTGCGATGACGTCGGCCCGCCGCATGTGACTCACCAGCGGCGGCGGTGGCAGTGGAGGTTTGACGCACGGCGCTCGAGCCATACTGGCGGCGGCCCGTGCGAGCGGCCGTGCCTCACTGGCGGCGGCACGTGCCTCACTGGCGGAGGCTGTGGCAGTGGAGGTTTGACGCACGGCGCTCGAGCCATACTGGCGGCGGCCCGTGCGAGCGGCCGTGCCGCACTCGTGCATCACTGGTGGAGGTTGTGCGGTGAGTATTTAGTTTTGGACATTGTCGATTTTATTTTAGCACCGCGCGGTGTTGGGAACACCGCCGCACGGCCCGGGAATTGTACTTTCTCACGAGTGCGCGGTCTATGGCGGCAGATTCTTCCCGTTTCGCCGCCATAGACCGCAGACTCGTGAGACAGGCCTTTTACAATGATATATCTCAGTCAGGGCTCCTGCAATTTCTACCCTAGCATCGCACGGTGTCCTCAGATACACCTGATCAAGCCCTAGCAATTTAATTACCTTCATACATCTTAGAGCATCTAGCACCTCCTTGACTGCAATACACACTGTCCCCAAGAAAGCAACATAATCTTTCCCAAGTTCACTAGACTTTATATCATTCTCTACGGTAAAAACAGAGGAGAATTATTCATCGAGGATCTCACCCATTTTCTGTGGCTCCACAAATAAATTACCACTTTTGTTTCATAGAAACATCGAAACATAGAAAGTAGGTGCGAGAGTAGACCACCAGGCCCATCGAGCCCGCACCGCCATTCGCTCATGGCTGAACACTAAACAGACACCCTTACCCACAAACAGTAGACACAAGACACAGAACACAAGACACTACCCTCCCCTTTATACCGCTATCACCCCTCTCCACCCCAAGAACCGCGTGATCTCCTGGGGGAGGCAAAAAAACGGATAAAAACCCAGGTCCAATTCGGGAAAAAAATCCGGGAAATTCCTCTCCGACCCCAATCCAGGCGATCGACACTTGTCCAGGAGATGACTCAGGTCTTTCTATACTAACCATACCTAGGTCCATATCCCTGCCCTCTCCCCGTAGCCCCTTATCCCCTTGGCAGCTAAAAAACC
Organism: Malacoraja senta; assembly: GCA_038087875.1. Lineage (NCBI taxonomy): Eukaryota > Metazoa > Chordata > Chondrichthyes > Rajiformes > Rajidae > Malacoraja > Malacoraja senta. The sequence goes on along the minus strand of CM075977.1, from coordinate 241,404,341 downwards.
ATCTATTTTAGACTTAAATATATTTAATGTTTCTGCTTCCACTGCTCCCTGGGGCAGTGAATTCCATAAATTAACCACCCTCTGGGTGAAGAAGTTCTTCCTCATCTCAGTTTTAAAAGAGCCCCCCCTTATTCTACAACTATGTCCCCTAGTTCTAGTTTCCCCGATCATTGGGAACATCCTCGGTGCATCCACCCGATCAAGGCCCCTCACGATCTTATATGTTTCAATGAGATCGCCTCTCATTCTTCTAAACTCCAAAGAGTAGAGTTCCAGCCTACTTAACCTTTCCTCATATGTCAATCCCCTCATTGCAGGAATTAATCTTGTAAACCTTCGCTGCACTGCCTCCAGGGCCAGTACATCCTTTCTTAAGTATGGACCCCAGAACTGTACACAGTATTCCAAATGTGGTCTCACTAATACTGTGTACAGCTGCAGCAAGACCTCCGTGTTTTTATACTCAATCCCCCTAGCAATAAAGGCCAAAACTCCATTGGCCTTCCTGATTGCTTGCTGCACCTGCATACTAACTTTTAGTGATTCATGTACTTTCTCAAGTGTCCTATTCTCACTCTAGTTAGCCTCATTCCCTGAATGTACTCATACAATCTCTTTGGTTTCTGTAATTGTAATGATAATATATCTCCTTAGCTTTAGATACCATTATTCTAGTTCTTACCAACAATGTGTCTGACAGTATTTATCTATTTCTCCCTTTTTACTTTTATCTTTAAGACCAGAAATATTTTGACAAGTACTTCATCATAAGCACTGACAGTAACTCTTTTCATGGTGCAATCGCTAGCTGTGTGGCGTATGTCAGCTTCTATATTGATCACAAGTGGGTGGATCACCTCAAGATTTAATATTTGGAATATTGAAATACAAGGGTGAATTTTATATGCTTTATGACAACATTTTTCTTGATAATAATTAAGGATGTCTTCAGATCGCCACAGATTCAACTTAACCTAACAAAATTCCATTCAGTGTGTGGGAAAGAACAGCAGGTTCTGGTTGAAATCGAAGGTAGATACAAAATGCTGGAATAACTCAGCGGGACAGGCAGCATCTCTGAAGGGAAGGAATAGGTGATTCATTCCATTCAGATTGGACCTGCATGATGGATGTTCTGTGGCACAGCAGAGGTTAACTTTGGTTAATCATAATAGTGAACATGTCATTTATGGAAAATAAGTCACAATGATGTGCCAGTTATCCCTCCTACTAAGATGGTATGTAAGAATATTAGAATTAGGAGCAGAAATAGGTCATACAGATCCATTTTGTCTGTCAACTGTTCAATATTTTTCCTGATCTTTTACCTCTGCACAGCTGAGATTCATATTCAGATTAGTTTATTGTCATATACACCAAGGATCAATGAAATTCATTGTTCACATGAAGGTCACAGAGTAAATAGTAATCACGCAGTCAATATCTCTTGACTTCCTTAATGTTCGAACATCTATCAAGTTCTGCCTTGAATATCTTCAACAACTGAGCCTCTGAAAGCTGCTTAGGTAAGAGTATTCACACGATTCAATATTACCTTGCTGACAATTATGTTTTCATATTCATTCCACAATATTGTGACATTGTGTCCCTGTTGTCCGAGTAAAATGAATATAATCCCCACATCTACACTAAAATACTCTGTAAAAAGTTAATTAAATCACTTCTCATTCTCTACACTGAAGGGAATATAGGCCTTGTGTGCTCAATCACTCATCAGAAGAGAAACACCCCTTCAAGGAATCAATCAGATGAACTTTCTTTGAACTCTAGTGTAAGAGCATCCTTCTTTAAGTAAGGAGATTAAGGAAAAGTTTTACCAATTTATCACATGCCAAAAATGCATCTACCTGATTAAAAATGCTGCAAATATGGAAAAAGCCTTCACTTTTGTCTCTTTTAACATTTTTTTTCCTTCTGTGATTCTATTTGGAGATATATTCATACATTTGGATGCTTTATACCTTCCATATAGGCTCTATCTTTATCCTTGTCATTAAGCTTCACTGTCTTTCACTTTCTCTTTAACTTTCCAAATTTCCTTTGCCAGAATCCACCCTCGCTATCTATATAACTAAACGTCTCATTTTGACCACTTCCTGTCTCCACTGTTAATTGATTTTAGAAACAACGCTACCCTATATCACTATGATATTTTGCCATCGTACTCACAGTCCTCCTCCGCTGCAGCAGCTGAAAATTAAAAAAGTTATGAATGTTAAAAAAATCTTGAAATCAGTTGATTGGTCCTCTCGCCTGTCAACCACCATAATGAAGGTAATGCCCCTTCTGAGGGGGGCAGGAGTATAAAACCCCGAATGCCTGGACGTGAGTCAGTCACTCTGGAAGATCACGAGTGAGAGGCCACAACTGTGATTCTAAGCTGTGAGTCTACTGAACTGTGAGTCTACTGAACTGTGAGTCTACAATGTGCTTGCAATAAATGATGATTTGTTAACCCTTAATGTGCTTGCAATAAATGATATGTTAACCAGCAATGTGCTTGCAATGAATGATGATTTGTTAACCCTCAATGTGCTTGCAATAAATGATTTGTTAGCCAGCAATGTGCTTGCAATGAATGATGATTTATTAACCTTTAATGTGCTTGCAATAACTGATTTGTTAACCAGCAATGTGCTTGCAATGAATGATGATTTGTTAACCCTTAATGTGCTTGCAATAAATGATATGTTAGCCAGCAATGTGCTTGCAATGAATGATGATTTGTTAACCCTTAATGTGCTTGCAATAAATGATTTGATAGGCCTAAATGAAAATGCAATGAGTTGTTTGACATGTCCTGTGCTTGAAACTGCAATGGAAATGGAAATGAAATGAAAATGCAATGAGTTGTTTGGCCTTCCCTGTGCTTTTGCTTTCCCTTTGCCTTGCTTGACCTGAAATGAAAGCAAATGGATTGTATTGTTGGCTGGCCCCGCCTGACCTGTGCTTATGCTTTTGCTTTGCCTTTGCATTTCATGACATGAAGGTCATGTGGAAGGTGGAAGGTGTGACCTGTACAAAAAGGATGGGTTGCACTTGAACCTGAGGGGGACCGATATCCTGGCGGGGAGATCTGCAAAGGCTACTGGGGAGTCTTTAAACTAGAATAGTTGGGGGGAGGGACTCAAATAGAGAAAGCTATTAGACAGTGTGTGAGGCAGGAGGCAGAGAAGGAAAGCACTCAGACCCAACATGTAGGGAGGAAAGAAGAAAACAATAATAAACAGACAATAAGAGGTGGTGGGGTTCTTAAATGGGTGAGCAGAGAAACAGAGGGGTGTAAAATGCGGGCGGAAGCAATAGGTAGCAAGGTGAAAAGTAATAGTGGCAGGCAGACAAATCCAGGGCAAAAATCAAAAAGGGACACTTTTCAACAGAATTGTATAAGGGGTAAGAGCGTTGTAAAAACAAGCCTGAAGGCTTTGTGTCTCAATGCAAGGAGCATTCGTAATAAGGTGGATGAGTTGAACGTGCAGATAGCTATTAATGATTATGATATAATTGGGATTACGGAGACATGGCTCCAGGGTGACCAAGGCTGGGAGCTGAACATCCAGGGATATTCAATATTCAGGAGGGATAGAGAGAAAGGAAAAGGAGGTGGGGTAGCATTGCTGGTTAGGGAGGAGATTAACGCAGTGGAAATGAAGGACATTAGCTTGGAGGATATGGAATAGGTATGGGTAGAGCTGCGAAACACTAAAGGCTCTGTCTTACCTGTTTGCGGTCATCGGCGGTGAAGCGCGGCGTCGCCGGTAGCGAGGACCGCGCGGCAACGGCGAGAGCGTCGAGCTTATCCACCGGAGCGCCGCACGGATGGTGCACGGGGGCCGAGTTAATTCAAACACGGCGGGTCCCACGTGCTTGCGGTAAGTTAAAAAAGGGCGGGCCGACTGCGATGACGTCGGCCCGCCGCACGTGACTCACCAGCGGCGGCGGCCATCCTGATCGCGGCGCTATAGCGGTGGCTGTGCCTGTGGCCGTGCAGCACACGTGCCTCACTGGCGGCAGCACGTGCGTCACTGGTGGAGCCTGTGGCAGTGGAGGTTTGACGCACGGCGCTCGAGCCACACTGGCGGCGGCCCGTGCGAGCGGCCGTGCCGCACTTGTGCATCACTGGTGGAGGTTGTGCGGTGAGTATTTAGTTTTGGACATTGTCGATTTTATTTTAGCACCGCGCGGTGTTGGGAACACCGCCGCACGGCCCGGGAATTGTACTTTCTCACGAGTGCGCGGTCTATGGAGGCAGATTCCTCCCGTTTCGCCGCCATAGACCGCAGACTCGTGAGACAGGCCTTTAAGGGGCGGAAATGGCTGGTGGGTGTTGTGTACAGGCCACCTAGCAGTAGTAGTGAAGTTGGGGATGGCATCAAACAGGAAATTAGAAATGCATGCAACAAAGGGAAAACAGTTATAATGGGTGACTTCAATCTACATATAGATTGGGTGAATCAAATTGGCAGGGGTGCTGAGGAAGAGGATTTCTTGGAATGTATGTGGGATAGTTATCTAAACCAACATGTAGAGGAACCAATGAGATAGCAGGCTAATCTAGACTGGGTATTGAGTAATGAGGAAGGGTTAGTTAGCAGTCTTGTTGTGCGTGCCCCCTTGGGCAAGAGTGACCATAATATGGTTGAGTTATTCATTAGGATGGAGAGTAACGTTGTTAATTCAGAAACAACGGTTCTGAACTTAAAGAAAGGTAACTTTGAGGGTATGAGACGTGAATTGGCCAAGATTGACTGGCAATTAGTTCTAAAAGGGTTGACAGTGGATATGTAATGGAAGGCATTTAAAGACTGCATGGATGAACTACAAAAATTGTTCACCCCAGTATGGCAACAGAATAAATCAGGGAAGGTAGTGCATCCGTGGATAACAAGGGAAATCAGGGATAGTATCAAAGCAAAAGATGATGCGTACAAATTAGCCAGAAAAAGCAGCATACCAGAGGACTGGGAGAAATTCAGAGACCAGCAGAGGAGGACAAAGGGCTTAATTAGGAAAGGGAATATAGATTATGAAAGAAAACTGGCAGGGAACATACAAACTGACTGCAAAAGTTTTTATAGATATGTGAAGAGAAAGAGATTAGTTAAAACAAATGTAGGTCCCTTGCAGTCAGAAACAGGTGAATTGATCATGGGGAACAAGGATATGGCGGACCAATTGAATAACTACTTTGGTTCCGTCTTCACTAAGGAAGACATAAATAATCTGTCGGAAATAGCAGGGGACCGCGGGTCAAAGGAGATGGAGGAACTGATTGAAATCCAGGTTAGTCGGGAAGTGGTGTTGGGTAAATTGAATGGATTAAAGGCCGATAAATCACCAGGGCCAGATAGGCTGCATCCCAGAGTACTTAAGGAAGTAGCTCCAGAAATAGTGGATGCATTAGTGATAATTTTTCAAAACTCTTTAGATTCTGGAGTAGTTCCTGAGGATTGGAGGGTAGCAAACGTAACCCCACCTTTTAAGAAGGGAGGGAGAGAGAAAACGGGGAATTACAGACCAGTTCGTCTAACATCGGTAGTGGGGAAACTGCTAGAGTCAGTTATTAAAGATGGGATAGCAGCACATTTGGAAAGTGGTGAAATCATTGGACAAAGTCAGCATAGATTTACGAAAGGTAAATCATGTCTGACGAATCTTATAGAATTTTTTGGGATGTAACTAGTAGAGTGGATAGGGGAGAACCAGTGGATGTGTTGTATCTGGACTTTCAGAAGGCTTTCGACAAGGTCCCACATAAGAGATTAGTATACAAACTTAAAGCACACGGTATTGGGGGTTCAGTATTGATGTGGATAGAGAACTGGCTGGCAAACAGGAAGCAAAAACGGGTCCTTTTCACAATGGCAGGCAGTGACTAGTGGGGTACCGCAAGGCTCAGTGCTGGGACCCCAGCTATTTACAATTTATATTAATGAGCTGGATGGGGGAATTGAAGGCAACATCTCCAAGTTTGTGGATGAAACTAAGCTGGGGGGCAGTGTTAGCTGTGAGGAGGATGCTAGGAGACTGCAAGGTGACTTGGATAGGCTGGGTGAGTGGGCAAATGTTTGGCAGATGCAGTATAATGTGGATAAATGTGAGGTTATCCACTTTGGTGGCAAAAACAGGAAAGCAGACTATTATCTAAATGGTGGCCGATTAGGAAAAGGGGAGATGCAGCGAGACCTGGGTGTCATGGTGCACTAGTCATTGAAAGTAGGCATTCAGGTGCAGCAGGCAGTGAAGAAAGCGAATGGTATGTTAGCTTTCATAGCAAAAGGATTTGAGTATAGGAGCAGGGAGGTTCTACTGCAGTTGTACAGGGTCTTGGTGAGACCACACCTGGAGTATTGCGTACAGTTTTGGTCTCTAAATCGGAGGAAGGACATTATAGCCATAGAGGGAGTGCAGAGAAGGTTCACCAGACTGATTCCTGGGATGTCAGGACTTTCATATGAAGAAAGACTGGATAGACTTGGCTTATACTCGCTAGAATTTAGGAGATTGAGAGGGGATCTTATAGAAACGTACAAAATTCTTATGGGGTTGGACAGGCTAGATGCAGGAAGATTGTTCCCGATGTTGGGGAAGTCCAGGACAAGGGGTCACAGCTTAAGGATAAGGGGGAAATCCTTTAAGACCGAGATGAGAAAAAACGTTTTCACACAGAGAGTGGTGAATCTCTGGAACTCTCTGCCACAGAGGGTAGTTGAGGCCAGTTCATTGGCTATATTTAAGAGGGAGTTAGATGTGGCCCTTGTGGCTAAAGGGATCAGGGGGTATGGAGAGAAGGCCGGTATGGGATACTGAGTTGGATGATCAGCCATGATCATATTGAATGGCGGTGCAGGCTCGAAGGGCCGAATGGCCTACTCCTGCACCTATTTTCTATGTATCTATGTATCTATGAAAGAAAATGGATTGTATTGAGATTCAAGATTCAAGATTCAAGACTCAAGAGAGTTTATTGTCATGTGTCCCAGATAGGACAATGAAATTCTTGCATTGCTTCAGCACAACAGAATATAGTAGGCATAAATAAATACAGAACAGAACAGATCAGTGTGACCATATACCAATGAATATATATATACACACATAAATAAATAGGTAAAGTGCAATGGGCTATTTAACAATCACAGTTTTGTTTGAGTTGAGTTTAATAGCCTGATGGCTGTGGGGAAGCAGCTATTCCTGAACCTGGATGTTGCAGATTTCAGGCTCCTGTACCTACTACCTGAAGGCAGTGGGGAGATGAGTGAGTGGCCAGGATGGTATGGGTCTTTGATGATGCTGGCAGCCTTTTTGAGGCAACGACTGCGATAGATCCCCTCGATGGTGGCGTGATCAGAGACGATTATGGACTGGGTAGTGTTTACAACATTTTGCAATCTTTTACGCTCCTGGGCGCTGTTGGCTGGCTTGCCCCGCCTGCCCTGTGCTTTTGCGTTGCCTTTGCTTTGCTTGAACTGAAATGAAAGCAAATGGATTGTATATTGTAGGCTGGCTGGCCCCGCCTGCCCTGTGTTTTTGCTTTTCCTTTGCCTTTGCTTCGCTTGACCTGAAATGAAAGCAAATGGACTGTATATTGTTGGCTGGCCCCGCCTGCCCTGTGCTTATGCTTTTGCTTTGCCTTTGCTTTGCTTGACCTCACCTGAAATTAAAGCATATGGGTTGTATATTGTTGGCTGGCCTTGCCTGCCCTGTGCTTTTGCTTTGCTTTGCATGACCTCACCTGAAATGAAAGGAAATGGAAGGTATTGTTGGCTGGCCCCTCCTACCATGTGCTTGACTTGACTTGACTTGACTTGACTTGACTTGACTTGACCTGACTTGAAATGGATTGACTTGACTTGACTTGAAATGGATTGACTTGACTTGAAATGGATTGACTTGACTTGAAATGGATTGACTTGAAATGGATTGACTTGACTTGACTTGAAATGGATTGACTTGACTTGATTTGAAATGGATTGACTTGATTTGACTTGTTGGCCCTGCACTCACTGTGCTTGACTTGATTTGACACACAACACCCATGCTAGCACTCCAGAACCCCCCCCCCCCCCCCCCCACTGGCCACCAATATTGGAATTGGTGGAGAGGTGGAATATTGCATTTGGGGACCAGCCCTCCTGTGTGAACCTGGGACCCAACGGGTCCCACTTAGTCTAGTTTCATTTAAATTTGTCTCGACTTGAAATGGATTGACTTGACTTGACTTGAAATGGATTGACTTGACTTGACTTGAAATGGATTGACTTGACTTGATTTGAAATGGATTGACTTGACTTGACTTGAAATTGATTGACTTGACTTGAAATGGATTGACTTTACTTGACTTGACTTGACTTGAAATGGATTGACTTGATTTGATGACTTGAAATGGATTGACTTGAGTTGAAATGGATTGACTTGACTTGACTTTGAAATGGCTTGAGTTGACTTGACTTGAAATGGATTGACTTGAAATGGATTGACCTGACTTGAAATGGATTGACTTGACTGGAAATGGATTGACTTGACTTGACTTGACTTGAAATGGATTGACTAGACTTGAAATGGATTGACCTAACTTGAAATGGATTGACTTGACTTGAAATGGATTGACTTGACTTGACTTGAAATGGATTGACTTGACTTGATTTGAAATGGATTGACATGACTTGACTTGTTGGCCCTGCACTCACTGTGCTTGACTTGAGTTGACCCACAACACCCATGCTAGCACTCCAGAACCGCCCCCCCCCCCCCCCCCACTGGCCACCAATATTGGAATTGGTGGAGAGGTGGAATATTGTGTTTGGGGACCAGCCCTCCTGTGTGAACCTGGGACCCAACGGGTCCCACTTAGTCTAGTTTCATTTAAATTTGTCTCTACATCCCTAGTGAATTGATTCATCATGACACCCCCACACCCCTGCTCCATGTTCCCTGCTAGGGAAAACAAGTTTTTCCTTGAGAAACTCTAGATGTTGGAATATTGATCAAAAAAAAATTGGTGAAGGAACTTCTTCTTCCTCATGTCCTGCCATCTTCTATATCACGTCTTTCCGGTCGGTCAGTGACGGTTGACGGTCGGTGGTTGCAGAATTGGCTACTTTAGTCAGTCACTGTGGTACAGTTTCTGTCATCAGCATTCCAGGGATGTGCCACGTGGAGGTTTCTGCTTGCATCCCGTGAAGGAACTCAGCAGATTAGATCGCATCTGTGGAGGGAATGGATAGCCGGCATTTCAGGTCGGGACCTTTCTTCACACTGATAACTTTTTTTTCTGCTTTCCAGTTATGATGAAGGATCTCAAACCTGAGAATCTCAAATGTGAACTGTTTCTCTTTCCTCAGATGCTGTCTGACCTTTGGAGAGTTTCCAGCACTTTCCGTTTTTATTTCACTGGTAATCATATTCTCGTGCCTCTTCCCATTGACTCTAAGACATGTGACAGCCTCTCAAAATAAATTTTGCAAGCAATCTCCCCCTTTACTAATGCATTGTAATGTTTGAATCTCAGACTCCAGCTCATCAATTCTTAGCCAAACTACTCCAGAATGTATAAAGTTATTAGTGGTGTAGTTGCCATGGATCAGAATGTTTTCTATCGCTTCTCATGTGTTGCAACTGCAAACCATCTCCTGCTCTTCCACACCTCTCTTAGGGTCACAGACATGCACAGCATAGAGCCAGGTCCTTCAGCCCACCAAATCCACACTGACAAAGATAGATAGATTTTTGATTATTATGGGTGTCAGGGGTTATGGGGAGAAGGCAGGAGAATTGGGTTAGGAGGGAGAGATAGATCAGCCATGATGAATGACGGAGTAGGCTTAATGTGCCAAATGGCCTAATTCAGTTCATATCACATGACCTTATGACCTAATGAACAGCAAGCACCCATTTACACAAATCCCTTTCTTAATATTCCAATGGATATTAATCTTCGAAACTAAACATATTTGAGACGTGGAAGGAAACCGAAGTACCCAGAGGAACCCGACGCTGTCACAGGGAGACTGTGGAAGTTCCGTGCAGACAGCACTGATGTTTAGATGGCACCCACGTTAATAGAGCTGTGAGGCAGCAGCTCTACTAGCTGCACCACTTTTATTTACTCTCTTAAATAAAAAGCAACGCATTACTCTAAACTCACTTAAGTCCATACTCCACAGGCTCAGCATACTATGTTAATAGAACACTGAGCCAAGCAGATCCTATTGAGTGCATAAAGACTGATTCACAACCTCAGTCAACCAGTTCTAGTTGTTTTCCTAATTACCTGTCAGGCTTCAAGCTAGTTATTAACTGTGCATTCTACTTATTTGCAACTGAAAGAGGAAAGTGCAAAATTAAGAGATTCTAATAGATAAACAGAATTAAATATTTAAATGAAATCAGCCCCTTACTTGCTCAAATCCATAATCCACAAACGCTGTTGAAGGTCATGTTAAAACATATAGTTCTTTAGTAGAACCTACAGACTTATATTACCAGGTGCCACAAGTTCTGAGTTTGCTGAATTTTGAAAAGACCATTTTAATTTCTGTAGATGGACACAAAAAGCTGGAGTAACTCAGCGGGGCAGGCAGCATTTCTTGGGAGAATGAATGGGTGACGCTTCGGGTTGAGAAACGAGAAAGGTCCCATTCCTTCTTTCCAGAGATGCTGCCTGCCCAGCTGAGTTACTCCAGCTTTTTGTGCCTATCTTTGGTTTAAACCAGCATCTGCAGTTCCTTCCTACACATTGTAGTTTCTGTGGCAGGTGGGTGCTTGCTGGAAGAGAGCACTTAGAGGGGCCTGGCACTGGTATTACAATTATATTTATGAGAACTTTTGACATTATATTTTTAACTAACATATTCATTTCAGTTGTTTAAGAAGGAACTGCAGATACTGGAAAATCAAAGGTAGACAAAAATGCTGGAGAAACTCAGCAGGTGAGGCAGCATCTATGGAGCGAAGGAAATAGGCAAAGTTTCGGGTCGAGACCCTTCAAAATAGGTAACGTTTCGGGTTGAGGCCCTTCGAAATAGGCAATGTTTTAGGTCTCGACCCGAAACGTTGCCTATTTCCTTCGCTCCATAGATGCTGCCTCACCCGCTGAGTTTCTCCAGCATTTTTGTCTACTCTCTATTCATTTCTGTTTGCTTTTTTATCCAATTGTCAATGGAAATAATGTGGGGTCAGCCATTATAATTGCCTGCCTTTATAATCAGAATATACCATCCCATGCATTTTACTTTAGCAATCCAGTTAACAATGTCATATTACCAGGGTAAAATGAAAATCAAATGGGAATTGCCAAGCAGGTTGCATGAGAAAAAATAGTAATCGTATACTACTAATCTTAAATCTGGATTTATAGTTGCACAAGTATTGAACACCCCACCATCGAAGGGATCTACTGTGGGTGAGTTGGACCAAAGGGGCTGTTTCCACACTATATCACTCTATGACTCCGTACAATGCCTCCGTATTCACATGAAGGCAGTTAATATCATAAAGACCCACACCACTCAGGTCATGCTCTCATCTTGCTGCTGAGACCTATTACATCCAATTTCAAGAACAATTTCTTCCCAGCAATCATCAGGTTACACAACACAATCCTAACCACAAAGCTACCTCAACCACTATGTATAGCTGGCACCATATAATTTGTTATTTTCTTATTATAGTCTGGTTACCTAGTTTTACTGGTAATTTATTGTATTTTCTTGTTGTGTTGTTGAATTAATGTGTGTGTGTATGGCTGCAGCAAGTAAAAAAAATATTGTTCTGTTCCCAATGCATATAACAATTAAACACTCTTGACTCTAGAAGAATTGCATCAGTATCTGTTTGGAGCCTTTTCCTTCAATTTCCTGTCCCATCTTTGCAGGATTCGCACCAAATGGCGAATATAGGCCAGGAGATCATAACCTTAGAGGAATCTCAATGATCAACCTGCCTTTCATAATGGGGGGCTGTGGTAATTGTATAGATGCTATCTCTTGAGTCTGACATCCATTGTGGATCATTTAGAAGAAGTACTTGATAGACACCTAATTAGACGTGATTTGTTTAGAAAATGGCAGCTTATATTTATAGATATGAGTCTTAACTCACTAGAAACATAAAAACATAGAAACATAGAAAATAGATGCAGGAGTAGGCCATTCGGCCCTTTGAGCCAGCACCGCCATTCAATATGATCATGACTGATCATCCAGAATCAGTTCCCAGTTCCTGCTTTCTCCCCATATCCCTTGATTTTGTTAGCCTCAAGAGCTATATCTAACTCGCTCTTGAATAACTAGATTTTCTAAAAAAAATTACAAATCTTGTTGAGAACTAAAAATATTTTGGTACTGAAAGTACCAGGTGTCAATTAACATTTGGCATTATTTTATGGCACAATAATGAATATAAGATTGAATTTGAAAAAACAACAATAGAAAGAAAACTATGAATGAGACAGTCACCATATTAAAAGATGATCTCAGAAATGCCAGAAGAATTTGTGCTAAGACTGTTCCCAATTCAGGTAAATAATAAAGAACTGCAGAAATAAAACTGTCATACTTAGATTTTATTGTGTTTAACGTGCTATGGTTTACACGTATTGCACACTAATAAGGATATGTAAAGGCAAACTTACAGAAAGAAAGTCCCCTGAACGTCCGGTCTGTAGCGCCAATCGCACGCAATCGCACGCAGGTGGGACAGGCCCTTAAGGCTCTGTATGCCTCTAAGACGATATACAATGTAATGGGGTTAGATGGAGGGCGGGGGAGGTTGAGAGCAGCTCGAACAAGCTTTGCTCATGAAACTGCTGAGGAAACAATCAACTGATAGCATTTCCATGCCCCCAACTCCTATCACTTCTTCAACCTTTATGGACTTTAACGCTGATAACTTTTATCACCAGTAAAAGTTAGGTGAACAAGTAAAACTAGAAATGATTAAAAAAATAACAGATATGAACAAAAGGCTAACAAATGACTAATCTTACTTAATGGAAAAATCGTTGGTTCAAAGACCTTTGACTGCTAATCTATTTTAACTAATTAATGATAATTCATAGATGTAACCCCACCATTTCTTGATCAATATGTGAAATTCAAGTACCTTCCCCTCGAGACAAGAAAGTGCCATTTCTCGATGATCATGCTAAAATGATCACAATGGTGCAGTGGTAGAATTCTGCCTTATAGCGCCTGAAACCCGGGTTCGATCCTGAGTACAGGTGCTTGTCTGTACGGAGTTTGTACATTCTCCCCGTGACCTGCGTGGGTTTTCTCTGGGAGCTCTGGTTTCCTCCCACACTCCAAAGACATACAGGTTAATAGGTTAATTGGCTTGGTAAAATTGTAAATTGTCCCTGGTGTGTAGGATAATGTTAATGTGCGGGAATTGTAGGTCGGCGTGGACTCGGTGGTCCGAAGGGTCAGTTTCCGCACTGTATCTCTAAACTAAAAAGCTAAAACTAAACTAAATTATAGAGGGAGGTCTACAAACTCCAAAGGAATTTCTTTACAAATTGTTTTAAGCTGCAAGATCGAACACGGGATAAGGAACTAGGGATTTTTTCAGAAAGCACAATGAATGTAATATTATAAAGCATCATGAAGAAACGGTAGCTGGACCAACAATGTTTCTAGCTCAAGGCATAATGTCATAGTGTCATACAGCACAGAAACAGGCCCTTTGTCTCATCTCGTCCATGCTGATCAAGATGCTCATCTAAGCTAGTCCCATTTGCCCATGTTTGGCTCATATCTCTCTAACCGTTCCTATCCATGTACCTGCCTAAGTGTTTTTATAATAGCATCAACCTGCTCTGGCAACTAGATCTATATATCCAGCACCCTCTGAGTGAAAAGGTTGCCCATCTCTCATCTTATGTGAGGAATCACTGAACTAAGAATTTGAAATGAATAGGTAAAGTGAATGAAGATCCAGTGTAGTTTGATGTCAGCATCATAATGTAATGAGTATGGATTGGCAGTGATCATAAGATTCAACCAACAGCCATAAAGTCACAATTAAAATTCTCACTAGGAACTTCTTAAATTAAATTCAATAAATTCATTCACTTGCACATTCTAGAGGGTAAACAATTGACATAAAAATCCAGTATGTGAATTGAAATTAAAATCTGCTTGCCACCATGATTTATAAAAATTCCTTGTAATGATGGAAGTTAAAATGTTAAAAAATAAAATGGTTAGTATGATAATATGGTCAACTATAACAAAATATAACAAGCTGCATCTTGTTAGTTTCATAAATATCTTAAATAACTAATAAACCTAAGATACACACTCAGAGGTTCACAGGAAATAAACCACAAAGAAATGCTAACCACATGAGTTAAATATATTGAAATAATTGCAGCTCAAGGACTTTGAACATACAGAGTACAAGAAAAACCTGAAATAACAAACAGCCCAGTGAAACATGAATGATTGGCTTACATTTGAAAATCATACCCATCTCTCTGGGACCACAGGAAGTGCTCCATATGGTGACTTTTGTGAAGGTCATTACCATAAATACAACAAGCTATGTGTCACGACGTATTGAAATAATTACAATTCAAGGACTTGAATTGAGGACAGCAAACCATTCATCTAAACTCCACTGTAAGGATATCGCAACTTTCGGCAAGTTAAATTCTTTCTGGTCTTTCCTTAAAATGGAGAGTTCTCTTATTCAGACCTGTAGAAATCAGGGTCATGTGTATTTAACATCAACCTGAATGTCTTGAATTGTATCCTGCAATCATGTGCATGCTGATTGGTTTCTCCTGGAATGTAAACACATATTATCACTCAACAACCTGAATGGGATAATTTAATAATTTCTGACCTCCTGTGAGTATACCAAGGCCAGCAAAGAAAAACCTTACAGTTTCTGTCCACCATAAGAACCGACGTGAGTTATTTTAGTGGATGATTGTTAATCATAAAATTCCATTAGTATACTGAAAAAAAAAATCTGGTTGTACACTTTGGGTTGTAGACTTTCATCTTTTCTGGAATGAATTTAAGAATACAAAACTTAGTGTTTTGAATACACCAACATATTGGTGCAGCAGTTCTTGCTGATTCCTTACAGGTGCAGAGAACCATTTTGATTCTGACCTCGAGGACTGCCGTGCATAGTTCTCAATTTTTCAATAATACTTTATTGTCACATGTACTTAGGCACGGTGAAATGCTTTGTTTTGCATACATCCCGGTAAAATCATCCAGCAGACTTCACACAAGTGTCACCATGTGTCTGGTGCCAACAAAGCTACAAAAGTTCACTGAACATACTTATGCCCCCTTCGTTCTTGGCACTCCCCCTCCAACTCCGCCAGGTCCCCCTATCGTTCTTGACCATGCCACCTCCCTCTCAATGGTCCACCTCATTCTCGATGTTTGCTCGCGGTGGCCCTCCTCGCTCGCTCGCTCTTCTCCCTGTGATGGCCGGGGTTCTTGCCTGGTTCCCCAATTTCTTTCACATCCAAAATATGCCAGTAGGTAAATTAGTTACTCTTCATTGCCCCTATGGTGGGAAATAGTATAAATAATCAAGGGGGGGTTATTGGTGCACAAGCCAGGATACTTTGTGGGTGTATTGGGAAATAAGGAGAGTGGGAATGGGACTGGTGGTATTGGATCTGTTGGGAGTTGGGATGTGCCCAATGGCTGTCTCACCTCCTTTGTAACAATTTAAGGAAGTTAGAGATGTTCTTTCTCAATCAGAATCCATCGTCAGATTGCCAATCTACTGATCACTTCCAGACATCAAGTCCAGTCGAGTTTATTGTCATATGCACAAACAAGGTGAGGTACAGGTGCAATGAAAATCACTGCTTACATGAGATTCATTTAACTAAACCTGATCATTTTGTTTTATTCATCATCTACCATTGACAAGAATTCAATTCAAAATCAAATCCTCTGGAGAATCCATAGGGCACAAACAACAAACATGCATTAACTTCCAGCTGAGACTCGGGAGCTCTTAGCAGCTGAGGTAAAGCTGGAATTGTCAGATGATATGAATTTTCCACTGGAATTCCACGGGGAGAAGCTCTAAAGCTTGTTGTAAATCTGATGTTCTGGATGGAAACTTTAGAGCAGAAAAATTACAGATCATCAGAAAACTGTCATTGGGATAACAAGGAAATAATTTCTGAATCACAAATCTGTTTATATTCCAGGATATGTAAGTCAGACATCCATTTTATAGCAGGATACATTGACTATTTATTGAAATCATTTTATGCAGAGAAAGGGGAAGGAAATGAAATCATTTAGTTTCGTGGGTGTTTTTGCTCAAAGTACCATGGGACATCACTATTATAAAGCCACAATTTCAATCACCTTCAATGATCAAAAAATAATGTGCACCTCAAATAACTTTTAGAAATCTGAAACAACCCAAAAGCATCAGTAACATGTCCGGATGAAATGCTCATGTTTATGCACAAGCGGTCAAATTAAGATATGTATTTGCAGCTAGAACACATTATGGGCCAAACTGGGGAAAGAAACAGAATAAAATCCTATTTCTACACTCTTAAGATGGATCATCAATTATTTTCACATTTGTTGTGGATTGACTTGAGCACAGCTTGGCTTCTCTTCAGAGCTGCAGGGATTGAAGCAATTTTTGTTCATTATTGATTTGAAACTTTCCAAGTAAGAGCTGGTCCTACAGGACCTCCTGCACAAACAGAAACAGGAAGAGAGGGCCGGAAGGCAAAGTCAATTCAACAGGAGAGGCCAAAGGAGGCCAGGGAGAAGGTCAGTGATCAAGAGTATCTTCCCCCAGAGTCCGTTGGAGCAACTTTTCTATCCGGAAGCTAACATTTTCAAAGCAAATGTCTCTCCAAATCTGCCAAATGCTTTAGGCACTTTTCCAACCATAGCAATGGTCTTGGTAATTCCTGTGTTCTGGTCAGCTCAATAAACATATAATTCTGCAATTGAAATTACAAACCCATGTTAATATCGCATCCATTAATATATTCAAATTACAAATCCACATTAATATTATCCCCTTAAAACATTAAAACTAACAAACTTATTTGCCTGAGGATGATAGACAATAGACAATAGGTGCAGGAGTAGGCCATACGGCCCTTCGAGCCAGCACCACCATTCAATGTGATCATGGCTGATCACCCCCAATCAGTACCCCGTTCCTGCCTTCTCCCCATATCCCCTGACTCCGCTATTTTTAAGAGCCTTATCTAGCTCTCTCTTGAAAGCATCCAGGGAACCTGCCTCCACCGCCCTCTGAGGCAGAGAATTCCACAGACGCACTACTCTCTGTTAGAAAAAGTGTTTCCTCATCTCCGTTATAAATAGCTTACTCCTTATTTTTAAACTGTGGCCCCTGGTTCTGGACTCCCCCAACATCGGGAACATGTTTCCTGCCTCTAGCGTGTCCAAACCCTTAACAATTTTATATGTTTCAATGAGATCCCCTCTCATCCTTTTTGCTAGAACAGAGGAAAACAGACTAGAGATCACAGATTGGAGGTTGCATTGTCGCTTCTGATGCAACTATCCACTCCCTTTCCAAATCCACCTGTACCTATCACGTAAAAATCTGACCTTTGATTCATTGCCTTCTTGCATGTCAGCATTACTGCAACATTCTGCTTCCAAATTAAGAATTGGTTTCTGTGAGGAATACTGCACAGTGCACGCATGCTTTGGCTTAATGTTAAAGTTGGAATTGAATCAGAAACATAAAAAAAGCACATGGAGACTCAGGATGTGGCTCAAAGTAGCCTGGAACAATTTCAGTCAGAACATGATGGAGCGTGTTGGAATGATATTCACTAGTGAAAAGCATGCAGCTTCAATGATTCTCAAGATGCTCAACACAATCCAGAACAAAGCAGCCTACTTCACTGGTAACCCATCGATTACCCTAGGCAATTAAAACTTCCACCACCAATGCACATCATCTGTAGAGTGTGATATCTTTAAAAGGTATGATGCTATTCTGACAGCATCTGCCAAACTGGCATCTTCTACCACCCAGTAGGAAAAATATAGCAGATGCATGTTAACACCATCATTTGTAGGTTCCCCTCCATATCACATACCTTCCTGACTTGGATATATTTTGCTGCTTTTTTTGGTATAAAATCTAAGCCCTAGAATTTCCTGCCAACAGCATTGTGGGAGTACCTGTTCCAGAGAGCTGTGGTTTAAGAAGGTTGTTCACTACAACCTTTCAAAAGCAATTAGGAAAGGCAATAAATGTTCGTAGTTCCTCAAGGATGTAACAAGAAAAGGCAATAGAGGGCAACGTGTAAATTAGGTATATTGGATATTCAGAAGCATTTGCCAAGGTACCACATAAAAGGCTTACACAACAGGTAAGAGCTTAAGGTATTAGGTAAAGTGTGTCAGTGAATGTGAATTTAAGACAGGTTACCACATAGAAGAAAGAGAGATGGAATAAACAGTATTGTCAGGCTAGAAGGTGCTCCACAGCCATCAATTATTTACCATAAATTAATTACAATTAATAATTGATCATTAATTATTATAATTGATATTAATGACCTAGAGGAGGGGACGGAGTGTAAGGTATTTAAGTTAACAGGTGGCATGAAAATAGGTGGGGAGTTATATTGTGATGAGGATATCAGGCCTTTGCAATTGAACATAGATTGGTTGGTTGCGTATGCGCTTGATAAATAAAGTTTAACGTGGTAAGTGTGAGGTTATGCACTTCAGTAAGAGAAATCCAAAGGCAGACTATTAGCTAAATGGAGAAAGGGTACAGATGAGTGAAGTATGGAGGGATTTAGATGTCTTTGTTTACGAATCATAGGTGAGCAAACGATTACAGTAGGGGTTTAGGAAAGCAACTGGCATTTTAGCCTTTATTGAAAGAGGATTGGGAGTTGAAAGGGTATTTGCATTCCAGTTATATAGGGTAATAGTGTGACCACACCTGGGTGATAGTGCACAGTTTTGGTCCCACTATTTGAGGATGTATTGATCCTAGAGATGATTAGCAGGCTAATTCCTGGGATGAAAAGATTGCACTTTCAAAGGAGGCTAAACTGAGTGGGTCATTCTTCTTTGGAGTTTAGAAGAATGAGGAGTGATCTTACTGAAGCATTTAATATTGGGTATAGTTAAAACATCGGGTGGTAATTTAAAAATGAGGTTTGTAGGAACTTCTTGCAGAGGATGTGTCTCGGGAATGCCCTACAACTAAAGGTTGTGGAGGCTAGGTCAATGGAGGAATTTAGAGTGGGAGAGCTTTTCTGTGGTTTCTGTGGTTTCGATTGGAAAACTGAAATATGTTGAACTTGTATGGAAGAGTTTTCCTCTGATTTATAAGGAGACAAGCTCAATGGTGAATTTTAAGGTTTATCGGCAGCAAGAGTGGCGCTGGAGCCAATGCACTACCGGAAGCAGGTGGTAAGTAGAAAAATTACATTTTCTCTATTTGTAGACCCAGCTATCCACTATAAATAGATTGTGCTATATTTCCTTTGGCCCGATCCTTTCCTTTATAGCAACTCGACCATCATGCTCCCTCTCATTCAACATTATCAAAGGCACATACTGTACCAACCTCAGCACTGTCCAACACACTCCATCATGTTCTGACAAACCTAATTGTCTTTTTAAATTACACACCTCTTCTCCAATTGGTCCATAGCCTTGGGATTCTTCAAAAAGTTTTAAGAGCAAGACTACTAAATCAAAAGGACAGTAAGGGGTGGGTTAAGATTAAAGTATATGTTGTTCCAGACTAAGAATTTGTAAAAGAAATAAAACACTTTCAAATATATATATTTTTCTCTCTCAGTGAGACCTTTCAAAGCAGTTCTTCGGGCTAGAAAACAATTAACTGGGCTGGTAGTTTTTTAGAAGGTTTGAAAGTAAACAGGAGAAATTCCTTTAAGCTGTCTGTTACTACTATTCTGTAAGGGGTGGTGTTCACTGTCTCCAACTCCTGTTGGAAATCATTATTTTTTTTGCAGTAAACCAGGTCACAACAAACTGAACAGACACCCTGATTTTTAGATGGAGCTTCACAGACACTTTAGTGTTGTGCAGCACACAGTCCACTGAATCCACAGTGGTCATCAAGCACCAATTAGCCTAAACCTCCATTAGTCCTTTTATTCTCTCCAAGTTCCTTTCAACTAACCCAGGTCTATCGTTCATCTACGCATTGGAGAGAATTCACAATGAACCGATCAACCTGCACATCTTTGGGATCTTCTCAATGAGGCAGAGAAAAATGTTGATCCAAGAAAGATGGAGGTAGATGTGATCATCAAAGAACGTCTACCTAATTCTCATTATATATGGAATTCAAAAACAATTTATTGCATAAATATTTGTCTATTAAGTACTTTCCTGGCTACTTTCCAAGCTGCAATCAGTAAAACACTAATTATTTATTTAGCAGGAAC
The DNA here is from genome assembly GCA_038087875.1 of Malacoraja senta. Classification (NCBI taxonomy): domain Eukaryota; kingdom Metazoa; phylum Chordata; class Chondrichthyes; order Rajiformes; family Rajidae; genus Malacoraja; species Malacoraja senta. Next base: position 241,383,883 of record CM075977.1, on the reverse strand, counting down.
TAATCAACAGAAACATTGTTTCCTATATATTAACTTCCCAATGTTTTTCCCTAAATGCTGTAAAAAATAAATATGTGTCTTTATTCCTTTTCAACCCAGTAGAACTACAGTTTTTGACAGACTCTGTGGACTACATCCATGTATGCCGAAATGTTGCTGCATCTCCAGATTCTCTATCATGTGAAAATGTCCTTAAATCATCTCAGGATATGCAAGAAACCTAAATGTTCTCTTTATAGCAAACATTTTCCTACCAAATATCTATTTGGCTTCAAGAATCATAGTTGAAATAACACATTTAAAACACATCTAGTAAGATGTCTGCTCAATCTTGGGATTTAATAAGAGCACATGGCATCTGTTTAATCTGAATCGTTAAAGCATTAAACAATGTTAGAGAACAATGCAATATAGCAGCAGAATAACAATTACAGGTGAATATAACAACCTATAGACAAACACTGATGGGTGTGTACATCAAGATACTTGATGGCTGAATCTGCCTGAAATAAAATTTAACTCCAACCTAATACTACAGCAGTACTGCGATGTAGCAGTAGAGCTAATGCCTCACAGCACCAGAGACCTGACTGTGATGCTGACTATGGGTACTGTCTGTGCAGTTTGTAAGTTCTCCCTGTGACCATACGGGACTGATGCTCTGGTTTCCTCCCAAATTCCAAAGACATGCGGGTTTGTAGGGTTAATTTGCTTCTGTAAAATGCCCCTAGTGTATAGGTTGTGAAGTTGGGATAACATAGTACGGGTATTCAATGGTCAGCATGGACTTGGTGGGATGAACTTGGTGGGATATCCGGAAGTGGCGGCGCTGACCTAGCAGCTGCGGCTCGCCTGCAGTACGTCTGTTTTTTTTTGTTGTTGTTTTTTTTGTCCTGTTTTAGTTAATTTTAGTTTATTTTAATAGTGTATGTGTGGGGGGGGGGGGGTGGTGGGAGAAACATGTTTTTGGTCTCTTCCTTCGGGGGCCATGCGGCCTTTTCTTGTTGTATCACCCGTCTCCGTCTCTGTCTGTGCTGAGGCCTAATGGCGGAGCTGGCGGCCTCCAACTGGGACCGACCTCGAGGCTCCGGAGGCAGAGCCAGCCAGGACTTACCAACGCAAGGCTGGCTGGCTTCGGGGCCGTGGTGGCGTTGCGGCGGCGGCGACCCGACTTTGGAGCCTCGGAGGCTCGACCGCGGGCCCAGTGGACTCGGCCGCGGGCCCAGTGGACGACATCGTCGGGAGCTCGCAGGTCACAGGTTGGTGACCTGTTTTTCCGGAGCTCCAGCAACAACAGCTTTGTCCGCTGGACTGGAGGGCGGCAGCTTTAGCAGCTTCGACCACCCCGGGCCGCGGAGTTTGAACCGGCCAGTTCGCGGATCTCGGATTCAGCCGCGGGACTTGCTTACTATCACCCGGCGGGGTCACAACACGAAGGCCTGGATCGCCTCAGTGCAGAGGGAGAACAAGGAGGGAAGAGACAAGGACTTTAACACTTTTGCCTTCCATCACAGTGAGGAGGTGCCTGGTGGACTCATTGTGGTGGATGTTAGATCTGTGTTCATTGTGTGTTTTATTCTTTTATTCCATGTTATGACTGCAAGGCACGAAATTTCATTCAGACTGAAAAGTCTGAATGACAATAAAGGATACTTGATACTTGATACTTGATGAAGGGCCTGTTTCCATGTTGTGTCCCTAAACTAAACTAAATTAACTTTGCACCCAGCCCAAAAACTATTTCTTCCAACATGGATAGAGTATCCGTTTCAGCACATGATGACTGAATCATCTTGCAGTTTCCAATGATCACTATCTCAGCTTCCACTTTTGCATAGAAGCCACCTATGATCTGATTGTAATGGCTCAGACTTTGTTCATGCAAGTTCGGGCGGCATTGTCAACATGAGCTGCTGCCTTCATTACTCTAGATAGCAAAGTCCAAGCGGGCAGAGAAGATGTCACAATATGCTAGCAATGTATTTGTTCTTCAGCAGGTTCCTCGAATGACTGATGTGCCACCTCAGAAGAGCGCCAGTGGCCCATTGGAGAACAAATACACTATCTTCTCAGGTTGACAGATTTGATGATGCCATTACAGCACCAACTCAATTACACCTTCTATTGCCTTTTAGCTGGCTACTGTGGATACCACTCACTAATAGTGCAATTACAGAGACCAGAGCTGTTGAGCCCTTGAGCTGTTCAAGGTCATCTTCAGGGGATGTCAGTGGGAAAAAATATCAGAGATCTGAGTAACCGAATATAGAGTACTCAAAACCGAGTATCCATGAGGTGTTATGGGTTGTCAGCAGCTGTATATTTAAATGTTCAGTAATATGAAATTTAGAATACAACAACAACTAATTGTAGAAATGTTAACCGAGAAAACTACAGGATGATTGTGAAATCTCTTCTGATTCACTCACACCCTACAGGGGAGGGTATCTGTGGCCTGAGCTAGTCTGGCCCACAAATTATTTCAAATAAAGACCACATAGTTGATTCTTAATGGCCCATCGAAATGGCTATTCAGTTAGGCCAAATGGAAAATGGATAAAGTCAGATCAACTACCTAGCATTGACCTCAGCACTGAGTTTGGGCACAGCAAAGGCAGTCCTGCAAAGTCCTCTCATGAACAGCTCTGTGGTGGCATAGTGGTGCCTCACAGTGCAGAGACCTGGTTCAATCCTGACCTCAGGTACTTTCTGTGCGGAGTTTGCATATTTTCTCCGTGGCTTCTTCCGGGTACCTTGCAGGTTAATTGGTCTCTGTAAATTGTCCCTAGTGTGTAGGGAGTGGATGGGAAAGTGGGATAAGATCATAAGACCATAAGATCATAAAAGATAGGAGCAGAATTAGGCTTTTGGTCCATCCAGTTTGCTCTAACATTCAATCATGCCTGAACTGTTTTGCCCTCTCAATCCCATTCTCTTGCCTTCCCCTCGTAACTTTTGATCCACTTACTAATCAAAAACCTATCAATCTCTGCTTTAAAAATACCCAATGACTTGGCCTTCACAGCCATCTGTGGCAATGAATTTCAAAGATTAACCACCCACTGGCTAATAAAATTCATCTTCATCTACATTTAAATATGTCCTTTTATTCAGAGGCTGCGCCCTCTGGTCCAAGACTCTCCCACAACTGGAAACATCCTCTCTACATCCACTCTATCTCGGCCATTATTTGATAGGTTTCAATGAGATCCACCCCCACCCTAAACTCCAGTGAGTTCTGGCCCAGAGCTATCAAACACTGCTCATACATTAACCTATTAGCATAAAACTATTGCGACTCGGTGATCTATAGTCAGCATGGACCCGATGGGCCAGAGGTCTGTAGGAAAGAACTGCAGATGCCGGTTTAAATCAAAGGTAGACACAAAATGCTGGAGTAACTCAGCAGGACAGGCATCATCTCTGGAGAGAAGGAATGGGTGACTGTTTCCATGTTATGTATCTATACTAAACATACAGTATGCAGATCAGTATCTAAACTGGGAGATCTTTCCCTCTCAGGTACACATTCTTCCCTGCTGTTATCAGACTTCTGTATGGTCTTTCCATAAGCTAGGGTATTGTCCAATTCACCTCTACCCCATTGTGGACATTGGACTTTGTCTATAGAACTGATATGCTACAGTGTTGAGAAGTATATTTTGTACTCTGTATCTTCACCTTTATTCTATTGTACTTGAGTTTGACAATTATTTTTGTGTATAGTATATCTGATCTGTTTGGATAGCACGTAAAACAAAGCGTTTCACTACACCTTGGTACACATGACAATAATAAACCTACAGTAAATCTAAACCTACACTAAACCAGCCAAGCAATATAATCATATTAATACAATAATGCCTTGCCGTTAATGTGCCAGTCCACACCATCATAAGGTGGGAAGGCGTAGACCTTGATGTCTTTATCATTGGCTCAAAGGTCAAACAAGGACAAGGAAGTCTGCACTTACTACCACAATTGTCTTTCAGTCGATAAATGAATGATCCTTCAAGTTGAGCAGAACATGGAGAGCTACTGGAAGTACCAAATATAATCTGATGCTTCTCGCTCTCAGATGTTATGTGAGCTGTGGAATATCTCCAACATGTTCTGTTTTTATTTCAGGTATTCAGCACCTGCAATATGTTGTTCTTCACCTTAGAACCTCACAATATCTGTACTCTTACTAATTCCTGCAGCTAACACATAGTATCTAGTCTTTGTTAACAACCCAAGCAACACAATTTTGGTGTGCTGTCTGCAGGCGTATCAATGGGGTGTGGTTGGCACCCCCACCCCTATCTCTTTGCTGCTATCTGTTCTCCACTATCCCTGACTGCCCACTTTTGTCCTAGACTTTGGCTGCTGTGGGTAAGTTGCCAAGATGCAATTGTAATTCTCCATAAGTGTAGGAGGATTTAAGATTGGAAAGCTATGCAGATTATTATACCAGCACAGAATGAGATTAATAGCCCCATCCATCAATGCTGGCTCCAAAGGGAGCAACCCCATTTTGCCCACGTTTGCTACTTCCCTGTAGCTGTACCACGCATTCTCTCTCACACATGTTTATCAGCTCTCCTATTGACATGAAACCGAGAGGATACTTTATTGTAATCAATTAACCCGCCAGCACATCTTTGAGATGTTGGAGGAATCTAGAACAGATGTGAGGAACCCACATGGTTATGAGGAGAAGGTGTAAACTCAGCATTGTCAGCATCCAATATCAGGATCAAACGCTGGTCGCTGGGGCTCTGAGGTTGCAGAATTATCTGCTGTGCCACACAATTCCAAACCAAGAATGCAAGAAAATAGTAGCAGAAATAAACCACCTGGCTCCTCAAGCCTGCTTCACCATTCAATATAATCATGGCTGATCTAAAGTGGCCTCAACTCTTCTTTTATACCAATTCCCCACAGCCCTCAATTCTCAACCTTCCAAAAATATATACTTGCCTCCACCTTAGGCACTACAAATGATCTGATGTCTACAACCCTATGAGGTAAGGAATTCCAGAGATGCATGGTTGCATGGTGAACTGAATGTTCTGTTTGCCTCTTGTATAAATGACTAGCTCCTTGTAACTATGTCCCTCGTTCGGTATTCTTCGACCAGCGTGAATATCTAAACATCCACTGTCATGCTTCCTTAGGACCTAATATGTCTCACTAATGTTACCCCTCATTCTTCTAAACACCAATGTGTTCAGACCCAAACTCTTTTGCCTCTATTGATAGGACCAGCCTCAGTGCTTATGGTTCAAATAATCAACTCTCTGCCTAAATCCAGCCACTGAGAAACAATTCCAACTCATGCGTATGTAGTTTGTTTCTGCTATGAGTGCTGGAAGATTTTCAGCTTGTTCAGCAAGTTTTATTAGAGACGGCATTCTGGCGCCTAACATGCCAGCACCCAATGCCTCCTTGTACTTTCCATTAAACATTGTAACACCATTTGAAGCGGAAAGCAATCAGATAATATTTCCTAAAATGCCGCCAGGAATGGATCTATCCTTTTACTTTTTATGGGCGGTTGTGTGTTTAAAGTTAATATAAATCCAATAACAAAATCAATTGCCATTAAGTATAATTAAGGGGAAAGAACTGGTACTTGAGCCATTTTTGTACTAACACAATTGGTTTCACAATGCTTGGCAACAGTTTAATGAAAAGGTTCTGTTAGTGATTCACTGCAATTGTAAATCGGAATGCATGTCATTTTTACCAAAGTAAGAAATGTATTGGTAATGATCCAATAAAGTATTAGTAACAAAGGCACATACTAAAATAGAAATAATGGAAGCACTCCGCAAGCTCAGCAGCATCTGTAGAAAGAGTAACAGCATTAATGTTTTGGGTCAAAGACCCTTCAGAATTTTGTTTCACTTTGTGCAGATGCTGCCTGTATTACTGAATGTTTCCAGCATGTTTTCAGATTTCAAGTTTTTTATTCCTTTGTAAGGGACGTGCTGTTGTGACTTTGAAAGAGCCACATAAAGTACAGAGCTGTAAATGTATCAGATCTGTATTCAGTACAAGCAGGCACACAGTGGAGACTGGTTGGCAGAACTTACCCAAACTCAAATTACATTATTTTTTAAAACTTTTGATAACAAACTTTTGATAACAAAAAATCAATTGCAATTTTAATAGTTAAAATACAGTTTACCTTAATAATTGGGTGTGAAATAGTTTGATGGAAGTATACATTTACGATATAAGCATATCTGAACTTTTAAGACCAACTCTGAATATTCAAACGCCTTAACATTTATTTTAATTTGATATCAAATGCTGCTATGCTATATGGATTAAGGCACAATACATTAATGGTACAATGGGGAGAGGTTGGGCAGGCTAAGACTTTATTCCTTAGAGCGCAGTAGGCTGAGGGATGATCTAATAGATGTATGTAAACTCACGAGGGCAATAGGGTGAATGCACAGAGTCTTTTACCCATGGTAGGGAAATCAAAAACAAGATATATGTATAAATGCAAGGGGCAAGATTTAATACAAACCTGCGGGGCACGTTTATTTTTCAATCAGAGGGTTGTGAGTATATGAAACAAGCTGCCAGAGGAGGTAGTTGAGAAAGTTACTATAACAGCATTTAAAATACACTTGAACAGATACATGGATCGGAAAGGTTTAGTGGGATATAGATCAAATGCAGGCAAATGGGACTGGCTTAGATGGGCATCTTGTGCAGAATGGACAGGTTGGGCCAAAGAGCTTATTTCCATGCTGTATGAATCTGTGCCTCTATATTGGCAAACCCTTTCCAAAATTGGTGCTGATAGAGGGAGAATGTTATGGTGGATTCTTGTTTCCTTGACTAGAAGCCTGCAACAATTGGTGTACAGTAGGAATCGGTGCTGGCACAATTGTTGTTTGTATGATACAAAAACTGACTTGGATGACAATGTGGGTGGTAAGATGAGTTTGATTAGTCAGAGTATTTGTTCCCATGGTAGGGGAGTCTAAAACTAGAGGACACAGGCTTAAACTAAGAGATGAGAAATTTAAAGGAGATCTGAAGGGTTGGTTTGGTCATTTTTTTAAATCAGGAATGAGGTGCTTGAGGAGGTGGTAGAGACAGATACAATTACAATGTGTAAAAGGCATTTGGACTGGTACTAGCATAGAAAAGGCACAGAAGATACAGATCCAATGCAGGCAAATTGAATTATCATAGATAACCATAATGGTCAGCATGAACAAGGTGGGCTGATAGAACTTATTTCTGTGCTGTCCAATTCTATGCTCCTTTGAGAAGCTATGTTATACTGAAAACCCATTGTAAATATTTCAGCTGGAGCTGGAACCTCCATATAGTTGTACATATTGCGAATCAATGTTAACATTTAGTGAGGATATTGTTTTTTTTTTTAAAATACGACAAGAATAATAAAATAATAATAAAAAGGGGAATTTTTGAATGATGGTACTGTTTTCCTTCCAGTTAGTGTCGTTAGGTTTGCGACACAAATCATATAATTTGTAGGTATACACATATATTTGACCTTGCTTTATCATTGTTTCTGTAAAGTCACCTAGCACTCTCCAATTGTATTATTGCACCACTAGACCCAATATCATTCTGCAAGGATAGAAAGTGAGAGTACAATTTAGAGTCTTATTTAAGTAACTTTCATTCACAGTAATCTACAACTGTTGTATTGCAATGTGTGCGTTAACAGCCTAAATACATGTTACTTCAAGATATAACTTCATGGCTTGTTTATTTGACTACTCAATTGTTCCCAGGCTATATACAGCAGAGCTAAGAGTAAGAAATTACCCCCCCATCATTTCTTCCAGCATCAACCATTCCCCAATCTAAACTCACCCCTCCTATTCCCCATCAGTTCCCTGACACATGTATATTCTCCAATGTAGCATTATTAAGATATTACTTGATCATTACGTGATTTTTGCTTGCTGGATGTTTCTGTGCATGAATTGTCCACTGTGTCCTATACTGCAACCATGAATACTTTACTAACATAAATTGTCTGAAGCAGTAGCAAGTATTTTATAAATTAAAGTTCTTTCTTCATCATTATAATAAGTACATAGAATGTAGAGAGTAAATCAGGACTTGGAACCAGTCAACACTATAATTAAAACTCTGTCATATAGTTAAATGACAAGATTAAAATAGCCTGACAGGGTTTCCACTGAACCAGTGCATTAAACATATTGAAGGGGAACATCCTATTTCCAGGGCTCTGGCATTCCTCAGTGACAGGAACAATAATTGTACTTTACACAATATTTCTCTATCGTAAAAAAGGATGCAGAAATAGTTGTAGAGACATGCACCTGCACAGCTTGGATACAGGAGCTTTGTCACATCATATCCATGCTGACCGGATTGACATATTTGGCCAGTCCCATTTGCTTGTATTTGATCTGAAGCCCTCTAAACCTTTCCTATCTGTGTATCTGTCTAAATGTCTTTTGAACATCATTATTATACCTGCTTCTATAGCTTTCTCTATTAGCTCATTCCAGATATGGGCTACACTCTGAGTGAAAAAGTTGCCCTTGAAGTCCCTCTTGAAACTCTTCCCTCTCACTGCAAGTGTCTAATTTTTTTATCATCCTCGCTGGGAGAAAGGCTATGAGTGTTCACCTTACTCATGCCCCTCATGATCTTGTACACCTCAGTAAGATTACCTCCTAAGCTTCAAAGGAAAAAGTCCCAACCTATCCTACCTCTTTCTATAGCTCGTCCACAAGTCCAGGTAACATCCTGGTGAATCTCTTCTGCATCCTTCCCAACTTAATGACATACTGCCTATAGTTGGGTGACTAGAAGCAGGGACAGAAACCCCAGGGGGGGCCAGGGGGGACACGTCCCCCCATGTTTTGAGTGGTGGGGGACATCCCCCCAAGTTTTTGTGATCCGTATTTCAAAATCTCTGCTTTCCGCGAGACAGTGGGGGTGGGACTGATGATCGAGGGCGCGATGATTGGAGGAGGGAGGAGTGGGGGGGGTGGGACTGAGGATAGAGTGCGGCGATTGGAGGAGGGAGACGTGGCACAGACCTGCGCCTCATCCGCAGGCAGGATCGATCCCGGCCGGCTGTCCCGAGTGCCCCCCCCATGGGTGGCCAGAGAGGTCGGGAGTCAGACGCGAGCTATGCCCCCAGGCCCACAGCCAGCGCAGAGAAACAGCACTAAACCCAGCTCAACTCAGCCTGTGCCGCCAGGAGAACCTGCCTGGGCTTGCGGAAAATATGGCCAGCGCGGAGAAGCAGCGCTAGTGTCCCGTCAGTCCAGGCGTTAACCCGGTGAGACACGCAGAGTTGAGCTGCATTTAGCGCTGGATTGAGCCTCCGAAGCCTCGCGCGTGTGTGTGCGCCAAAAAATTGTGTCTTGACTAGAAGTGCTGATGGTACTCCAAATGTGGTCACACAAACGAATTGTACATCTGCATCATGACGTGCCAACTTTTGTACTGAATACTTTTCCTAATGAAAAGTGCCAAGCACCTTTTTTACTGCCTTGTCCGCCAGACTCCCATATTTTGAGGAATCATACACCTGTACTCCCAGATCACTCTGTTCTATCCTGGTTTGACTTACAGAATTGGAACACATCACACTTTTCAGAGTTGAATTCCATTTATCATTCCTTGGCCCACCTTCCCAACTGATTTAGATCTTGTTGCAAACTTAGATATTCTTCTTCATTGTCTCCTATACCACTTATGTTAATGCCATCTGCAAATTTGCTAACAATATTAACTACATTGTCTTCCAAATTGTTTATGTAAATGTTAGAATGAAGGCTGACAATTACATTTTGTGCACATTTTTCAACGTAAAGTGTGCTACAAATTCATAAGTTGCAATAAATACGCTTTTTGTAATGCCATAATGACATGTCGTGACTAATTTCTTAGCTCTAAGCCACTACCTGTAGTTTATAATCAGTTTCTGGTGGATCTCAGTGAGGACATCCAATGATGTAACTATCAAATTGTGATTATATCTTTATAGAATTATTTTATCATTTCCAGTACATGTTCAAGTGTTTGATAAGCTTTATAAATATTTACTGATAAACCTAATTTCTCATGTAAGAATCTAGTTTTAAGTGTAACATTGACTTACATAAGATCAGAAAAAGATTTGGAAACTGCTATTAGAGTTTTAGATCTAAAATTCTATCTCATAAAAGTAAATCCACTAGTTTCCCTCAGTTCAATTGTGTTTACCAACTCCATAAAATGAAATGATGTTTTCCCATTGTGATAACTTTACATTTTTCTCCTGCACATCCATGATCTGATCATTTTCACTACATATAATGCAATCCCTAACATAGTTATTTTTGAGGAAGGGTCCCAACCCAAAACATCATCTAAATCTGAAGAAGGGTCTCAACCTGAAATGTCACCAATCCCTTTTCTCCAGAGATGCTGCCTGACTCGTTGAGTTACTCCAGCATTTTGTGTCTATAATTGTTAATATATTTGAAAGGATCATTCTGAAGAAAGGTCCCTGTCCGAAATGTAATATATCCATATTCTCCAGAGATGCTGCTTGACCTGCTGAGTTACTCTGGCACTTTGTGTCCTTTTGCCTATTAACCAGCATCTGCAGTTCCTTGTTTCTACTTTTAAAGGATTGTTAGGGGCCTGGCTGCTTCATTTCAATACTGCCTATAAAAGTGTAATCATTGGACAAAATCGCATTTCTTATGAGAGTGCAGATTTATAATTTGCTTTCCGTTTTACCACAAAAAGAATGACAGATCTCTGATCAGAGAGCCATGGATGAGATGTTGTCTCTTGGAGGAATAAGGTTTAAAATAAGAGAGGAAAGCCCTGAGGGTGTCTTTTTCATACAGCGGGTGGTGTGTATATGAAACAAGCTGCAAGAGAAACAGGAATTTAACAACATTAAATGGACATTTGAATAAGCACATGGATAGAAAAGGTTTAGAGGCAAATGGGCCTAATGATATGGGACTAGGATGGGAATCTTGGTTAGCATGGATGAGTTGGGCTGATTGGTCTTTTTCTAAGCTGTATTAATCATGACTCTATGAATCCCATGCCAAACTCTTCCTTTGAAATCTAAATATGCAGGTTTAAACTGTTGAAGTGGAATAACAGGTGGCACATCTCTGGCATGAACCATATGAAATAGAGACAGGAATAGATCATATGGTCTCTTAAGCCTGTTCTGTCATTTTTTAAATATCATTGAGAATCTGATTCTGGCCTCTGTCCAATTTTCTTCCCTGATTCCCATAATTATTGATGTCCCTGGATTGGGTGGATAGGTTAAAAATACTAAACAAAGACTCTCAAGTTTAAAAACAATTGGGGAGCTGGTATTGATTTCTAGTTTAAAGATAGCAGTATTGTTCTTTACAATGTGCCTCATTATACAGCCTGCCCTATTTACATTTTTCATTAACTTTAATTAAAAAGAATGCATGGACAGGTAATTCCAGAAATCCATAACTGTCCTCTGAGATGCCTTGTTCCTGTTGAAGATGCAACATAATGGGATCTCACTAAGAGATTGTCCATTGAAATACTTAGAATGGTGTGAAATTGCCCTTGAAATTGCTGTCATAGATATCCAGTAAACATCACAGGAATGGTTGAAATCTATGATTCCAGGGTGATCGTTTCTAATAGTGTGATAGATTTTAATTATTGCCAAACAATGTCACAAAAATGATCTTCTACACATGTGTGCTTTCATTCCTTCAGATTTTAATTAGAACATGAATAAAATTAATTAAGTCTATCACTTTTATTGTTTCTGCCTCTTTCACATCTCTCTTTTTCTTTCACTCTCTTTGTTTTGATTACTGCACTTGCCATTAAATTGAATGGTATTTTTTACATTTATTCATTTTCTGGGTTTCAAAGCAAGGCTGGCATCTTGTCCATCACTAATTTCCCTTGAGATGCTGGACCTGAGTGAATTCTTGAATCAATGGAGTCCTTCTGGTGAAGGTACTCCAACAATATTGATGGTGAAAGAGTTACAGAATTCACATGCGGCAATATGTTCCCAAGTCAGTATGTTTTTTGCTTTGGAATGGATCCTGCAAGTGGTGGCATTCTCATGCCCCTGCTGTACTTGGGATGTGCTATCACAGTGGCCCGGATAAATAATCGCAGTATATTTTGTAGATGGTGCCTGCTGCAAAGAAGGTACCCAGAGAATATTCCGTTACAGTCCTGACGTGCTCTGTAAATGATGGAGAAGCTTGATGGAGTGTCAGCACATGTGTCACTTACAGCAGGTCACATAGACTCTGATGAGTTATTGAAGCAGCACAAACTAACTGGTTCAGAGGAGATGTTACTCATGAAGGATTCTATATTCTGATTTGTTAAGAAGCCATCCATTTGCTTGCCCAGTTCACACAGCTCCCGATCCCCAAAGAGGATGCTTTAACATTTTCACCCTTCATTTTACAATGTGTTCCAGTGAAAAATCCCAATGAAAGTCTTGGGGCGTCAAGTATTACGGACCATGAGAATAAAATCTGAACCACTATTCCATACACAGCATATATCTATATAACTAAAAGTCTCATCTTGACCACTTCCTGTCTATGCTGTTAATTGATTTTGGGAAAAACGCTACTATATATCGTTATGATTCTTTGCCACCTTACTCACAGTCCTCCTCCGCTGCAGCAGCCCCAAGGATTTTTCCGATTGCTGAAAAATAGAAAATTTATGAATGTTTAAAAAATCTTGAGATCAGCTGATTGGTCCTCTCGCCTGTCAATCATGTAAGATTTGAGAAGTTTTCCCTCATGCTACAATCAACAAAACCAAAGAGCTGCATTTTGTACATTTTTTATACGGGACTGGGACTGAGAGAGAGAAAAGCTGCGGTCAGTTTTAACAAGGGATGTCACAATCAGTGGGTCCCAAGATGGCCGTGGGACCTCGTGACCAGTCACAAAAGCGAAACCCCACAGCCCAGTCTCTGGGTTTCTGCCAAGTCACGGCCTGAACAATAGATGGATATTGGCCATGCAGAAACCCCCGAAACCAGGTCGAAGTCCAGACACTGGGGTGCTGACATCAGCAGGCATCACAATGCCCCAAGCCGACCTACATAGTTAATCTTGTTAAGGCAGCACAATAGCCCATAGAAACCTACCTGGCCGATGATGGGAAAACCAGTTAAACCCATCACCTCTTATCGAGAAACAAATTAACAGACCGTCTAGCCATCACCGGTACTCCCGGACATAACGCAGAACAAAGAGAGAGCTCAAAACCCATCTTTTAAGCAAAGAGATCCCGAGATCTGGCGGGAGATAGGACGGGTCAGGATTAGAATAACTGGCCACGATTTTTGGGGTTTAAGAAGGAAAAAGGAGGGAGACACAGAAGGAGTGACTGAACGAATCTGGAGATTTGCGGAGAGAGAGAGAGGACACAGGACAGCGCTTAAAAAGTACACGGTGTCTAGTGTGACACACACTCCGGCTGGAGTCCCCGCCACGTGGAAAGAAAAGGAAAGCGGTAGGACCCCTGGGCGAGGTGAACCCCCAGGACCACCCAAAAGACTGAGACGACCGCCGACGACCCTTCCACAGCCACCTAATCAGAGGAAGCAGCACAACCAGCCAGTAACCTCAGTAATCGCCCCATGGTGAGCATGTACTCCAATCCTGCACATCCTGGACATAGTTTAGTGTAGAGGGGAGGGGGACAGGGTTATATTAACGTGGGTGTAAGTGTAAGATGTGCTGGAAAATTTTACGATGTGCCGTACCTTCCCCATACCGCACTCGAGTATTGTATCGTAGTTATTGCGTCTATGATCCCGAAACAGGAACTGTAATTATGCATATGCCTTATAGAACTGTGTCAAAGTATTCATGTACCGTAGTCCCAACCGCTAAATAAAAGTTTTTTTCCTGTTTAAACCCTGGTCTTCAAATCTGGTCTGGTTGAATTTTCTGCACTATCAACACTCCTGCAATTAAGTCCAGTGTCTAGAACTGTAGGCGGTGAGTGGGTCGAGCCACTCATGGGGAACCAGTGTGCGCGGCCTGGTCGAGGGACCAGAGCAAACCACAGGGACCTTAGGTCGGGCGAAAGCTTGACGCAGAAAACCCTTACAATCACCATGATGAAGGTAACGCCCCTTCTGGGGGGGCAGGAGTATAAAATCCCGGATGCCTGACCATGAGTCAGTCATTCTAGAAGATTGTGAGTGAGAGGTCACAAATGTGATTCTGAGCTGTGAGTCTACTGAACTGGGAGTCTAAATTGTATTTGCAATAAATGATGATTTGTTAACCCATAAAGCACTTGCAATAAATGACTTGTTAGCCAGCAATGTGCTTGCAATGAATGATGATTTGTTAACCCTTAATGTGCTTGCAAGAAATGATTTGTTAGCCAGCAATGTGCTTGCAATGAATGATGATTTGTTAACCCTTAATGTGCTTACAATAAATGATTTATTAGCCCTACATGAAAATGCAATAAGTTGTTTGGCCTGCCCTGTGCTTGAAACTGAAATGGAAATGGAAATGAAATGAAAATGCAATGTGTTGTTTGGCCTGCCCTGTGCTTTTGCTTTGCCTTTGCTTTGCTTGACCTGAAATGAAAGCAAATGGATTGTATATTGTTGGCTGACTGGTCCCGCCTGACCTGTGCATTTGGTTTTGCTTAGCCTTTGCATTCCTTGAACTGAAATGAAAGAAAATGGATTGTATTGTTGGCTGGCTGGCCTCGCCTGCCCTGTGCTTTTGCTTTTGCTTTGCCATTGCTTTGCTTGACCTGAAATGAAAGCAAATGGATTGTATATTGTTGGCTGACCCCAACTGCCCTGTGCTTTTGCTTTTGCTTTGTCTTTGCTTTGCATGACCTGAAATGAAATCAAATGAATTGTATTGTTGGCTGGCTGGCCATGGCTGCCCTGTGCTTTTGCATTTGCTTTGCCTTTGCTTTGCCTTTGCTTTGCTTGACCTCACCTGCAATGAAAGCAAATGGATTATATATTGTTGGCTGGCCCCGCCTACCCTGTGCTTTTGCTTTTGCTTTGCCTTTGCTTTGCTTGACCTCACCTGAGATGAAAGCAAATGGATTGTATATTGTTGGCTGGCCCCACCTGCTCTGTGCTTTTACTTTTGCTTTGCATTTGCTTTGCTTGACCTTACCTGAACTGAAAGGAAATGGATTGTATTGTTGGCTGGCCTTGCCTGCCCAGTGCTTGACTTGAAATGGATTGACTTGACTTGAAATGGATTGACTTGACTCGACTTGACTTGAAATGGATTGACTTGACTTGACATGACTTGAAATGGATTGACTTGTCTTGACTTGACTTGACTTGAAATGGATTGACTTGACTTGACTTGACTTGACTTGTCTTGACTTGACTTGTTGGCCCTGCACTCACTGTGCTTGACTTTATTTGACCAACAACACCCATGCTAGCGCTCCAGACCCCCCCCCCCCACTGGCCACTAATATTGGAATTGGTTGAGAGGTGGAATATTGCGTTAGGGGACCAGCCCTCCCGTGTGAACCTGGGACCCAACGGGTCTCACTAAGTCTAGTCCTCCGATAAAAATAGCTTTTGCTAATGAGAGAATTCCAGGTGCTAATCTTGATCTTACATTTCAGATGGTGTTGACGATCCATTCAGCTTTACACATGTTCAGATTTCTATTTATTAAATTTGCAACTAAGCTAATGCATCAGCTCTTCAATATTTAACCCTTTCTCCTGGAGAATTGAATGGCTGTTAATTCATAAACGCTTTGACTCGGACTATAAAGAGTTTCTGTTCATATTTATTTATACACATTGTGGATATAAAGGCATTGCAATTTGTTTCTCAGTGGCACAGATGCATCACCACAATGGGTTAAAGTTCAACACTAATGTTTCCCATACACATGTAGAACTTACAGTAAATTACCAGATATTATTTCATTTAAAGATGATCCTCATGTCAATGACCATTACACAGGAATCATGCTGCATAGTTAATTCATTTCACAAACATTTTGCTAAAACATAAATATCTACTCATTAATATTTCTCAAAATCAGTTGATTAACCTGAGGCAAACCTCATCTGGTATTAAAGATCTTTGGCAGTCACTCTTGGTACAAAACTCGTGTTAGGAGAAATTGCCAATGAGGAAAATGCAAATAGGATTCTAATAATTCCATATTATCTTGAAAATTATTAAAATTATTGATTAGAAATGAAATGAAGGTTATGAAATAAATTTGAAATTCCATGGGGTGCATGTGTATCAGTTTACGCTATTGATTTGACAATCCCAGAGCTTGTTATTGACCATTCTGTGTGTGCAATGCAAAGAATTAAAGCACTACAATTAAACCAAAAACATTTTGTCTTGGACCACTAGGGTCCCAGTGTTATTAATTTTTATCCTCGGGGCCAAAAATAGACTTTGCAAGCAATGTACAAAATACAGTGTAGTTGTTATATTTTAGGATTTTACAAAAATATTCACTTTGTGTTCAGCATTGAGTCTAGATTTGTAATGAATCCACAATCCTCACAAATTGAAGCACTACGAGATCTTATGGAATTGTTCCAAGTTAAACAGGCAACCTTGGTCCAAGATTTAATTTGCTGCTGCCACATTAGGGAGTAGATTACAATTTGGACATCTGAAAAAGGCTGCAGCAGCTGGCATCTTCAAAGGTTTCAGATCTTCGGTTTCCTCTGCAGTTATTTCCTGTTTAAGATGAAAGACCAATTAACATGTAAATCAGAATTTACCGTCAAAAATGGTGTTCCATCTAGATTTGATGGATAAGAGCTATCGCATCTTCAGTTATGGTGATAGTTTCCCAAAAGACTGCAGAGCTGAGAAGAGGCGGAGCAAGAGAGGTTTAAATAGCAGCTGCTATGGTAAGGGCTTGATAATTTCAAATTGAGAGGGAGTCAGGCTTTAGCATTGCTGCCGTTATGGTGCAGCCATTTTGATGGTGGATGTGTGCAAGATCCAAGTGCTGTTTGAGGATTAAGTGTTGAGGCTTGTGAGGCTTTTGCAAGTAGGAGGACCAGAGGTGTAGGTAATAACAGGTAAGGTCTTTTAGATTTACTCATCAAAAAGTGTAGTCAGGACAGTGATTTGGGCAGTGGTGTGCTCCTCCTGTAGGATGTGGGAGGTCAGGGAAACTTAAAGTAACCCTGCAGACTATGCCTCTGGGAAGTGTGCACAGTTGCAGCTCCTGACTGATGGCATTAAGTAACTGTAGCAGAAGTTGGTCACACTCAGGATCATTTACCCCAGCTAACCACATTCAATGTGCATCACATATCAAACATACCTGAAGTAAGCTTTTAAATGATGATATTTTACCAGCCTCAACCTCCTTCAACTCTATGTATGCATCACACATTTTGATGAAGTTATACAGCCAGGATCATTGAGTTCTTCCACCACTTAGTTTTCTGCTCAGGATTCCAGCATCTGCAGATCTAGTGTCTCCCGTGGGAAGCATTGGCTGGGGCACATGGTGGTGACTCCTGACTTTCCAATGAATGTGATCACCCAGCAACTGGATGGGGAGTACAGACAATGTATTACATGGTCAACCATCTGACAGTTAAACAAACTGCCCCAAGCTCACTTTGTGCTTGAAGACATTTTAATCAACTACAGTTTGGGCCGAGTATGTACCTACTTGGAGTACAAGCACAGGCAAATTTGCATCCCCAACTCGTAGCCATTAAGCATATTAAAGGCACCTACATGAGTATAATGTGATCAATTTTCACCTGCCTTCAAAAATGAGTCAAATTTACACTATTGCAGATGTCCCTATATCAGGCTGCAATGCTTATAAGATTTACAGAAAGATACGAATAAATTAAGACAGATAACAGCACATTCTGTGATAGTTGGAGAACCAGACCTAAACTCTGTGAGTACAACATAACAATGTGGTTTGTAGTTGACCTTCTGTGTCATACCGAACCTCAGACAGCATGTGTATCATCACTTATACATGGGTTCTCATCAGTACTAGAATTTCCAGCTGTTAATACACGTTCTGATGCACACTTTCAAGATTAACTGGAAAGAAAAGAGCCCAAAAATATTAATTTCTAAATGGCAAAAATACTGTGAATCTTCCACAGAAAAAAAGATGTGGGAAACTACTCACCACCATGACATTTTACACTTTGGAGGTAAAATCTAGGATTTTCAATAAACAAAATAACCTTCTGTAGGTGGTGATGGTTGGGGGTGGAGTTAAAACATCAGCTGTGAGCCAATTCCCTGTATGTGCTTTATCTTATTTTGGACATATTTTGGGGCAAAAAAGTAAAAAGCTGCAGACGCTAGAAATCTAAACTAAACACAGACATGCTTGAAATATTCAGCTTGATAATATTTCATTATTAGCTAACTGACCACTTATGCTATTTGACCTGCTGATTATTCCAGTGTTTTCTGTTTTAATTTCATGTTTCCAGACAATGCTAGAAATGAACAACGATTCAACTAGCATTTGTTATTTGGCACATATCTGCGTTTAAGAGGATTTAGGTAGGCATATGAAAGTGCAGGGAATAGAGGGATATGATCCATATACTTGCAGATGAGGTCAGTTTAATTTGTCATCATGTATGGTACGAACATTGTAAGCCAAAGGGCCCATTCCCGTGCTGTACTGTTCTATGTTCTAACTCAATAATGTTTTGCAGTAAATCCTGTTCTTGTCGTAAAAGCTTAAGAAACCAAAATAGAAGAGACCATTCATATTTCATAGATGGATTATAAAACCAGAGAAAGCATAATAATTCAATGAAAAAAAATTAAATTCCTTTGAATTTCATGAATAGGGGACTATTGCAAACCGAAAGGAGCGAGATTTATTATTGATATTCATATCATGCACAAACAGCATAACCATAATTTCACTGAATTACTGCAACATATATTGCTTTAATTTTCCGTTCAATTTTCCCAATCTCTGCCCTCACATTAACAGAACAATGGAGGATTAGTTGCTGGTCCTTTAACTCCAGCAGGACAAAGTTACTGCACGCCATACCATAGACTCAGTCTAAAGAAGGGTCTCGACCTGAAACATCACCTATTCCTTTTCTCCAGAGATGCTGCCTGACCTGATGAGTTACTCCAGCATTTTGTGTCATACCCTAGTAAATACATATTTGGAAAGCAATAGTTTAAGGCTTGTAGATGAAGTTTCTATAAGTTGCATCAGATCAATAGCAAACACTTGAATGTGTTCAAATACATTTCCTTTATCTTGTTAACAAAGATTTTGATGCATTTACATATATCGAGCCAATCTTTCAGAATTATATGCCAATACTCTCATTCAATTTAACTGAATGCACAAGTTGCCAATTAAAATCTGTTTAAATTCACTCAAACCAGCAGACTAAAGAAAGTTGAATCACATTGGAGATAACCTAATTGATTACAAATATGGGTTTGGAGGGTTGAATGGGTTTGGAAATCTTGGTTTGTGTAAGTAGCAGGTGGGACCAAGCCAGCAATGGAAATGAACAAAAATTCAAGAAATGTAATACAAACTGATGATGTGCTCTCCCTTGTTCAACATTGTTGCACAAAGATCTGCTGCATAAGGAGACATTTCCTCTCTGCAGTACATACTTTGAGTCCTGAAAAGCGCTATATAAATAAAATGTATTATTATTATTATTATTATTATATAATGAAATTAAAAAGTAGTTACTTTCACCTTTTCTACTTTATAATCCAGAGAGAAACGTCTCCCCTTTATTGCATTTTAACATTTTTGTTGACTCACTTTACTATGGATGAAGACACACACAGTTTGACTTTAAATCCTATGGAGTTTGTCATATTATCTGAAGATATCGAACAGTTACAACCTTGAGTATACTGACTTTATTTGTTTTATCAGATATTTGAAGTGGTTGGAGCAGATAAAATAACAGATGATACGCTACCAATTAATTGTGTCAAACTGTTTTTGAGCCTGACCCCAACAGTGATACCAGGACTAAATTAATAAGAAAACGTGTACGAAGAACTGTATTCAGCCATGCACTGACAATCTATAGAAAGCAGTAATGAAAATCAATATTTACTGATTGAAGTCACCATATATGAATCCACATCAGTCAAATCTGTTGGACTGCTTACTATCCCTCCTGCCAACTCGGTGAAAATTTAGGATCCGCATTATTTTTTCTATGCTTGTTGACAGATTAATAGTGTCAACAAGTGTAGAAAGTATCCCAGCACTACAAATTCTGGAATGGCACAAATCATACATTTGGGGAAATAAAATGATGTAATTAGAATTATTATATTTGAACTAAATATATAATTAACCCTAATCTTGGCAACAAGCAAAGAAAAAATCCTAGCACAGAATATCTGCAATGGCTCAAATCTCACATTGAGAAACTAAAATGGTGAAATTAAAATTGTTATCTTGAAACGAAAAACATAATTAATAAAAAAAATTCAACAGCCTCCTGTAAAATCTCCTGTACAGTAGATTACAACAAAAAACAATCAATAAGCAATCATTCTTTCAAGGGCTTTGTTTGATTTGTCTTCTATTTATGGAGCTTGATTGTTTATTTGAACTTTCACGTCAATATGTTTTTAACCCAACAAACATTTATGGCCCAAAATGCTGGAGTAACTCAACGGGTGAGGCAGCATCTCTGGAGACAAGGAATGGGTGACGTTTCGGACTCGAAACGTCGTCCAATCCTTCTCTCCAGAGATGCTGCCTCAGCCGCTGAGTTATTCCAGCATTTTGTGTCCACCTTTGATTTAAACCAGCATCTGCAGTTTTTTTCTTAAACATTTATAGCCCAAAGGTCTTCAGCGACCAATGTAAATTGTTCATGCACCAATGGAGCAGAATGAGGTGACCATCTGGTAGGTTAGGACTGATATATTGAATGTATTCCATGCTGTTATAAAATGGTAGGATTGGATGGTGTTTAGGAGAGAGTAACATAAAGAAAAAAAACATTTGTGGAGAGCATTATGAGGAATACTTCTTTAAAACAATTATCAGTATAAAATGGAGACACAATGAACTGCAGAAGCCAGAATGTTGAACAAAACACAAAGTTCTAAAGTAGCTGAGCAGGTCAGGCAGCATCTCTGGAGGACACATTGCACATTTTCAGCATATTGACCTTCATCAGTCAGGGTATTGTGTAGAAGTTGGAATGTAACGTTACAGTTGTACGAGACGTTGGTGCCACCCATCTGGAATATTGTGCTCAGTTTTTGTCACCCTGCTGTAGGAAAGATGTTGTTAAGCTAGAAAGAGTGCAGAGAAGATTTATGGGGATGTTGCCAGGACTTGAGGGTCTGAGCTATAGGGAGAAGTTTGGCAGGCTAGGACTTTATTCCTTGGAGCGCAGGAGAATGAGGGGTGATCTTATTGAGGTGTGTGAGATCATGTGAGGAATAGATAGGATAGATGTAAAAAGTCTTTTATCCAAAGTAGGGGAATCAAGAACCAGAGAACATAGGTTTAAGGTGAGGGGGAAAGATTTAATAGGAAGCCGAGGGGCAACTTTTGCACACAGAGGGTAGTGGGTATATGGAACAAGCTGCCAGAGGGGTAGTTGTGGCAGGTACTATAACAACATTTAAATACATTTGGACTGGTGCACAGACAGGAATGGTTTGGGGGAATATGGGCCAAACGCAGGCAGGTGGGACTAGTGTAGATTGGGCATCTTGGTCGGCATGGACAATCTGTGCCAAAGGGCCTGTTTTCTTGCTGTACGAATCTATGACACGGATGGGTGACATTTCAGGAAGAGTCCCGACCCAAATCATCACCAATCCATGTCCTCTCAAGATGCTGCCTGACTAGCTGACGTTAGCATTTTGTGTTTTACTCTTAGTACAATATGACAGCTGTGTATTAAAGTGAAAGTGTATTAAAGTATATGAAGGTTTAAAGGATGTACCAAAAATGGTAGTGCCTGGCCCAATCTCAGCAGAATTTCCAGTTGAATGTAACTGAGATTTTAAAAAAAACTACCATATCTGAGTTCTGGGCTAAATTTTGACACCCAGCATCAACTTTTAATTCAGCATCGACTTCACCATAGCAATGTAGAATTTCCACATAAATTCTGCAATTTGTGATAAATTCCAAAGGTTGAAATGTTATAGCATACTAGAGACAATATAATGAAAGGGAGAATCTTTGTTTTGCACAAAATTAAAGTATTACAACTAATTATAATTCAAACTCAGGAATGGATGAAGTGGAGAACTCAATAAATTAAAAAACAACAAAAGTGAAGAGGTATTTTGAGAAATATTTTTTAAAAACTTTTCTGAATAAAATATGGACAAGTAAATTAGTCTACAGGCTGATGAGACTCATAGAGTCATTGAGTGATACAATGTGCAAACAGGCCCTTCGGCCCAACTTGCCCACAACGGCTAACATGTCCCATCTATATTAGTCCCACCTGCCCGCATTTGGGCCATATTCCTCCAAACCTGTCCTATCCATGTACCAGTCTAACTGCTTCTTAAACGTTGGGATAATCTCTGCCTCAACTACCTCCTCTGACAGCTTGTTCCATACACCTACCACCCTTGTGTG
This sequence comes from Malacoraja senta, assembly GCA_038087875.1. Lineage (NCBI taxonomy): Eukaryota > Metazoa > Chordata > Chondrichthyes > Rajiformes > Rajidae > Malacoraja > Malacoraja senta. The sequence goes on along the minus strand of CM075977.1, from coordinate 241,361,243 downwards.
AAAAAGTTACCCCTCAGACTCCTATTAACTCTTTTCCCCTTCACCTTAAACCTATGTCCTCTGGTCCTCAATCCACCTACTCTGGGCAAGAGACTCTTCTCCCGAGTGCATCAACACAATCTATTTCTCTCATGATTTTATACAACTCTATAAGATCACCCCTCATCCTCCTGCACTCCAAGGAATAGAGTCCCAGCCTAGTTAACCTCTCTCTATAGACCCTCTATTCCTAGCAACATCCTCGTAAATCATCTCTGTACACTTTTCAGCTTGACACACCTTTCCTAATACATGGTGCCCAGAACTGAACACAATATTCTAAACATGGCCTTACCAATGTCTTATAAACTGCAACATGACCTCCAAACTTCTATACTCAATATTCAGATCGGCCGACTTGGGGTTACTGAACATCCCGCGGTCTAGGCATAAGCTCAGGGGCGGCCGTGCCTTTGCGGTTGCAGCTCCTAGACTGTGGAACAGCATCCCTCTTCCCATCGGAACTGCCCCCTCCATCGACTCTTTTAAAACTCATCTTTACTATCAAGCCTTTCTTGACGTCTTCTGAGGGAGGGCTATATGTATGTATTTATGTATGTACCTAATCTATGAACCACTGTTGTATAACGTTAATACCTCCACCAATGTAAAGCACTTTGGTCAACGAGAGTTGTTTTCTAAATGTGCTATAGAAATAAAAGTGACTTGACTTGACTTGACTCTGACTAATGAAGGCCAATGTGCCAAAAGCCTTTTTGACCACCCTAACTACCTTCAAAGAACCATGTACCTGCACTCCAAGGTCCCTCTGCTCTACAAAACTCCCCAGAGCCCTGTCATTTACTGTGTAGGTCCTGCCCATGTTAGACTTTCCAAAATACAACACCTCCCATTTCTCTGCATTAAATCATCAACCATTCCTCAGCCTACCTGGCTATGCTGACATGCAATTTGTGATCTGCCTCACAGCCCCACTGTCCACCCTGCCCTCTGCAACTGTTTGTGTAGAGTTTGGACATTCTCCCGGTGATGTAGGTTTCTCTGGGGGTAACCCAGTTAACACCCCCACCCCAACCCCACCCCAAAAATGTGCCAATTGGTATGGTTATTCTGTTGTAAAGTCACCCAATTGCAGGGAGGTGATAGGAGAATCAAGATGGCGTTGATGGGTATGTGAGAGAGAATAGTTTACAGGGAAATGAATAAGGGAATGGAAAAGATGAACTGAATGGCCTCTTTCTAAGATTAAAATGGAGCAGCTTCCATTTCAGGGAAGAGATACTGGAAAGCTGCTCATGCCCATGAATAAACCTCCTAGTTATACAATAGACAATGGGTGCAGGAGTAGGCCATTCAGCCCTTCGAGCCAGCACCGCCCTTCAATGTGATCATGGCAGATCATCCACAATCAGTACCCTGTTCCTGCCTTCTCCCCATATCCCCTGACACTGCTATCTTTAAGAGCCCTATCTAGCTCTCTCTTGAAAGTATCCAGAGAACCGGCCTCCACTGCCCTCTGAGGCAGAGAATTCCACAGACTCACAACTCTCTGTGTGAAAAAGTGTTTCCTCATCTCCATTCTAATTGGTTTATCCCTTATTCTTAAAATGTGGCCCCTGGTTCTGGACTCCCCCAACATCGGGAACATGTTTCCTGCCTTTAGCGTGTCCAAACCCTTAATAATCTTACATGTTTCAATACGATAGCCTCTCATCCTTCTAAATTCCAATATACAAGCACAGCCGCTCCATTCTCTCAGCATATGACAGTCCTTCCATCCCGGGAATTAACCTTGTGAACCTACGCTGCACTCCCTCAATAGCAAGAAAGTCCTTCCTCAAACTCGTAGACCAAAACTGCATACAATATTCCAGGTGTGGTCTCACTAGGGCCCTGTACAACTGCAGGAGGACCTCTTTGCTCCTATACTCAACTCCTCTTGTTATGAAGGCCAACATGCCATTTGCTTTCTTCACTATTTGCTTACTTTCATTAACTGATGAACAAGGACCCCCCAGATCCAATTGTACTTCCCCTTTTCCCAATTTGACACCATTTAGATAATAATGTGTCTTCCTGTTTTTGCTACCAAAGTGGATAACCTCACATTTATCCACATTAAACTGTATCTGCCATGCATCTGCCTACTCACCCAACCTGTACAAATCACCCTGCATTCTCATAGCATCCTCCTCACAGTGTCATCTGCAAATTTGCTAATGTTGCTTGCATCCCTTCATCTAAATCATTAATATATATTGTAAATAGCTGCGGTCCCAGCACTGAACCTTGCGGTATCCCACTAGTCACTGCCTGCCATTCTGAAAGGGACCCATTAATCCCTACTCTTTGTTTCCTGTCTGCCAACCAATTTTCTATCCATGTCAGCACTCTACCCCCAATACCACGTGCCCTAATTTTGCCCACTAATCTCCCATGTGGGACCTTATCGAATGCTTTCTGAAAGTCCAGGTACACTACATCCTCTGGCTCTCCCTTATCCATTTTCCTAGTTACATCCTCAAAAAATTCCAAAAGATTAGTCAAGCATGATTTCCCCTTCGTAAATCCATGCTGATTGACTGATCCTGTTACTGGTAAGCAAATGTGTGGCTATTTCATCTTTTATATTTGACCAGCATCTTCCCCACCACCAATGTCAGGCTAACTGGTCTATAATTCCCTGTTTTCTCTCTCCCACATTTCTTAAAATGTGGGATAACATTAGCTACCCTACAATCCACAGGAACTGGTCCTTAATCTATAGAACATTGGAAAATTATCACTAATGCATCCACGATTTCTAGAGCCACTTCCTTAAGTACCCTGGGATGCAGACCATCAGGCCCTGATGATTTATCAGCCTTCAGTCCCATCAGTTTACCCAACACCATTTCCTGCTTAATATGGATTTCCTTCAGTTCCTCTGTCATCCCAGGTCCTCTGGCCACTAGTACATCAGGAAGATTGTACGGGCTTTCCCACTTGGGCGATCTAATTGGCGAGTTTAGAAGAGTTTACAAAAATGACATGTTGAAGACTTCCTTCGACTATGTAGAAGACCTCCTTCGACTATGTTGGACTGGCTTCGACTAGCTACGACTAACTTCGGTAAAATTGGACACCGAATAGTGGAGAGTGAAGACGACCTCCTTCGATCTCCTTCGACTGACCTCCCTTTGTCTATGATGAAGACTATCTACGACTACCTTCAACTACCCTCAATTACCTACGACTAACATGCCGACCTACTACGACCTACTACAACTAAACCTATGAGTAAAAAAGTATCGATTTTTTCCATGGCGACCTTTTTTTACTCACGGGCATTTCTTAATATATTGAAAAAAAAGCCGCAACCTAGCTGAGGCCTCGAGTACGCGGAGACCACTCTCGAGCATGAAGGAGAGTTACGAAGACCTCCTATGACTTTGTGTCGAACATGCTGTGAGTATGAGTCAAGGGCAAACTCGCCAGAACTCGCAAATTAGCTCGCCCAAGTGGAACAAGCCCTTTAGTGAAGATGGATCCAAAGTACCTGTTCAACTCATCTGCCATTTCCTTGTTCCACATAATAAATTTACCCTATTCAGTCTTCAAGGGTCCAACTTTGGTCTTAACTCATTTCTTCCTCTACACATACCTAAAGAAGCTTTTACTATCCTCCTTTTTATATTCTTGGCTAGCTTACCTTCGTACCTCATCTTTTCTCCCTGTATTCATGTCCTGAAAGCCCCATCGTCATGTCCTGAAAGAGAAAGTCAGAAGTGTGGGGTTAAAAAAAACAAAGAATTATACACTCACCTAGTAAAAGTTTGGTAGTTCTATCAGAACTTTAATGCATCTTGTCAGGATTTTATAAAATTTAAATTTATCTCCTTTCCATGTAAATCTAAAAGAAAATGTAAAATAGCACATACAGAAGTGACCAATGACTTGCATTTGGGCAATATCTAATTCATTCGATTCCTTGAGCCTGAAACAAATCACGGAAATGCAAGCAAAACTCTCCATGTTTGATCATAGGGAAAAATAAGTGTGACAGTTCCCCAGCCTGACTAAACAAGCTCCAGAAAGAACCAAAATTAATTTGAAGTATGACATTAATGCGGAAAGTAAAATGAATGGAGACTCTAGTCAGCAGTGAATAGCCACGGAATTGGGCAGCAAGGAGATGAATTGTGAAAAATGCAGAGACCATGGGAATGATGATCAGAGAAAAAAAAAGCTGCAAAGCGGGAGTGGCCTGAATATTAATTGAAACTGCAGTGACTTAAGCAGGCATTGGTTTTCAAAATAATTTAAAGTTGCAGAAGATTAAATAAGAAACTAATTGCCCTCGCTGAATGGAAATGTAAAATATCAGTGTAATGGGACATTAAGCTATTTTTAAACCATTTAGAGAGACAGTGGGGAGACAATGAATACACGCAGGATGAAAATGTGGAGAGCCTCCTCGCAACTTCTGTTTGATTTATTCATAAGGTGTATAATGCCAGATTCAAGTTTTGACAGCACCCGATTCTTGTGAAGGGGTGCAATAACTCTGATACCATGGCAGCAGTACGCTTATGTCTATGAAGCTTTGCATTACTTACATCAATTAGTCATCCAGGTAATTTTCTTTCACCCATGAAACTGAATGGGAGGGATTTTATGCAGATTTGTTAACGAACCCATTTAATGGGGGCTTAGTGGGTTTGGATGACTAATTGGTAGAATGTGGCTTTTGGGCAGATGCAGAGGAAGTGACCAGAATGTTACTGCACCAAAAGACATAAAGTGCTGGAGTAACTCAGTGGGTCAGGCAGCATCTCTGGAGAACATGGATAGGTAATGTTTTGGGTCAGCACCTGACTCGAAACGTCACCTATCCATGTTCTCCAGAGGTACTGCCTGACCCACTGTCACTCCAGCACTCTGTGTCTTTTCTTGTAAACCTGCATCTGCAGTTCCTTATTTCTCCATGAATGTTACTGCAGATGGTGAACTTTGGTTCTATGGAATGTACAAGACAAGAGGAATCTAGATATGTAAACACAACACACAGATTTTTTTAAAGCATTATGTATTAAAAATTGATTTTACCAAGACTGAACAAAACAATGGCCATTTCCCGATTGGTTCATGTTGCTTGAGAAATTTCACTGAGCTAATGACTCACATTTCTGAGCATACTGTATTTTTTTGCATTAGTCATGCACTAGATGCTATCATTCCCAGTGCAATGCTCCTCTGGAAAAGCTCTAACACTTGACCCCATCTCAATCCTTCTGTTAGGCAACCTGCTGACCACGTCAAGCTTCTTATCTGTTCAACAAATGATTTCCTTGCTCCAATCATCTCCTTCGCAACCCACTCCCCCAAACTAAACCTGGGTATTGGATGCTACATATTTGCTTACAAGAGAGTGTAATGCCCTGATCATTGATTGCTACTGGAATATGTAATTGGAATTATAGAAACATGGAAAATAGGTGCAGGAGAAGGCCATTTGGACCTTCGAGCCAGCACTGCCATTCATTGTGATCATGGCTGATCATCCACAATCAGTAACCCTTGCCTGCCTTCTCCCCATACCCCTTGATTCCACTAGCCTCTAGAGCTCTATCAAACTCTCTTTTAAATTCATCCAGTGAATTGGCCTCCACTGCTTTATTTGGCAGAGAATTCCACAAATTCACAACTCTCTGGGTGAATTTTCTTTCTCATCACTGTTTTAAATGGCCCCCCTTTTATTCTTCGTCTATGGCCCCTGGTTCTGGACTCCCCCAACATTGGGAACATTTTTCCTGCAACTAGCTTGTCCAGTCCTTTTATAATGTTATATGTTTCTATAAGAATGTTTAGTTTAGTTTAGTAATGCAGCATGGAAACTGGCCCTTCGGCCTACCGAGTCTATAACAACCATCAATCACCGTGTTCACATTAGTTCTGAGTATTCCCATTTTCTCATCCACTCCCTACACATTATGGACAATTTTACAGGGGGCTAATTACCCGACAAACCTGCATGTCTTTGGATGTTTGAGGAAACTGGAACACCCAGCAAAAGCCCATGTGGTCACAGGGAGAATGTGCAAACTCCACACAGACACAACACCCAAGGTGAGGATCAAACCCAGGCCTCTGGCACTGTGAGGCAGTCTTTCGAGTTTCTTGGCAAGGGATTGTGTGTTCTCTGACAGGCAGAGTGAAGGGGAAATGTAGCAGACATATTTAACATTCTGAATGGTTTGATCAAGTAAGTAGGGAGAAACTGTTCCATCTGACAGGAGGCCAGATGATCAAAAGACCAAGACATAAAATAATTAACAAGGAATTTATTTTCTATTTCGATAAGTTATTATCTTGAATATATTAACTAGCAGCAGCAGGTTCACTGTTAATTTGAAGTGTCATTTTGATATAAATGGTAACATTTATGGGACTTGAGGAAAAAGCATCAGAGTGAAACTAGTTTGTAAACTATTTCGCACACCCAAGAAGGTCAGTAAGGCAAAGTAGATTGTGATTGACTTCAGGAAGCGAAGCGGTACACAAACCACAGTGTACATTGAAGTAGAAATGATTGAAAGCTTCAAGTTCAATAGACAATAGACAATAGGTGCAGGATTAGGGCATTCAGCCCTTCGAGCCAGCACCCCCATTCACTGTGATCATGGCTAATCATCCACAATCAGTACCCCATTCCTGCCTTCTCCCCATATCCCCTGACTCCACTATCTTTAATAGCTGTATCGAACTCTCTCTTGAGAGCATCCAGAGAATCAGCCTCTGCCTTCTGAGACAGAGAATTCCACATATTCACAACTCTGTGGGTGAAAAGGTTTTTCCCCATCTCCGTTCTAAATGGCCTATGCCTTATTCTTAAACAGTGGCCCCAGATTCTGCACTCCCCCAACATCGGGAACATCTGCCTCATGTTGTTGCTACCAAAGTGGATAACCTCACATTTATCTGCATCTGCCATGCATCTGCCCACTCACTCAACCTGTCCAAGTCACCCAGCATCCTCATAGCATCCTCCTCACAGTTCGCACAGCCACCCAGCTTTGTGACATCTGCAAATTTGCTAATGTTGCTTTTAATCCCTTCGTCTAAATCATTAATGTATATTGTAAATAGCTGCGGTCCCAGCACCGTGCCTTGCAGTACACCAGTAGTCACTGTCTGCCATTCTGAAAGGGACCCGTTAATCCCTACTCTTTGTTTCCTCTCTGCCAACCAATTTTCTATCCATGTCAATACCTTACCCCCAATACCAAATGCTCTAATTTTTCCCACTAATCTCCTATGTGGGACCTTATAAAAGGCTTTCTGAAAGTCTAGGTACACTACATCCACTGGCTCGCCCTTGTCCAGTTTCCTAGTTACATCCTCAAAAAATTCCAGAAGATTAGTCAAGCATAATTAAGCTGGTGGCCTTGCCAAGGCAGTCTGAAGTTTCTGAGGAGTAATTGTCACAGCAACTTGTCCTGGACCAGCAATATTGAAGCTATGGCCAAGAAAGCACACCAATGCCTCTACTTTCTTAGAAGGCTTAGGAAGTTCAGCATGTCCACAAAAACTCTCACATACAGTACTTCTACAGATGCACCGTAGGAAGCATTTTATCGGGATGCATCACAGCATTGTCTGGGAACAGCTGCATGCAAGACCATAAGAAATTGCAGAAAATTGTGGACACAGCCCAGACGATCACGCAAGCCAACCACCCTTCTATTTACTCCATTTACACTTCAGTCTGCCTTGGCAAGGCCACCAGCATAGTCAAGGACAAGTCTCACCCTGGACACTCAAAGTCAAAGTCAAAGTCAATTTTATTCGCCACACTCCGTCTTCTCCCCTCTTTCATCAGGCAAGGGTTACAGAAGTGTGAAAACGCACACATCGATTCAGGGACAGTTTCTTCCCAGCTGTGATTAGGTAACTAAACCATCCTATCGCCAACTAGAGAGCAGTCCTGAACTACCATCTACCACATTGGAGACCGTCGGACTATCTTTAATTGGACTTTACTGGACCTTATCTTGCACTAAACTTCATTCCCTTTATCCTGTATCTGTACACTGTGGACGGCTTGATTGTAATCATGTTTCGTTTTCTGCTTACTGGATAGCACATGATAAAAAAGCTTTTCACTGTACTTCGGTACACATGACAATAAGCTAAACTAAACTAAATATACAATAAATTATCAATTATTTGAGGTAAACTAGCATAAACTCAGAAGGCTGACTGGCCTTTTTAGATGCATAACTTTGTGATAGTACCAATATTAATTCCTGAGAATAAAGCTGTATCATAAAGCATTGCAGTACTGCTGAAAGAACATACAGAATCAGATTTTGACAGCTTATTCTTTTGTGGTTTTGTAGTTTCTAGTTATACCATGATGACTTTTAAGACTCAGATTCCTGTATCCATACCTTCAATGTTGCAATATGTAAAGATTCCTTAGATGAGAGAGATGGAGCCGCGATTGTGTCCTGCAATATTTATCTGTACACAATGTACTCAATTGAATTCATTAAAAAGCTGATCATGACGTGAAATTAGTTACTCATGGCATAGTCTGGAGAGTCCACAGGGCATGCAAAATCTATTCAGGGTCTTCATGTATATGACACTGCATTGCATACATTAAATATTAATGTGCAAGGAACTCATTTTCCAGAAAGTCAATGTCTCAAGGTCACCAATGGATTTTAAAACATTTACACCATGTGGGCTGTATATTCAATGTATTGTTTGCTTCCTTTAACCTTCCGTAGGAATATTTATCTAACCAGCCATCAATCACTCAAACCACTAACGCACTTTATGAGAAATTGGCTCATATCTAAATATTCGGTCAGGAAGGAGCTGCGAAAGAGAGAGTAAGAACGAGCTCCCAAAGGAGCCCCAGCTCATTGTTATGTCATCAATAAAGGAAAAGATACCATAAGCTAGACTCAAAATCTGTGAGTATTGTACATTATGTTTTTATTAAAACCAAGCAATGATCAACCAAAAAACAATTCCTTAATAAACAGTCAAGGATATATTGGTTTGATAGAATATGAAGGTTCAGGCAAATAAACACCAATAAAGACACCTTTGAGTTTAAAATTGTTTATTGAATGATACTGCTGGTCTGTACTTTTGTGTCTAGGAAATAACCCTTCTTCTTCTTGCGTATGGCGTGCACAGCCTAAAGTTGTAGGACAACTTGTTCTATTTGATCTTATTTGATTGTGCATGCCAGGTTGATTGCATTCGTCGAAATAGGGCGGACCACGTGAATCATTCTGTTTGATGTGAACAGTTTTCCTCAACATACCCTTCTCGACCAACCAAAATCCTCTTCTTCCAAGTAAAGGAATGAAGCCAGCCATCTTAAAGCATTGTAATAATGATACATGCACAGTTCATTGAGCTGGAATGAGGATATCACTGAAGAAGGGTTCCAACCCGAGACGTCGAGCACGATGGCCCAGCAGTAAACGTCACCCATCCAGTTCCCTCCACAGATGGTGCATGGTCCACTGTGTTTGTCCAGCAGTTTGTTTTTTGCTCAAGATTCCATCATCTGTCATCTCTTGTGTCTCCAAATTTTACTCCCTGAAGGACATCAGGGAAATAAATGGTCCCTCTAGATTCATGGTCACCATTGATCTCACCAGCATTATTTAATTACCTGAATTTAAATTAACCAGCAACTATCATGGGATTTGGATTCCCATCTCAAGATTATTAATTTTAGCCCCTAGACACTGGGTTAATAAATTATCCACTGTGTTGCAGAATCTTATTAAAGTCAAGATAACCAAAGGAGTGTCTAACAGCCAAATTCAATAAAAATAGTCCTAATATAAACTAATTCAAAGTGGGTGTGCAATAATGTGAAAGCATTAGCCAGTTATCCATGCCAAACAGAATTGATTTTATTTTTTTTATTTCATGTATTGGTTTGTAAAACTTCTCTTCATTTTGATTTTCTCAGCTCCAATTCTTTATTTACATCAGTAGCTATTCTAAAAAATTAGTGCTTTGTTTTGAATCTCTCTCATCGATAGGAAAAAGTTTGGAGGGACATGGGCCAAATGCGCGCAAATGGAACTGGCTTAGATGGGGTATCTTGGGCGACAAGGAAAATTTGTGCTGAAGGGCCTGTTTCCATGGTTTCTGTGCATCATTCTGTTGAGAGTGTATCTTACAAGACTTCCTCAGCATTCATCAATTAATATACACATCTTACTGTGCCCTTCTTTGCTCATTTTATGTTTTCTGAAATACTCCCATAGTTCAAAAAGCAATTACAAAGGAATCCATCTTGATACAGAGGTTTTCATGTCTAATGCACACTGTGATGTTAACCAACATGTTGACATGATGGGTGCACTGCTATACTTTAACTTCATCTTCCAACCACTCCTCTCTTTGAAGCTCCCACAAATAACTAGATTGAACAATCTCTTACCAGCATCTTTTAAAGAGATCAGAATCTGCATATGGTTTGGTCAGCTGGACTACCTAGCGGGTCTGTACAATTGGTCGTACTTTTCAAACTTTTAAATGTCAGGCATAGCTTTAAGGTGAAAGTGTCAAAATTTAAACGAGATGCATGGGGCAAGTTGTTTTCTTTACGCAGAGAGTCATAGCTGCCTGTGTGGTGGTTGAAACTGATTGAAATGTGTTGTTTAAGAGCTTTTAGATATGCAGATGAATATGTTGGGAATGGAGGGATATGAATCACATAAAGGCAGAAGAGGTCAGTTTAACTTGGCACCATGTTCAGCATTGACATTGTGGGTTGAAGGGCCTTTTTTCTGTGCTGTATTGTTTTATATTCTATGTTCTAAAATACAAAGGGTACAAATGGTGGAATCTGAAAGGGAAGGAAGGTGGGAAGTGAAATGTAGAACTAGAGGGAAAGGTGGAATGACAGAGAGAAGGGTAGAGGTGTTCCAGCTACTCACAAAGCCTTATCAAAATGTCATAAGTGATAGCAGCAGAATTAGGCCATTCAGCCCATCAAGTATACTCTGCCATTCCATCATGGCTGATCTATCTCTCCTTCCTAACCCCATTCTCCTGCCTTCTCCACATAACCCCTGACACCCTGACATTTTCTTTGAATGCATAGGAGACTTTGATACAAATCATGGATAGAACAAATATTATCAATGGGCAAGCAGGAAGTCCTACATTTATATGTTCAGGAATAAATGTAAATAAGTAGCAGCAGAGATCTAAGCTAACAAACTTGTGCAGGAAGGAAGATCTGAGATGAGTTGTTGAGATCACTGACATCGCCTTCAAATTACATTTTCTACCCAACTATACCATTGTCTAATCTATTGGTCAATTTCCGACAACTACCATGTTATCACGCACCTACTAACCAGTCTATTACATGCTGCCTGCATAAGAACAATAACTTAATTGTATTGTGCACTCCATGTCAGTTTTTTGGGATAATCTCATTTAACGCATACGTGTTTTGTTACATTAATAAATATAGTGTATTAAATTATCACTTTTAGTGGATGGAACACATCTGAGCATACAACAAATGTTGTTTTTCTACTCTTATGAGTAATGTCATTGTCTGGAATAATCATACAATAAATGATGGGAATTATATCGATTGGACAGAAACATAGAAACATAGAAAAAAAGGTGCAGGAGTAGGCCATTCGGCACCCTCAAGCCAGCACAGCCATTCAATATGATCATGACTGATCATCCAAAATCAGTACCCAGTTTCATTGTTGAACATTCCATTGTTTATGCAATTCCCAAAATTGGGGAAAAGATTTAAAAATTGATGTGCTTTGTTTATTTTGGTCCATAGCAAAAACAATTCAAAGTAACCATCTTAACGCATTCTATTTACTTTTCTAAAATTTGAGCCTACCATACATGTCATCTTTTCAGAATGATTGCCTTTAAAGATAGCACACTGCTTTTTCCAAATATAATTCAAGAACTGAAACAAAACTTCTGGCTTTCTATCATGCTTGTATGTTCTATGAGGCTGTCGATCAAAAGGAGAATAATGACAACCACCCTGACAGATATTCTGAAAAATACTCGGTCCTGGTTCAATAACACAGCAAACTTCACCTATATTGCAGGTCACTTTACCCTTTCTTCCATAAAGTTATTAATATCACTCACTCCCAGAGCCACAGATTAGCTAGCACCATTTTGCTGATCAATTTATATGAAAATCACTGGACGACCATTTGATTTCTTATTTAACAGTCTGAGAATTTGTAGATTTAATTGGCACATTTTCCGGAAGGCAATAACCTACTTTTCAGTTGCCAATGATTTTTCTTTGTACCTCCAGATCTCTGGCAGTTCAATGAAGGCAAATCTAAAAGTAAGCCTAAGCCATTTTGTCTTGTTTTGTTTTTTCTATTTGCTTTTTATTTGACCTGAAAGTGGTGACTCATGCCTGTCTATTCTTTGGCTATTTGCAGCTCAATAGTACCCCTTCATGCCATTATTTTTTGAGTATAGGTCAGCAGTGGATGTTATGAAGTAATTTGACTAGTACATGGATTGTATACAAGGCAGGAGCGGATGCGATCAGTGTGAATAGCCTCAGCTAGTGCCACAGAAATCCAATGCCCTTTACAATTCACAGAATAGCAAAAATAAACCTCTAACTATACCCAAAATGCCATCTGTCCACTTATCCTCCATAGATGCTGCATGCCCCATTGAGTTACTCCAGCAGTTTGTCAGTTACTCAAGACTCCAGCATCTCCTGAGTAGCAACAAAGCAAAGTAAACTAGAGTTCATCTTCACTTGTTCATGTACGTTATAACAAGTCACAACCCCTTCGTTTACTGAACATTCTATTAGCTATCTTTGTACAGAAGATGTTCAGAACTGGAAACATTCTTTTTTTGTGCCTATATCATCACATACTATGTCCCACTCAGTAGAATATGATATCACATTACAAATATCTTATAATGACACTGAAGGAGGTGATTCTGCACATTCCATCTCCCAGACAACCAACGCTCCCAGACAACCAACGCTTCTTTCTATATTTCTCTGTGTGACTGCATTTTATCCCGCACACACCTGCCCATCAACTCTCCTTTGCTGAACCAGGCCTTGATGCAACCAGACATGGTGCTATGGAGTCATAGTCATAGAGTGATACAGTGTGGAAGCAGGCCCATTGGCCCAATTTGCCCACACCGGCCAACGTTCCAGCTACACTAATTCCACCTGCCTATGTTTAGTCCATATCCCTTTTAACCTGTCCTATCCATGTACATATCTTTGGTACATATCCCTCCAAACCTGTCCTAGCCATGTACCTGTCTAACTGTTTCTTAAATGTTGGGTTAGTCCCAGCCTCAACTACCTCCTCTGGCAGTTTGTTCTGTACACTCAACACCCTTTGTGTGAAAAATTTACTCCTCAGATTCCTATTTAAAAACGTTCCAGATGTTGGAGGAGTCCAGAACCAGGGGTCACAGTTTAAAAAAAAAGGGGTAGGCCATTTAGGACAGAAATGAGTAAAAACGTTTTCATCCAGTGAGTTGTGAATTTGTGGAATTCTCTGCCACAGAAGGCAATGGAGGCCAATTCACTGGATGTTTTCAGGAGGGAGTTAGATTTAGCTCTTAGCACTAAAGGAATCAAGGGATATGGGGAAGAAGCAGGAAAGGGGTACTGATTTTAGATGATCAGCCATGATCATATTAAATGGCGGTGCTGGCTCGAAGGGCCGAATAGCCTACTCCTGCACCTATTTTTCTATGTTCCTATGTTTCATACACCTGTAGAAGTTCAAGAGAGTATACGTCGACGTACCTTGATACATATTCTAGTGCGGCGGCACAGGATTACTGCAGCCTGTCTGTCTTTTTATTTATTTATTTCTTTTTGTCTAGTTAAATGTAGTTGTTTGTGGGTTTTTTGGTACTGTTTTTAACTGTGTATATGTGGGGGGGCGGGGGAGGGAGGGGGAAACTTTTAAAATCTCTTCCCTGCACGGGAGAACCGACCTTTTCCCTGTCGGGTCTCCGTTGTTGTTGGGGCCTAGCTCCGTGGAGTGGCCTCCGACCGGGACGACCTGTGGGCTCCAGTCGCGGAGCCTGCGGAGCTGCGGACTCACCATCGTGGAGCTGGTCGGCCTCGGAGCATGGGGAGCGGTGGTGGCTCGTTGCTGCGGCCCGATTCCGGAGCTCCAGCTGCAGCTGCAGACCGGTGGACTGTGATATCGGGAGCTCGCGGGTCCGGGTGAGAGACTGCTTTCCGGAGCTCCTGCAACGCAACTTCTCCAGCCCGAGTCGCGGGGTTGGAACGACCCGGAGCGGGGCCTTACATCGCCCGGCGCAGCTTTAATGGCCGCGGGACATTCCAACGCCTGCCGGGGGCTCCAACTTGTGACTTTTGGGCCTGGAGCTGGGCCGTACATCGTCCGGCGCGGCCTCGACGGCCGTGGGACTTTACATTGCCCGCCGGGGGCTTCGACATCCGGAGAAAAATAGTGCAGTGGAGAGAAAAGACTTTGCCTTCCATCACAGTGAGGAGGAGATTCACTGTGATGGATGTTTTCTGTAAATTGAATTGTTTGTGTGTCGTGTAGGAATTGTTTTGTTTGTATGGCTGTGGAAACGGAGTTTCGTTCGAGCCTCTCTGAGGTTCAAATGACAAGTAATAAAATCTAATCTAATCTAATCTAATTCTTACCTCCAGCATGTCTTCTTTATATGTTGATAATACAGCATCTTCTGATTGAATCCATCAGACCTCATCCTAGAAATGCACACAAAATTGTCAATCATTGAAAATACTATTCAAATGTTCTGAATGTTAATGGCATTCACTAATATTCATAATTTTTTAAAACATAGTTAAACAAATACATTAACATGTTTAAAATTAACGCGTAAAAAAACGGGAGCAAGTACTCCTTCAGCAGTACTTTTAAATGAACTTAACCAACAAAGAAAAAGGAAATTTAATTGTGCTTGGCCATTGTTCTCTGGTCAATTTTCTCCATTAAAGTTAACTGAAACTTTAGGGTTTATTTGAAGTTCAGTGGGGGAGAGGGGTGGGGGAAGGGGGTGGGGAAGGGGAGGTGGGGAAAGGGGGTGGGGAAGGGTGGTGGGGAACGGGGATGGGGGAAGGGGGGTGGGGGAAGGGGAAGGGGATGGGGAAGGGGAAGGGGGTGGCGAAGGGGGGTGGGGGAAGGGGGGTGGGGGAAGGGGGGTGGGCAAAGGGGGTGTGTGGGGAAGGGGGGGTGTGGGGAAGGGAGGGTGGGGGAGAGGGGGTGGTCACAGCAGACACAGCTCACCCCACACCTTCAGCTTTCGGTTGCATGCACAGTTCCCGGTCCCACTCTGAATTCACTCAGAGGCTTCCGGTTCAACTTGCTCTCTGCCTGCACACAGCTCACACTCCAGGAGTTTATTCTCCGCAGGTGCCAGAAGTGGCGTTACCTTCATGGTGAATAACAGGCGAGAAGACCAATCTGCTGATGTTACCTTCATGGTGAACGACAGGCGAGAAGACCATTCTGCTGAGCTCGCGATTTTTAAAACATTCATAACTTTTTTTTATTTCGCCGATCGGAAAAGATCTTGTGGCAGTTGGAGGAGAGGAGGATGGTGAGTAAGATAGCGGAAAAATAATAGTGATATGTGGTAGCGTTTTTTCTAAAATGTATTTAAAACGTAGACAGGAAGTGGTCAAGATGAGACTTTTAGTAATAGTATAGATGAGTCTGCAAAAATAAGGGGGCTGGGGGAAAAATACCTTTGAAACCCTTCCTTGCAATACATGGTTTCATTTTTTATCTGTTATCAAAAACATACCCTGGAGCTCTGCATCCATATTTATTAAGGAATGGTTGAGGTGTGCTTATATTTAAGAAACAAAAAGCTAGAACTATTTTGGTGCTTGTTAATTAATGACATTGCAAAACTGGCTGTTTGTTTATGGTTCCCCCAGTTAAAAGCTCCTAAAGCTCTTGTCCCACTTGGGCGACCAACACCGCGACCTTTGGCGAGTTTGCCAGCGACCCATAGTCGCAGCAAGGTCGCCACGAGGCCGTAGGAGGTCTTCGTCACTCTCTTTCATGGTCGAGAGTGGTCTCCGCGTAGTCGACGCTTCAGCTAGGTTGCGGCGTATTTTGCAAGATGTTAAAAATTGACCGCGACTAAAAATAGGTCGCAGTGGGAAAAATCAATATTTTTTTTAAGTCGTAGGTCTAGTCGAAGCCGGTCGTAGTAGGTCGTGATGCTAGTAATAGGTAGTCGAAGGTGGTCAAAGGTAGTCGAAGGTAATAGCTCCGGGGTGAAAAAAAAGGTCAGTAGAAATAAAACGTCATTTTAACAGCAGAGCGTCACCTCTTTCACTCCAAGGCATGTTCATTCATAGCTGGAGAGTTGTTTGGAGAGGAGACGTGTTTTAGAGATGGTACCAAAAAGGCAGCAGTGCTGGGGGAGGGCGCAACTCTAAAAAAAACCTGCCATGCAGGTGTTGCCCACCCAGGAGGAGGAGTGGCAGAAGGTGATGCCACAGGAGGTGATAGTGCAGGAGGAGGTAGCCCTGCATGAGAGACACCTGGAGGATGAGACCAGGGTGGTAGTATATGTCCCCACCACCACCCCATCCTTCACTGCCTCATTTGAAGGCAGCAAATCAGCCCTTTCTCCTGTGTCTGACACAGCATCAGAGGCAGATGCCCCATTGATGGTGAGGGAGGGCTGAAGGAAGGTTATGCCCCACACCTTCACCGGGCAGCAGGAGGGGGACCTTGAGGAATGGGTCCAGCAGAATGCCATCCTGTACGAAAAGGAAAATGAGGGGTACAGGGACAGGGACAAGAATGGCATGCTTGCCATCCACTGCCCCACATGTGTGCTTAAAGTTACATCTTTTGTCAAAGCCTAGCGCCACTCTCTTCCAGTCATCTGGTGTACTGGGATAGTCCATCACATCATCTCCATTCACCCATTGAGACCTCTTCTTGTGCTTCCTCTTCACCCTTGAACTTCCCCTTCTGCCTTTCTTAAAAGGCTGCTGAAGCAAAAGGGCTAATGCAAACAGCAGTAGTTGTATTTTTACTAACATCCTCCAAATTAGTTCCTTCCTTGCTTGCATGGTTCAGAATGATTTTTTTTTTAAACTGGGAGGCATTTTTTAGTGACAAAAAATTGCAAACATGACATCATTTTATCAGGTGATCATATGAGCTGTAGACACTCATCACTGGTCGTTGTTGGTTTTCTGGTGTGGTCCTCTGAGGTGGAAGGGGGCCGTTGCTCATTCACGGACCAATTTGCCAGAGACCATCCTCGAGTAAAACGTATGTGGTCGAAGCCAGTCTTCAACATAGTCGAAGGAGGCCAAAGGAGGTCGAAGGAGGTCTTCTTCATAGTCGAGGGAGGTCTTCAACATAGTCGTAGGAGGTCGTACACATAGTCGAGGAAGGTCGTAGGAGGTCGTAGTTCACCGCGACCTTGATTTTATTTTAGTAGCTTAAGGTCGCCTGAGGTCGCGGTGGAGGTCTCCAAAGTGGGACAGGCCAACTCAATGCCACTGAGTGAATCTTGCACATTTCCCTTCATGTGCAACCATCCCAGAGAATTTGAACAAAAACATCAGATAATGCTTTATATACCGAGGCAACCCTGTCCGATAGTCTAAGATTTCAGTAGACTGTTAGTCATACAAACATAAACAGCAATGGAAAGATAACTTCATGTTGTGTGGAATTAGTCAACTTTAGAATATGATAGGTCGTAAACAAGTCAAACTACAGGCTAATGCAGCCCTCATTCCACTTTGCATCAATGTGCTGAGTGAAATAAGATTATGTCAAATCAACCTGGCCATTTCAAAGTGGTGAATGCTTGTTGGATATAACAATAGCAAAACTATTTCCAGTTGAAAATGAATCTGCATTGCAAGGCTCTGGTCAACATTAACTTCTACATAAAAATGGTAAGTAGATCTATATTTGCAATTAAGTATACACTAAAGTGTACAGTGATGACCAAATCTGCCTCAGAAACTCGCTGATGTAGTTGAGCAACTTCCCAAAATGCTAAGTACTGGGGCCTGAGTTGAAAGAAAATAAGGTTTATTTGATTTCCTCGCACATGCCATCTGTAAATCATTCTTTGGCGAGGACAGAATCTGCTTCTGCCTCTTTACCTGATGCTTACAGGTGCCTGAGAGGACATCATTTTTCTCTCAAATCAGTACTTCCTCAACACAGTGCTGGAGATCAGAAGGCCATTACATAAATAATTTTCTGGCCAAACATTAGATACTGCCTTTTTGTTTCATCAGAGGGCTCAACAGATATGGATTGTAAATTGTACATCATTCTTCCTGCAGGCCAAGTCTTACTATACCTTTTTCTATTTCCAGTTGCCTTATGTAGCTCCATGAAGACCCGATTGTTGTCAGTGAAAAATAATCAAAGAATGCCAGAAGAGGACTGTAAAGAACCCCTATAAAAAACGCATGAAATAAGCCGTTTAATGAAAATCAAATTGAAACCTGTTTGTGAAACTCAGCAAAAAAACTAACAATTCTGTCATGAATTATTTTCAGAATAACCCTTCTTACTGGTACAGAGTCTGATTCTCTCTCACCTCTTGCAGCAATCACTGTGAAATTGAAGCATCCAGTTACAGGGCTCAGTGTTTTATTCCTCAGTAAACAAAGAAAGTAGGATTAAACCACTCTGTGTATGCTTTGATTTCAGCATATTAATACATTCACCTTAACCATTGTATTTTTGATCAATTTGTCTTAGCCCATATTCCAAATATGATCAATCAGACTATGATCCAATGTAACAGCGATGCTGCAATATTCAAAGACTTTGAGCCCTTTTACCCGTTTGCCACAATTTATGCTTTGTAAAAGTAATTTTGCATGAAAAATACTTTTTGATATTTTTCCACTATATATAAAATAAAATGATTATTTAGTGTACACATCGAGAATAACTCGCAGAACAAATTAAGTTGTGTTGAATATCCATATTGATATTTTTAAAAATCATTGGAATATGGGGAAAAATAAACAGGTAAAGATACACAAATGCATATGATAAACAGAGAATAGAATTCTTAACGGATTGTGTAAGGCATGTATAAGTATACATGTACAATGGGTACAATGTCAGACTGGAAATCAGCAAAATATAAAAATTGATTTTCACTTGTGAATCAAACTGTAACTCATGAATTATCTGGTTTCACTGACTCAAGGAAATCAATTTGCTGTATATTGCACTGCCCCCTGTGTATCTTCCATGTGAATATGTAAGCCTTTATTGTTAAATGGTATATGAAATTTCTTTAACTATATCAATTCATTCACAATGTATGGCTACTCCTCATTCCATTCTATGTGTCTGCAGCCACATGTTTATTAGCCAATAAATCTTGTTTCATTACTCACTTTTTTCTTCACATATAACAGAGAGGTTAAGTTGGATAGCAGGACTGGGAAATGACTGCAGTCACTGCACTGGAGGATGGAATGAATTGCGGCAAAAGAGATTACAGAGTAAATTACTGCCACAGAAAGAAAAGAGAATCCGTACTGCTAGCTTTCTTCACCATTGTCTCATAAAGCCTTTTCAAATTATAAACATCAGTTCTCCTTCACTTTTTTTCTATCTGCAACAGACTTCAACATGTTCTGCTGAAGCTGTCCAGAGTAGTTTAAAAATATAAAGAAAATGTCCTGTAAAAAATTGTCATGGATGATAGTTCTTCCACTGAAGGATTACTTCCTCTCCTTACATGTTTTATCCATGACAAATGATTGCATAAGGGTCACAAGGTTCATACCAATCAGTTATCTTTTTCTCTGTTTTGGATTTGGTTATAATTTGTTCACTTCCAAGAAGATTGATAAAACATAGAACAGTACGGCACAGGAACTGGTCCTTCAGCCCACAATGTCGGTGCTGAACATGATACCAAGGCCAACTCTTATACCTGCACATATTGCATATTCCTCTATTCCCTACATATCCATGTGCCTATGCAACAATCTCTTAAATATCATTATTATATCTGCCTCCACCAGCACATTCCAGACACTCAGCACCCTTCGGGTAAACAACTTGCCACACAAATCTCCTTCAACCTTTGCCTCTCTCACTTTAAAGCAATGCCCTCCAGTGCCCTTCCGAGTTAAAGGTTCTGACCGTCTACCATAACTATGTCCCTCATAATTTTATATACCTCTCAGGTGCCCTCTCAACCTCTGGCATTCCAGGGGAAATAATCCAAGTCTGTCCAACCTTAGTTTAGTTTAGTTTAAAAATACAGCAGGGAAACTGGCCCTTCTGCCCACCGAGTCAGTGCTGATCAGCGATCGCCTGTACACTAGTTCTATCCTACACACTAGAGACGATTTACAGAAGCCAATGAACCTACAACATGTCATTGGAATGTGGGAGGATACCAGAGCAACTGGAGAACACCCATGTGGTCACGGCGAGAACATACAAACTCTGTACGGACAGCACCCATAGTCTGGATCAAACTCAGGTCTCTGGCGCTGTAAGTCTACTGCTTCTCCACTGTGCCGCCTTAGCTCTCCCTGTAGCTAATTCTTCCTAATCCAGGCATAGTTCTGGTGAACCTCCTCTGCACCCTTTTCACTGCCTCCACTTCCTTCCTGTATTGGGACGACCAGAACTGCGTGTAATATTCCGCATGTGGCCTAACCAGTCTTATTAAGCTGATTATGACTTCCTGACTCTTATATTCAATAAGCTCTTATAGTCTAACCGCTTCACTGCATATTATTTAAATAAATGATTTATAATTATAAATATGTAGCTCACATGCAATTTCCACAATTTGACTTGTCTGAGACTGTATGACCATTGGCTGGACTTGAAGCAAGCCAGGGAGCTGACACCAATTCCAGAAGCCTGCAGCCATCAGTGAAAATAGTTGTGTCCCATTTATGAGTAATCGGTGACTAATTTAATTTAATAAAAATGTTCAGCCTCTATC
The DNA here is from genome assembly GCA_038087875.1 of Malacoraja senta. Lineage (NCBI taxonomy): Eukaryota > Metazoa > Chordata > Chondrichthyes > Rajiformes > Rajidae > Malacoraja > Malacoraja senta. The sequence goes on along the minus strand of CM075977.1, from coordinate 241,340,213 downwards.
AGAGGTGCAACATTTAGTAATCTACAATAATTAACTCATCATCAGTATTGGTTCCATGAAGTAAAACCCACGCCACCACTTCACAATTCACCTCCCCCACCAACTCAGGGGAAGCGAGCTGAATATGAAAGGAGCTGCAGAGATCCCATTTGCAATTAGTCTGTTTGCTTAGAAGTCTCTCATAGCCATGTCCATTAAAATCCAGAAAAAAATGAGGATTGCTCGAGTGCAGTTTCAAATTAATATATTAAAATAAATATTTGCATCATCATAGTTTTAGAAATGTTTAAGTGTTGCTAAGTAAAGGTTTTATTTTTGATAACTTTGTTAATTGATTTGTAAATTGATTATCACCCATTTGGGACACCATAAAATAACGAGGCATATGAGTTCCACTGAAGTTTAAATCCTAGCCTTTGATTTAAAATAGGTTTAGCTGCCACAAAAACCTGGTTTATTAATATAAGGTAGACAAAAATGCTGGAGAAACTCAGCGGGTGAGGCAGCATCTATGGAGCGAAGGAATTCCTTCGCTCCATAGATGCTGCCTCACCCGTTGAGTTTCTCCAGCATTTTTGTCTACCTTTGATATTTCCAGCATCTGCAGTTCTTTCTTAAATAATGGTTCATTAACATGGTCTTCAGTGGGGAATTTTGTGGAATGACTCACATTCTGAATTCAATCTATCATTGTTCATTTCTCTAGGTGTATCTATGAACTTATTATGGTTAACCCTTATACCAAGGTGGCACAGTGGCGCAGCTGGTAGAGCTATTGCCTTCACAGGGCCAGAAAGCTGAGTTCCATCCTGACCTCAGTTGCTGTCTGTGTGAATTTTGCACGTTCTCTCTATGAAAACATGGATTTTCACCAGGTGCTCCGATTTCCTCCCACATCACAAAGACATGTAGGTGTGTAGGTTAATTAGCTGCTGTAAATCGCCCCGGGTGTGTAGGAAGTGGATTTAGTTTGCTCTTGTGTCAGACGACGTGTAGGTCGCTGTTGGCTTCTGTCGTCGTCCAACATGTTGACAGAATTGGTCGCCCGACGCGTTACAGAGTGCATCGTGTCGTCGTTTCTGGGGATCTCCATGAGGAGGCTTCTGTCATGATCCCCAGGAAGTGGATGAGAAAGAGGGATAACATAGAACTAGCTTGAATGGGTGATGGACTTGGTGGCTGATATTTCTATACTGTATCTCTAAACTAAAACATGGCTAGAGACAGGAAGAAAGAAATGAACTAGCATTCTGAACATCACTGAGGGCCTTGTTACAGCAAGCTAGAAAAAGAGAGATTTCTCTTATGTAGCACCTTTCATGACTTCATTATTTCTGAAGTAAGCTCACTGTTAGTGTTGGAGATGCAACAAACAACAAAGTCTGACAAAACAAAATAGTGATATTTTTCCCGTACCTTACTTTAGTGTCAACTACATAGATTTTGACCAGGCACTAGATGTAATTTGCTGTTCTGTTTTGAAGGAGCAAAAGTGGACATCTTATAACCACTCAAAAGGAAAGGTAGGCCATTGATTTAACATCTCATTAAAAATACAACCCACCCACATTATAACACTGGAGAGTCAGTACCCTAGCAGGGCATGAAACTATGGCGTTGGACTTCAGAGATGAGGGACACCCCTGCCAACTGACTTGAAACTATTATCCATGAATCAAGATCATTTTGAAAATAATGGTAGATTGCTGTTAGTTATTTGGGCAATATTTTTTTAATTTGCTTTTAAAATTAGTTTCGACCTGAGTGAAGCAGCACCATGTCTGGTAGAGGAAAAGGAGGCAAAGGACTCGGCAAAGGAGGAGGCAAGTGGAACCGAAAAATGCCTCACGATAACTTTTAAGATAAGCTTATTAATATCCTTGCATCTAAAGAAATTCTCAACTATAAGAGACTCCTAGAATTCTCAAATAACAGATATCCCAAATGGAGATTAATTTTGAAAAGGATGGGAGGCAGTAGCACAATGAATCAGGAGAGCTTTACTTGTTGATGTTCTCTTGTAGACTTGCATGTTGTTTTAGGCTTCATATCTACATCAAACATCCTTCCTCACCAAATATTGCAAATGCCTGTGCGTTCTCATAAGAGCTGGAAAATTGGTCCCTGATAAGAAATGTATCCTTTCAAGGAGCAAACGTGGATCAATGCTGGATTCTCTGTCCTTTGTCATCCATATTCATGATTTGCATGATGTGGCATGATTAGTAAGTTTGCAGATGACACCAACATTGATGGTTTAGTGGACACTCAAGAAGGTTGTCCAAGATTACAACAGGATATCGATTATCTGGGAATGTGGGCAAGGGAATGGCAGTTGTAAATTAACTCAGGCATGTATGAAGTGATGCATTTTGGAAAATTAAACTTGGGTAGGAATAGACAATGAATGGTGGTGTCATGGGCAATGTGCTGAACAAAGAGACTTTGAGGCACGAGCGCATTGTTCCCTGAAAATGGCAACAAAGGTAGGCAGGGTGGTCAGGAAGGCATGCATTCCTTCATTGGCTGAGATGTTGAGTATGAGAGTTGGGATGTTATGTTACAGCTGTGAAATGTGCTGGGTAGAGTATTGTGTGCAGTTATGGTTACCACACTTTAGGAAGGATGTGATTAAATTGGGATGGGTGCATTAAAGGTTCACATGATTATTAGCTGGATTGGAGGGGTTGAGCCATCAGCAGAGTTTAGATAGCTTAGGTCTGTTCTCCCTCGAGCAAAGGATGCTGAAAGGTGAGCTGACTGAGGTACATAAAATGATGTGAGGTGCATATAGGGTAGATAGTGTCTGCTTCCCATTGTAGTGGTTTCTAAAACTAAAGGGAAATGTTTTAATGTAGACACACAAAATGGCAGATGCTGGAATCTTGGGCAAAGCACAAGTGCAGGAGGAACTCAGCAAGTCAGGCAGCAAAGTCTGAATAAGGATCCTGACCTGAAGCATCATCTCTCCATTCCCTCCTGGGATGATGCCTGACCACTGAGTGTGTTTTTGGGAAACATTTTAAGGTGAGAGGAAGGAGAGTTGAAGAAAATCTGAGGGATAAATGTTTTACACATTCCAAATGAAAAGTGTAATGATCTAAACAGGCTGAATTGCACCTTCCTAAGTTTGTTAATCGTGTCTTCGAATTTACTTTAGTTGTAAGCAAACTTTCCAGAATGATGTTGAATAAGTTAAAGTTACTTCTATTTTTTTTTTAAATTGTCTTTCTACCTTTTATTTAAAGCTGTCCACAACCTGCAGTCTCCTCTCAGCAACATGCCTATTAGGCACTGCTGAAAGCAACCAGTGGCAACTCTACCTGATTTTGTTTGTTTCCTTGTACTGTAGCATCTTTAATTTATTTATCATTGAAATTTCATGGGACAGAAAATGCATCACATAAAAAGTTCCAAGCATTCAATGTGGATAAATGTGAGGTTATCCACTTTGGTGGCAAAAACAGGAAGGCAGATTATTATCTAAATGGTGTCAAGTTGGGAAAAGGGGAAGTACAACGGGATCTGAGGGTCTTTGTTCATCAGTCACTGATCAGTCAGTGAAGAAAGCGAATGGCATGCTGGCCTTCATAACAAGAGGAGTTGAGTATAGGAGGAAAGAGGTCCTTCTGCAGTTGTACAGGGCCCTAGTGAGACCACACCTGGAGTATTGTGTGCAGTTTTGGTCTCCAAATTTGAGGAAGGACATTCTTGCTATTGAGGGAGTGCAGCATAGGTTCACCAGGTTAATTCCTGGGATGGCGGGACTGTCATATGTTGATAGAATGGAGCAGCTGGGCTTGTATACTCTGGAATTTAGAAGAATGAGAGGGGATCTTATTGAAACATATAAGATTGTTAAGGGTTTGGACACGCTAGAGGCAAGAAACATGTTCCTGATGTTGGGGGAGTCCAGAACCAGGGGCCACAGTTTAAGAATAAGGGGTAAGCCATTTAGAACGGAGATGAGGAAAAACTTTTTCACACAGAGAGTTGTGAGTGTGGAATTCTCTGCCTCAGGCGGTGGAGGCCAGTTCTCTGGATGCTTTCAATAGAGAGTTAGATAGAGCTCTTAAAGATAGCAGAGTCAGGGGATATGCGGAGAAGGCAGGAACGGGGTACTGATTGTGGATGATCAGCCATGATCACATTGAATAGCAGTGCTGGCTCGAAAGGCTGAATGGCCTACTCCTGCACCTATTGTCCATTACGTACCACCTTGTCCTGATGCTGGTGACTCTCCCTAACTTTTTATTTGTGGGTGTAACAGAATTAATAGTTCAAATAAATAACATATTTTAGATACCGAGAAAGAGGAGGGGCAGAGAGCATACAGGATGGTCTGTGATAGGGTGGAAGGCTAGATTTTGAACAGAGAGGTAAAGTGGATGAAGCAAAATGTTAAATGCAAAGAGTGGAATTGTTGTTTAGCTGAAATTGTTGAACTCAAATGGTGAGTCCAATAGGGCATGATGTACCCAGTCAAAAAATGAGCTGTTGTTCTTTCATTTGTCGATACGCTGATGAAATAGTGTGGATGACTTATGTTAGTAATATCCAATAGGAGTGGAATGGAGAATTAAAGTGATTGGAAACAGGAAGCTTGATAATAGAAGGAGTTCTGAAAATCAGTCAACCAATCTGTGTGAACCAGCACCATAGTGTGCACAATGGAAGCCATAAAGATGTTCCACAGGACATCATAGTCATTGGATTCATACTGGAGCATCCACGATGCTGAGAATGTCGTGAATAGCACGTACAGTGAGTTGGTCACACTGCAGGTAAAAGTTAAGCGGACAGAAAGGGAACGGGTGGCCATTAGCCAGCGTAGCAGTAGGCAGGCAGTGCAGGAGTCCCCTGCGGTCATCTCCCTCCTAAACAGATATACCATTTTGGATACTGTTGGGGGAGATAACTCATCAGGGGAAGGCAGCAGCAGCCAAGTTCATGGCACCATGGGTGGCTCTGCGGCACAGGAGGGGTAGGAAAAAGAGTGGAAGGGCCATAGTAATAGGGGATTCAATTGTAAGGGGAATAGATAGGCATTTCTGCGGCCGCAAACGAGACTCCAGGATGGTATGTTGCCTCCCTGGTGCAAGGGTCAGGGATGTCACTCAATGGCTGCAGAACATTCTGGAGGGGGAGGATGAACAGCCAGCTGTCGTGGTGCACATTGGCACCAACGATATAGGTAAAAAATGGGATGAGGTTCTACAAGGCGAATTTAGGGAGCTAGGAGATATACTTAAAAGTAGGACCTCAAAGGTAACAATCTCTGGATTATTGCCAGTGCCACGTGCTAGTCAGAGTAGAAATAGTAGGATATTGCAGATGAAGACGTGGCTTGAAAAATGGTGCAAGGGGGAGGGATTCAAATTTCTAGGGCATGGGAACTGGGGGAGGTGGGACCAGTACAAACAGGACGGACTGCACCTGGGCTGGAATGGAACCAATGTCCTTGGGGGAGTGTTTGCTAGTGCTGTCGGGGAGGATTTAAACTAATGTGGCAGGGGAAATGGGAGCATGAGTAGAGAGACAGAGTGGTGTAAAATGAGGGTAGAAGCAACAGGTAGCAAGGTGAAAAGTAAAAGTGGCAGGCAGAAAAATCCTGGGCAAAAATCAAAAAGGGCCACTTTTCAACATAATTGTATAAGGGGTAAGTGTGTTGTAAAAACAAGCCTGAAGGCATTGTGTCTCAATGCAAGGAGCATTCGTAATAAGGTGGATGAGTTGAATGTGCAGATAGTTATTAATGAATATGATATAGTGGGGATCACGGAGACATGGCTCCAGGGTGACCAAGGCTGGGAGCTGAAAATCCAGGGATATTCAATATTCAGGAGGGATAGACAGAAAGGAAAAGGAGGTGGCGTAGCGTTGCTGGTTAGAGAGGAGATTAACGCAATAGAAAGGAAGGACATTAGCTTGGAGGATGTGGAATCTATATGGGTAGAGCTGCGAAACACTCAGGGGCAGAAAACGCTAGTGGGAGTTGTGTACAGGCCACCTAACAATAGTAGTGGAGTTGGGGATGGCATCAAACAGGAAATTAGAAATGCGTGCAACAAAGGTAAAACAGTTATAATGGGTGACTTCAATCTACATATAGATTGGGTGAATCAAATTGGCAGCGGTGCTGAGGAAGAGGATTTCTTGTAATGTATGCGGGATAGTTTTCTAAACCAACATGTAGAGCAACCAACGAGAGAACAGGCTATTCTAGACTGGGTATTGAGTAATGAGGAAGGGTTGGTTAGCAGTTTTGTTGTGCGTGGCCCCTTGGGCAAGAGTGACCATAATATGGTTGAGTTCTTCATTAGGATGGAGAGTGACATTGTTAATTCAGAAACAAGGGTTCTGAACTTAAAGAAGGGTAACTTTGAGGGTATGAGACGTGAATTGGCCAAGATAGACTGGCAAGTGATTCTTAAAGGGTTGACAGTGGATATGCAATGGAAGGCATTTAAAGACTGCATGGATGAACTACAACAATTATTCATCCCAGTTTGGCAAAAGAATAAATCAGGGAAGGTAGCGCATCCGTGGGTAACAAGGGAAATCAGGGATAGTATCAAAACAAAAGATGAAGCATACAAATTAGCCAGAAAAAGCAGCCTACCAGAGGACTGGGAGAAATTCAGTCCAAAAGAGGAGGACAAAGGGTTTAATTAGGAAAGGGAAAATAGATTATGAAAAAAAAACTGGCAGGGAACATAAAAACTGACTGCAAAAGATTTTGTAGATATGTGAAGAGAAAAAGATTAGTTAAAACAAATGTAGGTCCCTTGCAGTCATAAACTGGTGAATTGATCATGGGGAACAAGGATATGGCAGACCAATTGAATAACTACTTTGGTTCTGTCTTCACTAAAGAAGACATAAATAATCTGCCAGGAATAGCAGGGGACCGGGGGTCAAATGAGATGGAGGAACTGAGTGAAATCCCAGTTAGCCAGGAAGTGGTGTTAGGTAAATTGATTGGATTAAAGGCCGATAAATCCCCAGGGCGAGACAGGCTACATCCCAGAGTACTTAAGGAAGTAGCCCCAGAAATAGTGGATGCATTAGTGATAATTTTTCAGAACTCTTTAGATTCTGGAGTAGTTCCTGAGGATTGGAGGGTAGCTAATATAACCCCACTTTTTAAAAAGCTTGGGAGAGAGAAAACGGGGAATTACAGACCAGTTAGTCTAACATCGGTAGTGGGGAAAATGCTAGTCAGTTATTAAAGATGGGATAGCAGCACATTTGAAAAGTGGTGAAATCACTGGACAAAGTCAGCATGGATGTATGTTAGGTAAATCATGTCTGACGAATCTTATAGAATTTTTCAGGGATGTAACTAGTAGAGTGGATAAGGGAGAACCAGTGGATGTGTTATATATGGACTTTCAGAAGGCTTTTGACAAGGTCCCACATAAGAGATTAGTATGCAAACTTAAAGCACACAGTATTGGGGGTTCAGTATTGATGTGGATGGAGAGCTGGCTGGCAGACAGGGAGCAAAGTGTAGGAGTAAACGCGTCCTTTTCAGAATGGCAGGCAGTGACTAGTGGGGTACCGCAAGGCTCAGTGCTGGGATCCCAGCTATTTACAATATATATTAATGAACTGGACGAGGGAATTGAATGCAGCAGTTTGCGGATGACAGGAAGCTGGGGGGCAGTGTTAGCTGTGAGGAGGATGCTAGGAGGCTGCAAGGTGACTTGGATAGGTTGGGTGAGTGGGCAAATGCATGGCACATGCAGTATAATGGGGATAAATGTGAGGTTATCCACTTTGGTGGCAAAAACAGGAAAGTAGACTATTATCTGAATGGTGGCCGATTAGGAAAAGGGGAGATGCAACGAGATCTGGGTGTCATGGTACACCAGTCATTGAAAGTAGGCATGCAGGTGTAGCAGGCAGTGAAGAAAGTGAATGGTATGTTAGCATTCATAGCAAAAGGATTTGAGTATAAGAGCAGGGAGGTTCTACTGCAGTTGTACAGGGTCTTGGTGAGGCCACACCTGGAGTATTGCGTACAGTTTTGGTCACCAAATCTGAGGAAAGACATTCTTGCCATAGAGGGAGTACAGAGAAGATTCACCAGACTGATTCTTGGGATGGCAGGACTTTCATATGAAGAAAGACTGGATAGACTAGGCTTGTACGCTTGAATTTAGAAGATTGAGGGGGGATCTTATAGAAACTTACAAGACTCTTAAGCGGTTGGACAGGCTAGATGCAGGAAGATTGTTCCCGATGTTGGGGAAGTCCAGAACAAGGGGTCACAGTTTAAGGATAAGGGGGAAGTCTTTTAGGACCAAGATGAGAAAATCATTTTTCACGCAGAGAGTGGTGAATCTGTGGAATTCTCTGCCACAGAAGGTAGTTGAGGCCAGTTCATTGGCTATATTTAAGAGGGAGTTAGATGTGGCCCTTGTGGCTAAAGGGATCAGGGGGTATGGAGAGAAGGCAGGTACAGGATACCGAGTTGGATGAGCAGCCATGATCATATTGAATGGCGGTGCAGGCTCAAAGGGCCGAATGGCCTACTCCTGCACCTATTTTCTATGTTTCTATGTTTCTATGTGAAGCTGCTCTAGTAGTGAAGGTGTACCAATGGACTGATAATGGAATAATACATTAATGCAGGTTTATTTTTAATTCAAATTCTTATTGTCAATTTGGTTTGTAGACACAGTTCAAAAACAAGAAATCTTGTTTCTCTCTGCAGATGCTACCTGATCTGCTGAGTACTTCTAATATTTTTGATTTTTTTTTCAGATTTCCTGCTCCAGCAATTTGGGAATTCATTGCAACACGGTGGGAGGAGTAGAATAAGATTAGTTCACACAATTATATTAAAATCTCAATCAATTCTTATGGTTAATATTGAGGTGTTTTTTTAAACAGACAATACTGATTCAAAGTTTGAATCCTGAATGATGTTTAGTGGATGGTGAAATCAATACTATGCAATTTACACTCACAATACAAAAAAATACCTCCCCCATGTTCAAGTAAAATGTTTCACATTATTTTTATTCATTTCTATAAAAACCCATGGACCAAATCTTGCAGCAGCAGAGCATCTTGCAATGCACGCCTTCAGTTTACACTCTTTCCTGAAACCATTTGAACAAAACAATTTTACACTTTGATTTGCTGGATCTGTAATCTAAAAACAAAACTACAAAGGCTGTGCACGCCTGGGGTTTTAGCCAACAGTGCTGGTTTAATAATTGTGAAAAGAAACAGAAGAATAGGAAATGAGTATTAATTAATGAGCAGGTGATATTAAGATTTTTTTTTTTTTTTTTTTTAAATTTTTATTTATTAGAAGTACATTACATTACAACCACATACATTAGTACTCATCATTTATATCTTCTTACAATTAATGTACTCCATTTATGTTTTACACTAGAAAAGGAAAAGATTGAAAGAAAGAAGAAAGTGAAGGAAAAAGTGAAAGTGTAGGAAATGTGACAACAAAAAAGGACGAAGACCCTATAAGAGCTAAATTAAAAACAAAAGAAAAAGAGTTAAGAAATAGACCCTAGGAAAGAAAGAGAGAGAGAAAGAGGAAAAAGAGAGAAACAAATATTTTTATGAGCATTACGTAAATGGGACATACCAACCTGACCTCAATTTTTTTTTTTTTTTTTTTAAAGTACTTTTGCACCCTATGTTTGTAATAATTCTATAAATGCAGACCACGTCAGGTGGAAGTGATCTGGTTTACCTGCTAGGAGGAGTCTTATCTCTTCTAGGTGTAATGTTTCAAACATATTTGAAATCCACATATTTATAGTTGGTATTGGAGCCTTCTTCCAAAATTTTAGAATTAGCTTTTTTCCAATTATTAACCCATAGTCCATTATTTCTTTTGAAACACATTTAGTTCTGGACCATCTTCCGTTATACCGAAGATAATCCATTCTGCTTTGGGTATCAGTCTTGTTTTAAATAACTTTGTAAAGATTTCAAAAATTTCATTCCAAAATTTTTGAATTTTTGTACAGAAAACGAATGAGTGCGCTATAGCAGCTTCTTGGGATTGACATTTATCACAAATAGATGATACATTTGGGAAAATTTTATGAATTTTAGTTTTCGAATAATATAAACTATGTAAAATTTTAAATTGTATTAAAGTGTGTCTTACATTAATCGAGCATTTATGCACGTTTAATAAGTATTCATTCCAACTTTCCTTTGAAATTTTAATAGCTAACTCTTGTTCCCAGTCTCTTCTGATACCCCGATATTAAGAAATCTAGTGGAGAAAGAGAAGATTGAAGAAAAGGTACAAAATTAAGAAAAAAACAATACTGTTTTAACCTCTAACAAGAATTTATAAGAGAGGAATGATGTTAAACAGTTCACATCTTTCCCTTTCTTTGTCAGGGAGGTTTGTTGGCATTACATTAATAATCAGCAAGTTATTTTTGCACTTAAATACCAGCACTAATTTTCTGTGCTATTTATAAGCCAATTATCATGGCAAACCAAAATGCTATTAAATCTCTCAAATGCTATTGGTATGAACTAAATTTTGAACAATTTATATCAAGCAGTTTGTTCTGTATTTTAAATTAATGACATAATGTAGCTTCCCCCCCCCCTCCCCCAACTTGTTGGCTAACTATGGCAATTGGTCAACTTAGCAAGATTCAGCAATTATATCAAAATCCATGTGTTGCTTTCATCTTAGAAAGAATGCATGGCCTTGCTTCCTCCTTAAAAGAAAGTTCATTCAAACATTTATTTCCATGAGGACAGATGATCTTTAAATGCTATCTTCATTTTTGTACTTCACACAATTCAAGTTCCAAGGGATGCTTTCTTATGTCTGAGAACGCAAGTTGAAATTGTGGTGAATTTTAAACAAACTAAGTATGTTCTGCATTAAAACAACCTGTCAAATCAGAAAATCTCTGAGGAAATTATCTAAAGCATATCAGGCATATTTCTTGCCAGCAGTGTGCCTGCAAGTATAGCCCACTGCTTTCATTAGTTTTTCTTTAATACTTCAAAAACACGAGTATATTGCTGTCTGGAAACAGAAATTAATTCCTGCAAAGGGCTTGAAATATTGTAATGCTGTGGCTCGATTCATTCTAAAAGGACTTGCACCAGGAATTTTCTGCCATTGATGTGATTTGTAATGGGTGTGTTCCCGTTCTGTAGTTTTCCACGGATTTAAATAAGATTGTAAGTTGTTTTGACCAATTTTGATTACATCACACAGGGGCAGGTGATTTGAAATTCACCGAATGTGAATGAGTTTTAATAGCAAGGGAATTGTTGGTATATAAACCTCAACACATTTCCACCAATGTTATTTGAAAGTTAGTCACACTGGAGAAAGCCACCAAAACCTCAGAGATCAGATTACTACTCAATTTTCAAAGCAGCAGATAAATTATGGATGGGGCTGGGGAAGGCAGATAAGGAATGCCCCATTGGAAATTTCAGGAACAATTCTTTTCAAGTGTAGGATGATGAAAGATGGAGGGTGGTTCATTCGTATGGTTCTCTAGCTCTTTGTCAAAACATTTCCCCACTTTGTTTACCATGGTGATATTGCTGACATTTAGTTCAGACAGATTATTAAGGCAATTATGTGACTTTGGCAGTGTGATTCTTCAGGAAAGTGATAGATGTTAATTGCTAATTGGATTGATGGTTACTTTGAAAATCTTATTATTGACTGGAACCTAAAAGTAACAGCATTTAAAAAAAATAACTTTGAATCGGCTACATTTCAAAGCTATAAAATATGCCTAATCCTTCTGTTCACTTTATGGGTGCTTGGATGCTTCTAAGAGGCCTGTTAATTGTTAATTATCAACCAGGATCATCCTGGAAAACACACTGGCATGTCAAAAAAGATGAAACAGGAGCATATGATGCATGTTAAGCACTCTAAATTTTGACAAATGCAGCAAAGTTTAAACAGAAAGACATTTCTGGTTCAGAACCTAACTCAAGTTACATCTTGCATTGAATTTCACAGAAAAATAGGCCATAAGGACCTAATTGCTAACTGCTGGTGTTTCTGCTCCACTCAGTCTATTTCATGTGACACCCTTGGGATGTAACTTGCTATCCATCTTATCTAATTTCCCCTTAAATAAATAAATACCCCTGCAAAAATCCCTCCACTGGACAACTAGATGCGGCACAATAAGAAGTTCAACAACTACATTGTGTCGGTTAAGGTTGAATAGTCTACTATAATTATATATGGATGCATATATGCATCTTTCAATGACTTCATCCTCACATTGTTGTCATAAAATACTTCCATATTGTTGTCATAAAATACTTCCATATATTAACATTAATATGAATGGACTGATGAGATTACCCCTGGCTCTCACCTCCTTCTCTTGAAAATATTCCTTTGCTTACATTGAAACTAGTCAGCAATGATGTTTCTCCTGAGGCTAATTGTTACGTGGACCTTTATTAAGGAACATATTCTTACTCTAGAGCAGCATTGCATATAAACTTATTGCGCATTGGGATTTTTCACCAGTCACTTTGGCAGATCAATAATTTATGATGAATCTCCTTCATAATCAGATATTACTGAGTTAATTGTAACGATTGGGATTTCTCATTTGTTTTTCTTCTCTTCCAATTGGAAATCAGCCATAACAACTGTAAAATTATCTGAGAAGAAGATTTCTTGATGTAAAACTTCTGGTCCACTGAGAATGAAGTTCTCAAAAATACTCAAAATCACAGGAGACTTCGATTGGTTTGCTAAATAAACTTCAAGTCGCAAACAGACTCAAGTATTTGTGTTTCTCTCAAAGTCAAAGCCAGGATTGCTTTTGCTCTCAGGAACATTGCCTCCAGGATCCTTGCTGGCTTTTTCTGCTGAGATATGCCACACATCACACTCTGCTGCTCACGGCCACGTTGCAGAAATCAAAATAGCTCCACCAGCTGAAGCGTGAAAACCTTCCCCCAAAAGTGCTTTGGTATAAGAGGTTTGCTTCCTTTGCTCAATGCTTGTCAGAAGCCTTTGCAGGTTCCTTTGTCTTCTGGAAGGAATCTGCCATCTTGTCCCTATCGTTATAACAAGTACATATTCTTCAATAACACTTTCTAGTAACAGAAAGGGAGCTGATTTTTGAAAGAGTGCTGGATTTAATAGTGATGTGACACTTTAAGGGTTATTCCCTGAGGTCAGAGTAGTTAAGTAAGGTGAAAATAACGTGGAGATTTTGATTCTTCATGCTTGTTATTGCGGAAACATAAGGGAAGTTCTCTTGGAACTGGCAATAAACATTTTTCAATATTTCAGAGCTTGAGGGTGGTAGTTATGTCCCAGAAAGATGGGTCAAGTGAATTTCTGGGACAGGATTTTCAACGCAGTTTATTAGCTAAGTAAGGGTCTTTTCTATGAAGGATAAGATCAGAAAATGCTGAAAACACTTAGTAGGCAAGACAGCATATATGGAGAGAGTAAACAGGATAACATGGGCAGCATGGTGGAACAGCTGTAGAGTTGCTGGCTTACAGCACCAGAGTCTCGGGTTCGATCCTGACTTGGTGTTGCCTGTACAGAGTTTGTTCGTTCTCTTCATGGGTTTTCTCCGGGTGCTCTGGTTTCCTATCACACTCCAAAGATGTACAAGTTTGTAGATTGATTGGCTTCGGTAAAATTATAAATGATCCCCAGTGTGTAGGATTGTGCTAGTGTGTGGGGTGATTGCTGGTCTGCATAGACTCAATGGGCCAAAGGACCTGTTTCTGTGCTGTATCTCTCAACTAAACTATACTAAACTAAATTTCAGGTTTGGAACTCTTTACCTATTTCTAGCATTTGCCGTTTTTGTTTTATTGTCATTTCCACCTTATTGAGAACTTTGGTTCTTTGCTCTCACAGGTAGCATTTTGGACCAGTACAAATCTACTGCTTCGCTTAAAATTCCTCTAAATATATTGTGTCCCACTTTCACAGGGAGTCTCCAATATTTCTTCACAAGGCAGTGTTGTGCACAGAGCAATAAATGACAATCCTCAGAACAACTATTGCTATAATTGTTCTCAATTGATATCATGGGAAACATCACATGTGCCATAAGCCATGGGCTCAGAAGAAAGCCTTAATCACGCAGAAAACCATCCTGTAGCTTGTCCATTCTTGTTAAATATTAATGGGTCAATGGACAGTCTTAAATATGAAGACTTTCCTGTAAAGTGTGCATTGATTTATAAAGTTCAGTGTGAAGAAAAGGATATTGAAAAAGAAGAATCTTTCCTATTCACGTAAGTAGCAGCATTAATAACTGGGGCCTGCAGGGCAACATGAGAACAATCTATAATCTCCTGCACCTTCGGGAAAAATACCGCAGTCAAAAACTGTACAGTCCTTTCACATTATTATTGACAGACCATGAGGAGGAAGATGGAATTTCTGCCAGGGGCTGATCACTGCCTTTACACTGATTATTAGCTTACATTGCTCACCATTGACCAAATAAATACTCCAGTTCACATGTGAAAGGTAGAAACAGTGCCGAACATCAAGAAATGATGGAAAATCTGTGCGGTATGTCATCATTTTGATAAAATATATGTGTACGCACACATAAACTATCCATTGTTTTCTGGGTTCTTTGCCATAACATCTACAATACTTCCAACAAATGTTACAATCAGTTGAGCCAATTCTGCACATGAAAATCCATAATCCTCAGGAATGTAGAAATAAGAACCACACTTGCAGACTTTGACAATGGCACTCCAGAACCAACTCACTGAAAGAGTTAAGTTGTGAACAGATATCGTCGAGACTTTAGTCAGATAGTGAAAGAGCAGGTAAATAGTAAGATTAAACAAGAACTTACCAGTTTGAAGTTTGATCTTTATTTTATGAGGAGTTACGTTGGTGATTACGTGAAGAAGGCCCGTCAGGGCGCATGCGCGTCAATCTTCAAAGCAGCGGTATGAAATCACAGACAAAACCATAATTGAAGTAACATATTAAGATGATCAACATGAGAACTACCATTATGACCTTTTTTCTATGAGAGAGGGTTGGGCGTGGCGGGCACGTAATCACCAACGTAACTCCTCATAAAATAAAGATCAAACTTCAAACTGGTAAGTTCTCGTTTAATCTTACTATTTTACTTCGGAGTCACGTGAGTGACTACGTGAAGATTTTAAAGCTCTGTGATTTTTATGCCGCAGATCAAAATCCCGGCTTCTCACTGCATCGATTGACTGAGTATCATCAATAATGCTGTAAACATGACATTGCATATCATGCAAAAACAAAACAGTTTTATTTTTGGTCATAAAACAACCAATAAACCCTCTTAATGTAGGGCAACAAACGAAACAGAATGAAACAGTATTGAAAAAGACTTTAAACAATAGCAACAGCACTCAATATTGAGTTAGCAAACAGCCCTCCATCGGCAATCGGCCGATGGTAGTATTGCTGAAACACAAGTTCATTTTTCCAACCTGCGGCTTTTAATATATGGTCGATGGGAACGTCCATCGCCCTGGCCGCGGATGTTGCTACTGCGCTAGTGGAATGAGATGTAAACACATAAATGTTAATTCCTGCCTGAACCAACTCTTGCTTTAACCACCTTGAGATAGTCTGAACTGCCACTCTTTTATGTTGGCTTTTTGTAACTGACAAATAATCCTGTTTCTTCTTGTCTTAAAGCCCTTGTGGCTTCAATATAATGTAACAAATGTGTCCTTACACATAAACATGGAGCTGTAGGATATGCTGAGAACACAATCTTAAAACCTGTCACACCTGGCCTGCTTTGTTTGAGCAGGTCAGAAATATAAAACAGAACATTCTCTGTATTCACTTCCATTCTCTCGAACTGAAGTTTTTTGGAAAATCTGCACTCTCTGTACTGACACCAATGCCATTAGCATAGCCAATTTCATGGTTAATTTTAACAAAGTTATAGCCGTGACAGGGACCCAATGACGAAGTATGTTACGAACAACGCTTACCTCGCAGATTACCATATACTTAGGCTTAGGCGGTTTGGAATTAGATTCCTTTCATCAACCTAGATATGAGAGGGTGAGAACCTATACTTTGTGTCCGTGTACCTATTACAAGATATGCGGACAAAGCACTTCTAGCTGTATTGATAGCAGTATAGCTAAGACCTTCATCATAATAAAGTGTAGATAAACTCTAACACATTTTCAATAACTACAGTATCATATTGAATATTCTTTTGAACACAATATTGTTCCTTTTTTTTTTTTTTTTTCATAAGTCATATACTGTTTTTGAGTACTCTTTCTCCAGACTGCAGCGAGTATATACACCGTTGGCCTAGAAAGTCCTCGACCAATGTAAGGCATTCTTGAAACCTGCAAACTAACAGATCCATACCGTCACATAACGGATGAACTTAATGCGTTACTGGATGCTCCAGCAAATTCCTACTGTATGGAATCAGCAAAAAGAGGTTGGATCACTATCTGTAACATCAAAGGGAACCATGGTTGAATCAGGCAATTTGGTATCACCAAAACCCCTGAAGCGGCATCCTGCTTGATTTTCTCAAACACCGACCTATGAGGCAGAATGGTGGGAAAATGTACACAAACATATCATCCCAATTTAGTGAAAAAGCATCAATTGCCACTGCCCCTGGATCTGGTGCCTATGAAACATATTTTGGCCTTCCATATAGAAGTACTATGTTCTTGAACACATCCTGGTTCCACATCCACTCTGTGTTATGATGGAATTTTCGTGAGCTGCCATCTGGTACTACATTAAGTTTCCCTGGCAGATAGATAGCTCCAATCCAAATCTCTTTATCCCTACTCCAGGTCCAATTGTATTTGCCAACCTGTCACATGATAACGATTTGATTCCACCCATGTGATTCATATCAGCAACTGCTGCAGTGTTGTCTATTTTGCACTGCACATGCAAACTAGTTTAGTTTGTGCCATAAGCCGTGAGTCCATAAAATACTCTTGGTTAATTCCCCATGTATGCAGAAGCAATGTTCATCTGTCTCCACCGCTGGATCTTGTATCAGTAGCACCCTACCGAAGTGCTTTGACATCTGTCTGCAAATCATGGAAGCTTGGTCCAATAACACTTTGGAACTACTAGTGGACACATGCTGAATCCACCATTGTACATCAGCAACAGCCTCTTTTGATAGAAGCATAGGTCTATTATAATGACCCCAATGTATCCTCAATGCTTGTTCCTTTGACCTTTGTAATTGTAGATAATGAAGTGGCCATATTGAACTGCTGGAAATGCTGCCAGCCATTACCACAGCAGTCTTGTCACCTGGCTAATTGAAGGCTGTGTGTTAGCAATTAACTTGATATAGCTCTTAATTAGCTGTACCCTTTTTTGCCTGGGCAAGGTCACAATGATGTTGATTAAGTCCATTGTGAACCCAACTAGTCAATTTGTGTCACAGGTATAAATTTAGATTCCTCAGAATAGCTTATAAAGCCCAATTAAAATTGGTTTTTACCAACTGCCACTGATGCTTCAGCTGTTTCCTTTGATTTTCCTACAATCAAGATATTATTTAGCTAAGCCATGAGCACATGACCTTGACTTCTCATCATGCCTAGAATAGGTTTTAACAACTTTGTAATCCCTCTAGGAGCTGAAGACAAACCATTAGGCAGTGGATTGTATTGGCATAATTCCCCATCCAGCTGAATTTTAAATCTTCTATCCTGCAAATGAACAGACACTGAATCCGCATCTTTAAGATCTCCTTCACAAACATTTCCATCTTAAAATGTCTATACCGTACAAAAGGGTTAAACCTATTCAGGTCTGTATAATTCTGCATCCCCCCATCCTTTTTTGGTCTGGGAAAGGTATTGGACACAAACTGATGGCTTTGGTAAACTGCCTTAGCAATTACACCTTTATTACATAACCTTGCAAGTTCCAGCTGAACTTCCAATTGTTCAGTGATACTGAAGTCAAACTCCTTTTTTGGAACATGTTGCATGGGTAAATCAGAATTTGCATTTGATGCTTTATTCGTTGCCCTTGAATAACCTTCAGTATAAACATATCTGAGGTAAACATTTAATTGTATCACATTAGATCTGTCTACATGAGAACCAGACCCTCTTACCTCCTTACCACCTGGCATTCTTCCCCAGCCTTGAGCTGGATATCTCACCTCCCTGGTGGTGCTGAATATGTGGCTGCCGTCTTAGCCTCCTCCTCCAGCTCCTTCACCTGCTGTGCGAAATCCTCGCCAAACAGCTGTGCCAGTTGCACTGTGCCAGGCTGGCATTTATGCTGGTGGCAAGTTCCTCACCCAGAGGCTCACCAGCATCCGACGACATGGCAAACCGTGCTGCACACGGTGTCAGCTCTGACAGCTGCCTGCCCTCCCTTTGGAAGTCGCCGGACTCAGGGTCAGAGCGTATCTGCCCTTCTGCACTCACCTCTTGCAAAGAGGGTGCTTTCAAGCAGGCCTCTACTAGGCACTGCCAGCGGAGCCGTCCCCACGGCCTCCTGCCTGCACAACTCCTCCTGGAGTATGGCTTTATGAAGCAGGCCTCTCCAAGGCACTGCCAGCGGAGCCTTCCATAAGGCTTCCCGCCTGCACAACTCCTCCTGGAGTTGTGGCTTTATGAGGCAGACCTCTCCTAGGCACTGCCAGTGGAGCCTTCTCTATGGCTTCCCTCCTGCACTACTCCTCCTGGAGCGTCTCTGTGGAGCAGCCCCTGTATGAGCTGCTCCTTTTGGATAACCGCTGGGGAACGGTATCCTGTCCCCGACGGGACTCTCGTGGCCCGACTCTGCGGAGTCTATAGCCCTGACAGACTTGGCGTATGCCGACCGCCCGACTGGCGGTGGCTGTGTACCCGGCTGGGCACTTTCTGAAGTCTGTCGCCGCACCGCTACCGGCTTGCGACTCCCCCGAGGTGACAGGCTGCCTTTCAGAGACTGCGCTCCCGCAGCTCTCTCTCTCCTTGTCGGCAGCAGCCTGCACCTTTCCCTTGTTCCTGCATATGGGGGAAAAAACAGACAGAAACAATTTCTATACTTTCTTATAACTCCTCCAAAGTCTCCCCGACTTTGGTGGAGTTGTATTTACTCACGTTGCAGCAGGAGGTCCGAGCTCCCGCTGCCGTTCGCACCAATGCGTCCGACGTAATGACGCGCATGCGCCCTGACGGGCCTTCTTCACGTAATCACTCACGTGACTCCGAAGTAAAATAGCCCCTTCAGCCCATTGAGATCCTCCAAACCTCAGGCACCTATTTAGACAAATCCTCCACATCCAAAAATTAATTGTTGGAACAAAGCAGAATGGTATTCCATAACCTGCAGTCTGTCTTGTCTCCACTAATCAATTTGATTATTTCATGTTCACATCAACCCTTTTAGATTCTACCATTCACTTGCACACAATAGACAATTTGCAATAGCCAGCCAACCTACCAACATACACAACTTAGGGATGTGGGAAGACATCGGAGCATTCAGGGAAAATCCACTGGTCACAGGGAGAAAAAGCAAACTCCATGTGTACAGCACCAGAGGTCAAGATCGAACCCGGGCCACTGGAACTGTGAGGAAGCAGCAGCTCTACTCATTGTGCCACTGAGCTACACCTCGTCAACTAGAGTTAATTTTCAACATAACAATTATTAACTCAAAATCTTCTAGTCATAGAATATGTTTATATTTCAAAAATCCATCACTAACTGAATAGAATTTGCACGTAAGAAATTTGACTTGAAAACTTCATGTGGATTCCGTTTTACAATGTTTCCCCCTGACAGGAAACTTAACTTGTACTGTATGTACTTGTATATATTCCTGCATCAGGAAATAACGGCCCCACAACCAAGATGTTTTTTTCTTCCATTGATCTTTCAAAAGAACATATTTGAAGTTACATTGAATGCAGATTTTGGTCATTGATCTTCCACTCTAAAAAAATTAACAAATGTTCTACATTAAAAAAAAAGAGATAGGTCTATTTCAATCATAGCATTATGTACAGCAGTTTCTTTCTTGTGAGTTTTGTTTTTTTGAGTTTGCAGTGGACAAAAATTAAAATAGGAAGCGTTGTTGCCAGTTTTGATTAAACAGCCTTGTTTTGCTGAATACTGTATATACAGACCTTTGTCAGATATGGCTGTTCAAGAGATTTGGTTTTGTCTAGGGGTGTCTGTCATACTTACTATAGAGGCTGCTCAAATAGAATGACATTTGCTTGTCCTCTTTTACTTGACTAGTCAAACTTGCCATAGGGGAATGCAGCTGCCAATGCCTTTCAGATGGTCCCAGGCTATTGCTTCAAAACCTCTTAATGCTTTAAATAAGAGCTTCCCCTGGTAGAAATGGCTATATACATGTAAATAAATGACTCTAATGGAGTGTCTTGGCTATCCTGGGAATAGTTTGCTACTTGATGGTGGCTGCTCTGCTCAGGAAACATTCCCTCAAAACGGTTATGTTAGCTCGTGAGATGAGTGTAGTACAGTATCAATAGTAAATATCAGGCTAATGCACTTTCCATTACCAGCATGCACACTTGTGCATCCACGAAGGAGCAACTGTAGGTGACAGTTGCAAATCACAGATTTGCTTTGATGGTGAAAAGCTAAAGATAAATCTCTTTATTTTGAAAGTTGAACTCTCTGTGAAATTGCAAAGAGCTACAGGTGCATGGGAAATTGAAGATAACGCTGACATCTATCTTTACTTCCCAAGGCAGAATAATCAAGAAAATATTTCATTAGCAGAACATGAGGATTTCATATTGTTCTTAGTGTTGAGCAGATGATTGTATATGAATGGCTGCTGTATATTAAATACATTTATTCAAAGCAAAGAAGGGTATTCAGCAAACTATATATCTGACTTCCTTCTCAGTCACAAACTCAGGTTGAGATTTCAATAATAAACACAGACTAGAGTTAAATAAAACATTTTATATGCAGCCTGCATTCATTTTAGGATATTTTGCATGTTCTGTGTATTACATGGCAGCTCCATGAATGCAATCTTCTTTATTCATATAATTTTGTAAAAGTGACCTTTAAAAGTCTAATTCATTCCAATCTGTTTCATTCAAAAAGGGTTTTTTTCTCTGTCACCACTAAATCTAGCTTGGAGCTTCTCAGATGTTCTGTGGCGGTTCTTCTAATCGCTGGCAACCGAAGCATCTGCTGCAGCACCTTTCTCCTTGTTGCTAAAGGATTCGGACCATCTCTCAGAAAATTCATTGTGAATTTTCTTCGATGCCAACTTTCTCCACCTCATTCCCTCCCTGAAGCCTGTTCTGATGATTTTAGCTATGGGTGATGGTGGAGTAGAACAGGGAAATGAACACACAACCCTGAGGGTCACCAGAGTTGAGGATCAGAGTGAAAATGATCTGACCAATGCTTACTGTCTGTGGTCAACCGGTCAAGAGGTCAAGACGCCACCTTGAGATGGAAGCCCCAAGGCCAAGGTCTAGATTTTTAGAAATGATTTTATTCAGTACTAGTCTAAGTGGGACCTGTTGGGTCCCAGCTTCACACTGGAGGGCTGGTCCACCAACGCAATATTCCACCTCTCCACCAATTCCAATATTATGGGTGTGGGCTGAAGGGACTGGTTTCCAGAGGGCTAGTATGGACATTGTGGGACGAATGGATTCTTGGGCTGGTGGCTCAGTCACTCAAGCCTGTTGTGCTGGCAGCTCACTCACTCACAGCTGGTGAGCTGGCAGTTGACTCACGGCTATTCCTTGAAGTTCCATTTCAAGCAGGGTGCAAGACCACCAAATTCAAGTGCAGTTTCCTGCCACTTCAAGCAGGGTGGAAGGCCACCAAATTGAAGTGTAATTTCCTGCCACTTCAAGCAGGGTGCAAGGCCACCAAATTCAAGTGCAGTTTCCTACCACTTCAGGCAGGGTGCAAGGCCACCAAATTCAAGTGCAGTTTCATACCGTTTCAGGCAGGGTGCAAGGCCACCAAACTCAAGTGCAGTTTCATACCATTTCAAGCAGGGTGCAAGGCCACCAAAGACAGAGAGCCATGACGTCTCCCTCCCCCATCTTGCAGAGACTGAGCAACACCCACACTTCCGGGTTTTATAATCCCTCTCCCTCCCACCGGAAGGGGCGTGGCCTTCATGTCATGATTGACATGATTGACAGGAGAGAGGCATTTTTTAAACACTAATAACTCTTTTATATTTCATCGACAGGAAAAATCCTCGGCACCTGATGAGCGGAGGGGGACTCCGAGTAAGATGGCAAAACATCACAGCCGAACGTGGTAGCGTTTTTTCTAAAATATACAGCGCATACAGGAAGTGGTCAAGATTAGACTTTTAATTATATAGAAGGCAACACCACTTTTCAATAAAACAAAGGCAACACCACTTTTCAATAAGGCAAAGGCAACACCACTTTTCAATAAGGCAAAGGCAACACCACTTTTCAATAAGCAAAGGCAACACCACTTTTCAATAAGGCAAAGACAACACCACTTTTCAATGGCAAAGGCAACACCACTTTTCAATGGCAAAGGCAACACCACTTTTCAATAAGGCAAAGGCAACACCACTTTTCAATAAGGCAAAGGCAACACCACTTTTCAATAAGGCAAAGGCAACACCACTTTTTAATAAGGCAAAGGCAACACCACTTTTTAATAAGGCAAAGGGAACACCACTTTTGCATTTTCAAACCAAACTACTTTTGCTTTTTTTAAACCACAGTTTCAAACTACATTTTCAAACTACATTTTCAAACTAAATTTTCAAACTACATTAAGGGCACTCACAGATCAGTATGACCACTCACAGTTTAGTAGACATGTGTTCAGTGTTATTCACAGCTCAGACTGAGAGTTGTGACATCTCGCTCCCCCATCATGCAGAGACTGAGGCAGTCCACACTTCCGGGTTTTATAGTCCCTCCCCCCTCCCACCGGAATGGGCGTGGCCTTCATGGCGTGATTGACAGGAGAGAGAATCTCATCATTTTTTAAACATTAATAAGTCTTTTATTTTTTATCGATGGGAAAAATCCTCTTGTCCTGCTCTGAGTAAGATGGCCAAAAATCGCAGCCATAAATGGTAGCGTTTTTTCTAAAATCAATATGCAGTGCAAACAGGAAGTGGTCAAGATTTGAGTTTTAATTATATAGATTGCAATGTTGAAGGCTGTGTTGTAGTCAATAAATACCATTCTGACATACATATGCTTACTTTTAAGGTGATCCAGAACTACATGTCGTGTAAGAGAGATGGTGTTCTCCATAGACCTACCTTTTCTGTTTGCAAATTTTAAAAGATCTAGATTGTCTTGAAGACAGACAAATTAGGGTCATTGCAATCTTTCAAGGCACTTCATTGTGATCAATGTTAGTGCTATTGAGCAGTATGCATTGAAACAGATCATTATATTAACCTTGCAGACTGAAATGACAGAGGTTTGCTTGAAGCAGTAGACTGCTGACGTGAGAGGTTGAAGATATAATAATAATAATAATAATGATTCATTTTATTTGCTGGTGCCTTTCTAAACACCCAAGGACACCTTACAGGACATAAAATCACACAAAAAAAATACCAAGGTCTCAAGGACACCCCACAGAGACCATCAGATAAGAAACACACAATCGGAACAAAACAAACCATAAAGACACCACAATACACAAATCAAGGACAGAGTTAATTCCAAAAGCACAAAAAGAAAATCAGAAACACAACTTGAGTTGGCAGCAAAGACTGAGGCTAGTTGAATGGCGCACAATCTCGGGACATGTCCAGGGAATCCATTCGAGCCGACCGCTTTCCAAGAGCATATCCTTGTGAAAGGTGGATAAAGGTGAATTCCTTCTGTAGATAAAAGAGCTGGCATTTTATGAATAGGTATTCTAGGTCAAGAGAGCAGAATTTAGCTAATGCCATCTCATCAATGCACCATGAAGCATTGCCAAAATCTAGACACCGCTGCCTTTCCTTTTCAATGAGGATTCCGTTCGGTCCATATGATTAATTGAGAAATTGTGTAGCAGGGTCGGGTCAGTCAGGGGTAAGCTCTGTTTCAGCGAAACAAAGAACATAGCAAACCATGATCTCCCTTTGAAATAGAAGCCTTGCTCTCTGCTCTTCAAGCTTGTTTTCAAGTGATTGAACGTTAGCTTGAAGCAGCTTGAAGTAGGGCTGGGAAGAGGGAGGCCAGGAGCCCTGTAATTTCAGCCACCCCTGTGCAAGAAGAGTCAGGTCTAATAAAGATCAGTAGTTCCAAGCATTCCTTTGAAATAATGATGTTTGATGGGGGACTTTCAACGCTGGAACTAATGATTTACTCAGTGCTGGAACAGGGAGATAATAAGGAAAAATGATCAAGAGATTTTAAAAACTGTTTTAAGAGGAGCTTCACATAAAATGTTGCCAATCTCTGGCGTCATCTTGGAGGATGCTTAATTTGATTAGTTACTTTTAAATTGCCTGAGCAGTAGAACATTTTGAGGGAAGCAGTTGATGGATATCTGAAATACAATGTGGAGAATAAGTGGGAGAATGTGAATAATGAGATTGCTCTGAGAGATAATGCAGAATCCAAGGGTTAAAAGCCTCCTTAAAAGATGCAAGGAAGCAGGAATTGTATTTGCCACCCTTTTAGAATCACATTAGATTTCCTTTCCCACTGAAATCATTAAAGGGGGGAAAAAATCATACAAGCTCTCTGAATTGTGACTAACTTAATTTTGCCCATTTTACCAAGAGCCAAAGTTATCCCCATTAACTCTGAATGAGATAGTTACATTGGCATTGTCAATTTCTACTATCCTTCCCAAAATACCATCATTTACATGGAACACTTACCCCTGAATATCGATGAGTTATTTAACAAGGGGAATGGGCAAGTGAAAGCAAACAATAAACTCTGTTCTCTCTTTACTTAATAACCAAAATTGCTTCCAAGAGGTGACATTGGATAACAATGAGATTGGTAATTTTCTCAATTTAACCAATGAAGTCAAATATCATTTGCAAAACTCAAATGATGATACTTGACACAGACTGAGGACCGAGAAAGGATCTTCTCCGCTTTGTGTAGATATCAAGGAAAGGCTTAACATTTAGGCTTAGTTTAGTTTAGTTTAGTTTAGTTAAATTTAATTTAGTTTAGTTTAGTTTAGTTTAGTTTAGTTTAGTTTAGTTTAGTTTAGTTTAGTTTAGTTTAGTTTAGTTTAGTTTAGTTTAGTTTAGTTTAGTTTAATTTAGTTTAGTTTAGAAACAGACCCTTCAGCCCACATAGTCCACGCCGACCAACGATCAACCCCGGGCATCTTCCGCTGTAAGGCAGCAATTCTACCACTGTGCCACATTGCTGCCCCTAACTCCTTATTGAAACAAAGGACAAAGGACAAAGGACATTTATTGTCACATACACCAATTGGTGCAGTGAAATTTGAGTTACCATGCAGCGCACAAATAAAATAAACACAACACTATAGAATTTAACATAAAACATAAAAACATCCCCCCTCAGCGGAATCAAAGTTTGCCACTGAGAGGGAAGGCAACAAAGTTCAGTCTTCATCCTCTTGTTCACACGTAGTCGGGGCCTTTTGAGGCCTCCGCAGTCGCCACAGGCCCTCTCGTCGGTAATGATGGAACTTGGGCGTCAGAATGGAAGAACATTCTCAGCGGCTTGGAGTTTCCGAATCGGCCGCTGCTCCGCCGCTGAAGCTCTGGCCGGTCTCTGGCAGGAAAGACCGCGCCAATGCAGATGGTAGGCCGCGAGGAGGGGGCGAAGATGCGGCTAGGAGAAAAGACACATCCTCGACCAGGTAGTGACTGAGAAAAACGTTTTCCCTGTTCCCCCCCCCCTCCCCCCACATAAAAAAGACTAAAAGACCTCCAAAAACAAACTTTTTGACAGACTAAAAATAACAAAAAGGATGAAAGGACAGACAGCTGCTGGCGACGCTGCCACACTCCATGGCGCCACCACTCGTTATAAGATTATTAAGGGTCTGGACACGCTAGAGGTAGGAAACATGTTCCCGATGTACCAGGGGCCACAGTTTAAGATTAAGGGGTAAGCCATTTAGAACGGAGACGAGGAAACACTTTTTCTCACAGAGAGTTGTGAGTGTGGAATTCTCTGCCTCAGAGGGCAGTGGAGGCCAGTTCTTTGGATACTTTCAAGAGAGAGCTAGATAGGGCTCTTAAAGATAGCGGAGTCTCATTAATTACCAAGTATTGATGCAAGTGGTAGATGCCTGTGATGTTGATCTCATCACAAAAGAGTGCCTGATAAATGAGGAATAAGTGGTTTATATCTCAGCATGCAAAAAACTTACATTGCTTAAAGAATTCAATTAAATTTACCATGAAAATTATACACATCCATAATTTCTCCGCTGAAACAGAAAAGTTTAAGCCGGTAAATCCAGTGAAGGTTTTCAAAAACTAGGGATGTTTTTAAAGGTGTAAATAGCAATAGATTGGTTCATCAGTTGAAATATTTCTGACCAACAGACAATGGCATTTTTCATTCTATCCCTGTTGCCCACTTCAGACTTCAGGCCAGAGGTGAAAGGCAGAGATATTTGTCCTGGCTTGATGGAACTAAACCCTTACAAAAGCATTGGCTGTCAACTGTGATCACCTCCACATATTCAGGTCCATGGACTTGGCTGGATCTGTGTACCCCAGGTGAGTGCAATAGTCATCTGGTTCTTGCACGGTGGCGCAGCGGTAGAGTTGCTGCCTTACAGCACTAGAGACCCAGATTTGATCTTGACCATGGCTACTGTCTATGTGGAGTTTGTATGTTCTCCCTGCGACTTGTGTGGGTTATCTCCGGGTGCTCCTGTTTCCTCCCACAATCCAAAGACGTACAAGTTTGTAGGCTAATTGGTTTGGTAAAATTGCAAATTGTCCCTATTGTGTGCAGGATAGTGTTAGTGTGCGGGGACCGCTAGTCGGCACGTACTCGGTGAGCCTATTTCCGCACTGGATCTCTAAACTAAACAAAAACATTTACCATTGTCACCCAAGGATATAACATTGAAGCACCATGTATCCTGATCATTTTAGCACTTTTTTAAAATACCTTAATTTTGGGATAAAGTATCAGATCATTTTTCAGGTTATAATCACACAAAAAAAATATTTTAAAACAATGCCGCATTGAAAAAGTGGAAGATATAAATGCATTATGAAGCCAAAATTTAAAAGTCAAATCCAATCTGGGTAACCATAACCTTGGATGATAGTGTGAAAATTGTAATGTTGAATTGGTAACCAACTTTACATCTCTCCCAATAATTATTTCCATTAATTTTGTCAAAATGACCCCCCTAGCATTTGTGTAAGAAGGAACTGCGGATGCTGGTTTAAACCGGTTAGATGCAAAAAGCTGGAGTATCTCAGCGCGACAGACAGCATCTCTGGAGAAAAGGAATAGGTGACGTTTCAGGTTGAGACACTTCTTCAAACTTGTTCAGTACATGAGAACTTCAAGACCAACTGGACTCACCACTTCTGATGCCAGCTGGCCACATTATTGTTGGCGCATACTTCTCTCAAAAATCGACATCTCTAAACATTGTTTATAATATTTTTTTATTGGCAAGTTTGACATTTACATTAATCAATTAAAAAAATACAATTAAAATAGTCCCAAATACAAAATAAATAGCCTGGATACTAATGGCATCTACATTATAGATTGAAACTGAACCATTAATATACAACAACAATGTTGTACTTCTTGTTGGAAAGGTAGAGCATTTGGTTTAGCTGAATTCTGCATGCTGCTTTCATTGAGAGTCATAGATTGAGAGCTGTACAGCATTGGGAAGGTTACTGAGCACATTGACCTTCATGTGCTCAGTACCCTTCCCAATGAATGCAAAGATTCAAACTCCTTCTTCACCAAACTGCCCACCTGACTCGCCACCTTTAGAAAACTATATATGTATCTGTATCTGTATCTTGACGTATAACCACCATCACTGGTTACTCCCAGCTCTTTATGTTCTGCAACACTATTAAAAAATAGATACAAATCTTGGGGATCAAAGTCTCATTTGGTATTTTTATTTTTTAAATCCTACTTTCGAAAAATAATTAGTAATATTTCCTGCTAATACCTGACTGAACAGTGACTTTTTTCCCGTCGTGTTTGCCTTAAGAGGTTAGTGCTATTACAATACTGGCAGTATTAGGCAATGGATTTCCTGTGTACTAGATCATGGATACCAATTGTTTTTTGATAAATAATAATTATATGAATAAACACAGGTAAATTAGGGGGATGAGCTGATCTTGACGTTGCCTAATTAGAAAAAGTCCTGCTATTGTAGAAGGAATTATCTAATATCACAGAGTAATATTTAACCCAGATTAGTGCAACATAAATGCAGAAAAGGGTTGTGTTTATCATTCCCTGTGAAGATTTCAGCCATAGGGGATATGCCATAAAAAAATGAAATAGGAGCCAAGGTAATTCTACTGATATCGACCAGTTCAAATTCAGAAACACAAAGAGAAATTGAAATCCATGGGGATGTTCCCTACTTATTTTTTGCGACTTGCATGTGATGTATAAGCTGTAGTTTAGACCCACATAACCGAATAGATTGCTGCTAATAAGAAAATATAATGTTAATATTTCAATGTTTTATTAAATATTAGGGAGAGAATTCAGAGCAGATCAAAATATTGTAAGAGAATTAAAGAAAGAGATCGGCGCAGTGGCGCAGCTGGCAGAACTCTGTTCCCTCATAGTGCCAGACACCCGGCTTCGATCCTGAGTTTGGGTGCTGTCTATGTGGAATTCCCATGTTCTCCTGTGACCACATGGATTTCCTTCGGGTACTCCAGTTTCCTCCCACATAAATGTGCAGGCTTGTAGGTTCATTGGCCTCTGTAAATTGTCCCTAATGTTGAGGGAGTGGTTTTGAAAATGGGATAAAATAATACGAGTGGTAAGAGGTGATCAATGTTAGGCATAGACTCGTTGGGCTGAACGGCACATTTCTATGCTGCATCTCTAAACTAAGCTAAACTGAACTAAATATTCTTCAAAGATAGACATGAAGTGCTGGAGTAACTCATCGGGTCAGGCATCATCTCCTTGAGAGAAAGGATGACAATAGACAATATGTGCAGGAGTAGGCCATTCAGCCCTTCGAGCCAGCAGCGCCATTCACTGTAATCATGGCTGATCATCCACAATCAGTAACCTATTCCTGTCTTCTCCCCATATCCCTACCCACCACTCCACCCCTTGCCCTTCCACCCCCCCAGGCGCTCACTCCATCCCCACATCCATTCTTAGCGGGTCTCCAGCGGCGCAGCCATTCCCGCCCATTGGGTTCCCATTGTGACGTAGAACACGCAGGCATTACTGTGCAGGCACAGCTGATGGGCATGGCAAGTGGAAAAGGGATATATTAATGCTTAAAATGTGAATAACTCTTAAAATACATCAACAATTTGAACGTTAAAGGTGAGATTTATTCAGTTCAGTTCTTTCTTGTTGCGTCTCTTGATGCATTCTGCTGCTCACTGCGTCTCGATGTCTCTTTGCTGTTGATGAAAAAAAGACACACAATTTTAATATAGAGACATTAATGAGTGGTCAAACTTTAACTTGAAGAAAATCTGAGAATTTACCTCAGAAGTCATTGTTCAAACAAGCAACATTTTTGGTTGATGTTCCATCCTTCAGGAAAACATTTACATTTTCCTTCACTTTTCCTCGGCTAAGAGCCACATATAGTTGTCCATGCTGAAATATTGGTTTCTCGAGGTATATCAACACTTTCTCCATGGTTTGCCCTTGCACTTTATGGATCGTCATAGCAAAACTTGACTGAATGGGGAATTGGCTCCGCTGAAGGGGAATGTGTTTACCTTCTGTCAAATTGAGCATTGTCCTAGGAATGAGAACAATGTCATCTTTGAAGGCTCCCATGTTCATTCTTGCAACGATCAGATTATTGTGTAGCTCTTCCACAATCACCCTCATTCCATTGCATAGCTTTGGGGGTTCCAAGTTTCTCATTAACATGATCGGAGATCCTTTTTTCAACTCCAATTTGTGTGGTGGTAAACCAGAGATGTCGAGTGAATCGACGAATTCTGTTGGGAAGTGAGTAGCATCAGTTCCCTCGGTGACAGCATTGAAAGAAAAGCACTCCTTAATGATTCCAGGGAAGCATCTGATACATGGAGAATTGATGCTTCTCATCATATCGTTCTGCGGAACCAAGATACAATTGTCAGAGAATGATTCTGCAGGATTGTCAAATGTGGGATAGACTAAATCAAAACAATCCTCCAGTGTTTTTGCTGATAGAACCATGATTTCTGGCATTTCAATTTCATCGTCTTCATTCTTTAAAATCTCGCCTTCTCCAACTTTCAACAAAAATTGAGAATATTCGCCTTCTCCCTCTTTCAATCGCATATTCGTCTGCAATTGAAACTTGGTGAAAAGTATCCACAAGTAGGATTTCTTTATGCAGGAATCAGCATCATTTTCCCTTTGCACTACAGGAAGGAGTTGTCAAAAATCACCACAACAAATGGTAAGAATGCTGCCAAAAGGCTTAGTGTTGGTGCATACATCTTGAGAGTTCTGTCCACCACTTCAAAGCTCTCCCTCCTAATCATTGGGCATTCAACCCAAACAATGAGTTTCACGTCCCATCAAACGTGGCGTGTTACAGTTCTTCACAATGTTGCAGAATGTATCCTCGGTCACTGGGATGGGTATCTTGAATCGAGAATGTGCAGTTCTTCCACCAGGCATTAATTTAGCTGCTATCCCAGAGGATGCTACAGCAATTTCCACATCATCTTGACCTCTAAATTTGGAGAGGATCAAATTGGTGATAAATGTTTTTCCCGTTCCTCCTGGTGAATCAATGAAAAACATTGAAGGAGGCTTCCTTTTCAACCAGTTGCACACCTGGTCATACACTGCTCTCTGCTCAGCATTCAGCAGAGACTCATTCTCCTCAACAAATTGCTGTTGTTCAGTTCTATTGTATTCCAATTCTGCAGCAATTCTGGATTGTCATCATCAAGGTGCATCCTTCCATTTCTTGGTCATGGCCAATGGAAGCATTCCATTGTTTTATTGTAATTCTCAAGCTTGTCTTCAATATACAACAGAGCCTGATCATGATGCTTCTCTTCAATCATGATATTAGGATCACTCATTGTTCTCCTTTTTTGTACTTGAAGCGGGGGTTTCAAGGGGGGGGAAGGGTGTGAGTATCCTGCAGCCAAGGGAGTGGGATGGCTTGAGCCAAGTGCTGTCGGGGGCTGACTGGGGGTGTGATCGTCCTGCAGACAGCTTGTGGACTCACTCAGCTAGGCTTGTGGACTCACTCAGCACGGCTTGTGGACTCAGTCAGCATGGCTTGTGGACTCACTCACTCACTCAGCATGGCTTATGGATGCACTCACTCACTCAGCACGGATTGTGGATTCACTCACTCTGCACGGCTTGCAGGCTCACTCACTCACTCACTCAGCATGGTTTGTGGGCTCACTCACTCACTGAGTATGGCTTGTGGACTCACTCACTCACTCACTCAGCATGGCTTGTGGACTAACTCACTCACTCAGCACAGTTTGTGGACTCACTCACTCAGCATGGCTTTTGGGCTCACTCACTTACTCAGCACAGCTTGTGGGCTCACTCACTCACTCAGCATGGCGTGGGCTCACTCACTCACTCAGCATGGCTTGTGGGCTCACTCACTCACTCAGCACAGCTTGTTGGCTCACTCACTCACTCAGCACGGCTTGTGGGCTCACTCACTCAGCTTGTGGACTCAATCAGCACGGCTTGTGGACTCACTCAGCGTGGCTCACAGATTCAGCCCCATCTCCGGGGCTTTATTCTCCTCGCCCTGGTGATTGACAGCGGGTGCCGGAACGGGCATTACCTTCATGGTGACTGACAGGTGAGAAGACCAATCTGCTGATCTCACGATTTTTTAAACCTTCATAACTTTTGTAATATTCCACCGATCGGGTCAAAACTTGATGCGCTTGGAGCAGAGGAGAATGGTGAGTAAGGTGGCAAAAAATCCTAGCTATATAAGGTACCATTTTGGCGCAAATCTAAAAACAACGCAAACCGGAAGAGGCCAAGATGAGAGTTTTAGTAATAGTATAGAAGAAATAGATAGATAGATATCTAACTCTCTCTTGGGTGACATTTCCAGAGATGCTGTCTGACCCACTGAATTACCCCAGCACTTTGTGTCTATCTTCGGTATAAACCAGCATCTTCAGTTCTTTGTTTCTAAATATTCTTCATCATTTTATTACTGCAGAATGTGTCTCCATTATTAAAACAGAAACTGCTAAGACAATCAGTGGGAGAACTGACTTGGAGAACTTACTCATCTTGACAATCTGAGGAAGCTGAATTAATATAAGTTGCTACAGTCATTAACCCCGAGTGCTTCAGTGATCTCATTTAATTTGCGGGTATATTAATTTAGCTCCTTTATTGTGGTGTAAGATCAACCTGAACAAAGTTCCTTTGAACATGTCATCATTACCACTTGCAGTTTAAATCATATTTTCTAAATTAACAGACACAGATATCAAAACATTAGGACATTACGGTAATCAGAACAGGTTTTTTTTAAGGGTATTGGGGGCAAGACTATTATGTTGTCCATCCTATTTTAATTTATTTTGTGGTTGTTCTGCATGATACAGGGAGATAACCTGCTCTCAGATCTCTGCCAGAAACTAGATAGCAGCAAATCACAATGTCTTTGTTCTAAGCTCCACAAATGCATGGGGATGGTAACACATTTGTATAGCTGCGGATCATCAGACTTCAACATCCTTCAACAAGCTGCACATTGTTTGCAGTGTAGTTAGATTACTAAGGCCTAATATATTTTTTTTAATTCAAAGAAAATAATCGCCTTCCAAGTCAGTTTTATTTTACCAAAGCCTCTATAATATTCACCAAGAGCAGAACACTAATTGTTTTTAGTACGTTTGCCACCATTTGCCTTGTTTCCTTTTAGTGTACAGCAGACACATTGACCACATGTATTGTTCATTGTACAAACAGTGGACAAATATTGTGTTCCCTGTAGGAATAAATCCACACATCTCAATACTTTTTAACCCATTTGCTACAGAATAGAGACTGCAGACAATGATTTTTCCAAACAATTGATAATCAGCAAGATCCGCCCACTGCAAGAATCAGCCTGTGGTAAATCAGTATCGCACAATCATTGAACTGAAACCAAGCAGTTCTGCCTACCTTCTATGCATTCAAGAGTCAAGAGATTCAAGAGTGTTTTATTGTCATATGTCCCAGTTGGAACAATGACATTCTCACTGGCTGCAGCACAACAGAATATGTAAGCTGAAGAAGGGTTTCGGCCCGAAACGTTGCCTGTTTCCTTCGCTCCATAGATGCTGCTGCACCCGCTGATTTTCTCCAGCATTTTTGTGTACCTTCGATTTTCCAGCATCTGCAGTTCCTTCTTTAACAGAATATGTAAACATATTCTCTATCCTAAAGGAGCAGTCTTATTGTGTGCTGCAGCTCCTGGACTGGGGGTTGGGAGTCACGGAGTCATAAAGTCATAGTTTCATAGAGCACAGAATTAGGATCATCAGCCCAACTTGTCAATGCTATCCAAGATGCCCCATATATGCTAGTCCCACCTGTCTGCATTTGACCCATATCCCTCTAAACCTTTTCTATCCAAGTACCTGTCCAAATGTCTGTTAAATGTTGCCATAGTACCAACCTCAACTACCTTCTCTGGCAGTTCCATATACCCACCATCCACTGTATGAAAAAAGTTGTCCTGCAGGGTACTATTAAATCTTTCCCCTCTCACCTTAAACCTATGTCCTCTGGTTCTTGATTCCTCAACTCTGAGTAAAAGACTCTGTGCATTCCCTATCTATTCCATTCATGATTTTATACACCTCTCTAAAATTACCTTCTGCGCTCCAAAAAATAAAGTCCAAGCCTGCCCAACCTATAGCTCAGACCCTCAAGTCCTTGCTACATCTTCTTAAATCGTCTCTGCACTCTTTCCGGCTTCCAGAGTTTTGTCAAAGAAGGCTTTTTTTTACGGCAGTACGGGAAATAAATGCCAGTCACTATTTTGTCAACCATTAAGAATGCAAGGAAGTGACGTGCCCTATTTCTAAAGTAGGATTTTAGTATGCACAAACAATACTGCATAGAGAATCACGTACTGTGAAAAAAATGATATAATTGTTCATGTCAGTATGTATGCACACATATTACTATGGATATTACTGAATACGTTCTCTCACACTATCTGTACTTTCACAAGTTTAAATTGGATTCGGCTTAAACTGACATCATTTCAAACTTTGATTCACTGACTAACAATGACCTTGCTTGAATTTTTTCATCATATGATAGAGATTGTATGAATCTGGACTGGATCATGTTGTGAATGTAACATTGGCACTGAAATTGTCAGATCTTTTGTGCTCACTGCAGCAAATACAAAGAATCTTGTTGCAAGGAATGTGCATGTAAATTTATATTTCTAATAAAATCTGTTGTTGGCATGTGTCTGGTCATTTTGAAATCCTGCTTTCCCCTAGCTTAGAGAAAGTTAAGGAACACTACAGCTTTAATGTTGGTATTCAATATGAGCAACACAGCATTAGAAAATATTGAACACCTCAGCCATTAATATTACAAAGCACAAGATAGATGCAATATTCCTTTTCTAAAGCATACTGGTGGATTTCTCTAATAAGTATGTATTGCTGCATGCCCTCTGCTCACTGCCCCATCTGTTTTGCCTATGCTGCTTTGACCTGCAGTCGTGCCTTGACTTCCGAGTTAATATTCTCAGTTGACTGATCTGCTCTTTTGTTGCATACCGCACTTGCATAATTGTTCAAAAACAGCTGCAAGGATTCAGCTAAATGCAGCTGTTGAAGATTCCATCGGTACAATGAAGAATCATTGCTGGATTTCAATTTTTTTTTAAAGAGGCCTGTTAGTCATTTTAAGGGAGTAAAGAATGCCCTATTAGAGAGAATCAGGTCATGGTTCAATCCTGACCTGCTGACCCAAGTCATGGTGAAAGAGATTAGTCAGGAAGACAAAAAGTCAAGGGATGACAGTGTTACAGCATGAATGAATAGCAGGGGAGATGGACATTTTGCCAGAATATTCGAAAGGAGAGGCCCTACTGTTTGTATGTTAAATGATTTTCAACATCAATTGTTCCGATGAGTTCATTGAGCAAAAGGGTAAATTAAATTTGCATGGCACAAGGCAAATAAAAAGCTCCAGCCAGACATTTTAGGTTTAAAATTTTCCAGGTCAATGCAATTAAACAGCTTCAAGAACCACAGCATTTTTAACAATCTTCATAAGATGTGATTTAATACTTGTTTATCCTGTTATATCTTACTATGGGATGTTTATATAGCAAACTCTAACCAGCATAGCTATGAAATTATAATAAAAAAAAGACTGCAGTAGGGAATCAGAATGCTAATGGCCTGCTCTTTGAATGAGTTGATAAAATTGTCTTATTTCAGTTGTAAATAAAATAATATTTAATGAGGCATAGAAAATACTAATGATGAACATGCAAAGCCAACCTAAGTATCGACTTAGAAGTTGCTGTAAAAATTATATTACTTATGCCGATATGCACCATAGGCACAATTATTTAAACGTGAACCATCAATGCATTTGTTGCAGTATTTGAGTCAATGCTATGGTGTTTAATATTTTTAAGGGATCTATTAATGGAAGCTTGGAAATAAATTTAATTTTAACAGACAAGCAATGCTATTTTTTAATTGCATCTTTAGATGTTTTTGAAATAACAATAGTGTTTATTATTTGATGGTTCAATTGATGAGGACTATGTATAATTTGGAATGGAGTGATAGACAAAATGATTCCTGAATCCAGTCTACAATCTAGGCAATTTACAGATCAAATTATTTGATCGGTGATAACAAGCAACCTATGACTCTTCCAAAGTGGACAAATAATTTGTTCTTCTATTCCAACAACAACTTATATTTAATGACATTGAAATGTACCAAGGTACACTGCAAGACAGTTAGTAGACAAAAATTTACACTGAACCATGTATGTTAGGGTAAAAGCTTGGTGAATATGTTAAGGGTGAATGATAAAGGAGAGAGGATCAGAGAACAAGGAAGTGGTTTAGAGGGGAATTTTAAAGTTTAAGGTTTCCTTCCCAGCTGAGCACAGGTCCTTTATAATAATAATAATAATAATAATCATTTTATTTACTGGCGCCTTTCTAAAACCCAAGGACACCTTACAATGCATAGAATCACAAAGAAAATACAAAACACATAATCGGAATAAATTAAATATAAAAACACCACAGTACACAAATCAAGGACAGAATTCAATTTCAAGAGCACCAAAAGAAAATAAGAAACACAATTTGAGGAGTGAGCAGCGGCGACCAATACGCGCCAGCGTCCACTCTCCCCTCCGACCGCCATCTTGTACACGGACTAACAGGCACAGCACACAAAATCATCCCCCCACAATGACCACCACTGTGGGGGGAGGCACAATGTCCAGTCCCCAACCCAGTTCTCCCCAGAGTCAGGCCCATCGAGGCCATCACAGTTGCCTCTACGGAGGCCCAATGTTCCTGGCCGTCGGGAGACTCCTCGCAGCGGCTGGAACGGCTGGTTTCTCAGCGGAGTCGATGGCACCTGAAGCCGACAGGGCCGCGCCGATTTGGAGCCACGAGGCTCCCGATGTTGGAGTCGGCGCCGCCGCCCGCGGCTGGTCGCTCCGCAGTCCCGCAGCCCGGAGGTGTTGATCTCGGCGGTCAACGCACACCAGAGCTCCAGCGCATCGATCCAGCGCGGCGACCCAGGCAAGGCATCGCCCGCTACGCTCTCCGATAGTGCTCCAGCGCTGTGCCGCCACCGAAGCTGAAGGTGCTGGGCGGTCCCCGTCAGGAAACGGCGCTCCATGCCCGCTGGTAGGCCACGAGGACGGGTCGACGAGGCAGCCTGGAGAAAAAGCTGCCTCACCGACCAGGGATGACAGTATATATATTGATCTAATCTTGCCTCATTTGATGGTCTGCCATCCAATGAATCAGTCTGGGGTAACTTTGCACATTCCCTCTCTGCCGTGGCTATTAAATGAGGAGATCAAAACTGAACAGAATGTTCAGATGTTATTTTAGGAAGGAGATGAGGAGAAATTTATTTAGAGGGTGGTGAATCTGTGGAAATCTTTGCCACAGAAGGCTGTAGAGGCCGTCAGTGGATATTTTTAAAGCAGAGATAGATAGATTCTGATTAGTACAGGTGTCAGAGGTTATGGGGAGAAGGCAGGAGAATGGGGTTAGGAGGGAGAGATAGATCAGCCAGTGATTGAATGACAGAGTAGACATGATGGGTCAAATGGCCTAATTCTACTCCTATCCCTTACGACCGTATGAACTTATGAACATAGGGCTCACCAAGG
Source organism: Malacoraja senta (assembly GCA_038087875.1). Taxonomy (NCBI): domain Eukaryota; kingdom Metazoa; phylum Chordata; class Chondrichthyes; order Rajiformes; family Rajidae; genus Malacoraja; species Malacoraja senta. Next base: position 241,302,669 of record CM075977.1, on the reverse strand, counting down.
TCCAATATAAAGGGGCTGTCCCACTGTGGCGACCTAATCTGCGAGTTTAGAAGAGTTTGCCCTCGACTCAAACTCGCAGCATGGTCGACACGTGGTCCTAGGAGGTCCTATGAGGTCAGTGGAACTATCCTTCATGCTCAAGGGAAGTTCCCGCATACTCGCAGCCTCAGTTAGGTCGCGGAAATTTTTTCAGCATGTTCAGCGTGCCCTTAATGTAGTTTGAAAATGTAGTTTGAAAATGTAGTTTGAAAATGTAGTTTGAAAATGTGGTTTGAAAATGCAAAAG
>CM075977.1:241193210-241302183 GCA_038087875.1 Malacoraja senta | reverse complement strand
GCTCAGACCCTCAAGTCCTTGCTACATCTTCTTAAATCGTCTCTGCACTCTTTCCGGCTTCCAGAGTTTTGTCAAAGAAGGCTTTTTTTTACGGCAGTACGGGAAATAAATGCCAGTCACTATTTTGTCAACCATTAAGAATGCAAGGAAGTGACGTGCCCTATTTCTAAAGTAGGATTTTAGTATGCACAAACAATACTGCATAGAGAATCACGTACTGTGAAAAAAATGATATAATTGTTCATGTCAGTATGTATGCACACATATTACTATGGATATTACTGAATACGTTCTCTCACACTATCTGTACTTTCACAAGTTTAAATTGGATTCGGCTTAAACTGACATCATTTCAAACTTTGATTCACTGACTAACAATGACCTTGCTTGAATTTTTTCATCATATGATAGAGATTGTATGAATCTGGACTGGATCATGTTGTGAATGTAACATTGGCACTGAAATTGTCAGATCTTTTGTGCTCACTGCAGCAAATACAAAGAATCTTGTTGCAAGGAATGTGCATGTAAATTTATATTTCTAATAAAATCTGTTGTTGGCATGTGTCTGGTCATTTTGAAATCCTGCTTTCCCCTAGCTTAGAGAAAGTTAAGGAACACTACAGCTTTAATGTTGGTATTCAATATGAGCAACACAGCATTAGAAAATATTGAACACCTCAGCCATTAATATTACAAAGCACAAGATAGATGCAATATTCCTTTTCTAAAGCATACTGGTGGATTTCTCTAATAAGTATGTATTGCTGCATGCCCTCTGCTCACTGCCCCATCTGTTTTGCCTATGCTGCTTTGACCTGCAGTCGTGCCTTGACTTCCGAGTTAATATTCTCAGTTGACTGATCTGCTCTTTTGTTGCATACCGCACTTGCATAATTGTTCAAAAACAGCTGCAAGGATTCAGCTAAATGCAGCTGTTGAAGATTCCATCGGTACAATGAAGAATCATTGCTGGATTTCAATTTTTTTTTAAAGAGGCCTGTTAGTCATTTTAAGGGAGTAAAGAATGCCCTATTAGAGAGAATCAGGTCATGGTTCAATCCTGACCTGCTGACCCAAGTCATGGTGAAAGAGATTAGTCAGGAAGACAAAAAGTCAAGGGATGACAGTGTTACAGCATGAATGAATAGCAGGGGAGATGGACATTTTGCCAGAATATTCGAAAGGAGAGGCCCTACTGTTTGTATGTTAAATGATTTTCAACATCAATTGTTCCGATGAGTTCATTGAGCAAAAGGGTAAATTAAATTTGCATGGCACAAGGCAAATAAAAAGCTCCAGCCAGACATTTTAGGTTTAAAATTTTCCAGGTCAATGCAATTAAACAGCTTCAAGAACCACAGCATTTTTAACAATCTTCATAAGATGTGATTTAATACTTGTTTATCCTGTTATATCTTACTATGGGATGTTTATATAGCAAACTCTAACCAGCATAGCTATGAAATTATAATAAAAAAAAGACTGCAGTAGGGAATCAGAATGCTAATGGCCTGCTCTTTGAATGAGTTGATAAAATTGTCTTATTTCAGTTGTAAATAAAATAATATTTAATGAGGCATAGAAAATACTAATGATGAACATGCAAAGCCAACCTAAGTATCGACTTAGAAGTTGCTGTAAAAATTATATTACTTATGCCGATATGCACCATAGGCACAATTATTTAAACGTGAACCATCAATGCATTTGTTGCAGTATTTGAGTCAATGCTATGGTGTTTAATATTTTTAAGGGATCTATTAATGGAAGCTTGGAAATAAATTTAATTTTAACAGACAAGCAATGCTATTTTTTAATTGCATCTTTAGATGTTTTTGAAATAACAATAGTGTTTATTATTTGATGGTTCAATTGATGAGGACTATGTATAATTTGGAATGGAGTGATAGACAAAATGATTCCTGAATCCAGTCTACAATCTAGGCAATTTACAGATCAAATTATTTGATCGGTGATAACAAGCAACCTATGACTCTTCCAAAGTGGACAAATAATTTGTTCTTCTATTCCAACAACAACTTATATTTAATGACATTGAAATGTACCAAGGTACACTGCAAGACAGTTAGTAGACAAAAATTTACACTGAACCATGTATGTTAGGGTAAAAGCTTGGTGAATATGTTAAGGGTGAATGATAAAGGAGAGAGGATCAGAGAACAAGGAAGTGGTTTAGAGGGGAATTTTAAAGTTTAAGGTTTCCTTCCCAGCTGAGCACAGGTCCTTTATAATAATAATAATAATAATAATCATTTTATTTACTGGCGCCTTTCTAAAACCCAAGGACACCTTACAATGCATAGAATCACAAAGAAAATACAAAACACATAATCGGAATAAATTAAATATAAAAACACCACAGTACACAAATCAAGGACAGAATTCAATTTCAAGAGCACCAAAAGAAAATAAGAAACACAATTTGAGGAGTGAGCAGCGGCGACCAATACGCGCCAGCGTCCACTCTCCCCTCCGACCGCCATCTTGTACACGGACTAACAGGCACAGCACACAAAATCATCCCCCCACAATGACCACCACTGTGGGGGGAGGCACAATGTCCAGTCCCCAACCCAGTTCTCCCCAGAGTCAGGCCCATCGAGGCCATCACAGTTGCCTCTACGGAGGCCCAATGTTCCTGGCCGTCGGGAGACTCCTCGCAGCGGCTGGAACGGCTGGTTTCTCAGCGGAGTCGATGGCACCTGAAGCCGACAGGGCCGCGCCGATTTGGAGCCACGAGGCTCCCGATGTTGGAGTCGGCGCCGCCGCCCGCGGCTGGTCGCTCCGCAGTCCCGCAGCCCGGAGGTGTTGATCTCGGCGGTCAACGCACACCAGAGCTCCAGCGCATCGATCCAGCGCGGCGACCCAGGCAAGGCATCGCCCGCTACGCTCTCCGATAGTGCTCCAGCGCTGTGCCGCCACCGAAGCTGAAGGTGCTGGGCGGTCCCCGTCAGGAAACGGCGCTCCATGCCCGCTGGTAGGCCACGAGGACGGGTCGACGAGGCAGCCTGGAGAAAAAGCTGCCTCACCGACCAGGGATGACAGTATATATATTGATCTAATCTTGCCTCATTTGATGGTCTGCCATCCAATGAATCAGTCTGGGGTAACTTTGCACATTCCCTCTCTGCCGTGGCTATTAAATGAGGAGATCAAAACTGAACAGAATGTTCAGATGTTATTTTAGGAAGGAGATGAGGAGAAATTTATTTAGAGGGTGGTGAATCTGTGGAAATCTTTGCCACAGAAGGCTGTAGAGGCCGTCAGTGGATATTTTTAAAGCAGAGATAGATAGATTCTGATTAGTACAGGTGTCAGAGGTTATGGGGAGAAGGCAGGAGAATGGGGTTAGGAGGGAGAGATAGATCAGCCAGTGATTGAATGACAGAGTAGACATGATGGGTCAAATGGCCTAATTCTACTCCTATCCCTTACGACCGTATGAACTTATGAACATAGGGCTCACCAAGGTCCAATATAAAGGGGCTGTCCCACTGTGGCGACCTAATCTGCGAGTTTAGAAGAGTTTGCCCTCGACTCAAACTCGCAGCATGGTCGACACGTGGTCCTAGGAGGTCCTATGAGGTCAGTGGAACTATCCTTCATGCTCAAGGGAAGTTCCCGCATACTCGCAGCCTCAGTTAGGTCGCGGAAATTTTTTCAGCATGTTCAGCGTGCCCTTAATGTAGTTTGAAAATGTAGTTTGAAAATGTAGTTTGAAAATGTAGTTTGAAAATGTGGTTTGAAAATGCAAAAGTGGTTTGGTTTGAAAATGCAAAAGTGGTGTTGTCTTGAAAATGCAAAAGTGGTGTTGCTTTGCCTTATTGAAAAATGTTGTTGCCTTATTGAAAAGTGGTGTTGCCTTTGCCTTATTGAAAATTGGTGTTGCCTTTGCCTTATTGAAAAGTGGTGTTGCATTCTATATAATTAAAAGTCAAATCTTGACCACTTCCTGTTTGCGTTGTATATTGATTTTAGAAAAAATGATACCACGTACGGCTGTGATTTTTGGCCATCTTACTCAGAGTCCCCCTCCGCTCATGAGGTGCCGAGGATTTTCCCATCGATGAAAAATAAAATAATTATTAGTGTTTAAACAATGTTGAGATTCTCTCTCCTGACAATCATGCCATGAAGGCCACACCCTTCCGGTGGGAGGGGTGGGGGGGACTATAATACCCGGAAGTGTGGGCGTGGCTCAGTTTTTGCATGATGGGGGAGGAAGAGGTCACGACTCTCTGTCTTTGGTGGCCTTGCACCCTGCTTCAAATGGTATGAAATTGCACTTGCGTTTGGTGGCCTTGCACCCTGCTTGAAATGGCAGGAAACTGCACATGAGTTTGGTGGCCTTGCACACTGCTTGAAATGGTAGGAAACTGCACTTGAGTTTGGTGGCCTTGCAACCTGCTTGAAATGGTAGGAAACTGCACTTGAGTTTGGTGGCCTTGCACCCTGCTTGAAACAGTATGAAACTGCACTTGAGTTTGGTGGCCTTGCACCCTGCCTGAAACTATATGAAACTGTACTTGAGTTTGGTGGCCTTGCACCCTGCCTGAAACGGTATAAAACTGCACTTGAGTTTGGTGGCCTTGCACACTGCTTGAAACGGTATGAAACAGCACTTGAGTTTGGTGGCCTTGCACCCTGCTCTGTAACGGGGATAGCTTGGACCCGATAGCAGCACAGAATCAGGCAGGTATAGTTGGTACTGAACTTTATTCCGGTACTGGAACACAGGAATGGGTACATCGTACTCACACAGAGACTCAGGATTGAGCGAGGGTTCCGAAGAGGGGCTGGCAGGTTCGAATCCTTGTATGCAGTCGGGAAATCGCTGGAAAGTCTTGCATGAATGCTGAGAACAATCTGGCACTGTGGGAACGGTGAGGAGAGTCTATGTACTGGATTAATTGGTGATCAGAGGCAACTGAGTGCCACAGGTGAGGAGAGTTGGGCTGATGAGAGGGGAGTGGCAGGCAGGCAGGAGAGGGCAGACTGTGACAGAACCCCCCCCCCCCTCAAGGGCGTCTCCTGACGTCCCAAAACAAAAGGAAAAAAAAAACCACAATAAAGAAAATAAACCCAATCCCACGCAGAGTTGGGTGGGAGGAGGGGGACCGGAGGAGGGCTAATATTCGTCCGAGACATCCATGTCCGCATCCTCCTCCATAGCATCAGAGGAAAGCTCCATCTCGTCGTCACTGGGCGCCTCAGACGGAAGAGGGGACAGAGTCTCAGGGTCGGCGACCCCTCTAGGAGTGGCAGACTTGGACGGCTGGTCGGGATGACGCCGTTGACACTCCCTGATGAGGGAGGCGTCCAGGACCTCTCCTCTGGACCGTAACTCTCCCAATCGACCAGGTATTGGAGACCCCTCCCGCGACGGCAGGAGCGCAGGAGGCGGTGCACCGTAAAGGCGGGGCCTCCGTCGATGAGACGAGGAGGTGGAGGAGGAGGGACTGCGGGGATCAGGGAGCTCTCCCGGACTGGCTTTACTCTGGACACGTGGAACGTAGGATGGACCCGCATGGAACGAGGCAACTTGAGCCTCACAGCCACTGGGTTGATGACCTGCTGGATCTCAAAGGGACCGATGAACATGGGTGCCAACTTCTTGGACTCCACCCTCAAGGGAAGGTCCCGGGTCGACAGCCACACCCTCTGGCCCGCGAGGTAGGTGGGGGCCTGGGTGCGGTGACGGTTGGCAGTCATGGCGTAACGGGCCACGTAGCGGAGAAGAGCCGCCCTGGCTTGGGTCCACGTCCTGCGGCAGCGACGAATGAAGGCCTGGACGGACGGACAGGAAACCTCTTTCTCCAGCGCCGGGAACAGTGGAGGCTGGAACCCGTAGGCACACTGGAAAGGGGAGAGCCCAGTGGCCGAGCTTGTCAGGGTGTTGTGGGCGTACTCCACCCACAACAACTGCTGGGACCAGGAGGAGGGATGCTTGGACACCATACACCGCAGCGCCGTCTCCATCTCCTGATTATTCCTTTCAGTTTGGCCGTTGGACTGTGGATGAAATCCGGACGTCAGACTCACGGTGGCCCCCACAAGCGTGCAGAACTCCCTCCAGAACACAGAGGCAAACTGGGGTCCTCGGTCGGAGACCACATCGACGGGGAGACCATGGAGCCTGAAGACGTGGAGTAACATGAGCTTCGCAGTTTCCTTGGCTGACGGAAGCTTGGGCAGGGGCACGAAGTGAGCCATCTTGCTAAATCTATCGACCATGGTCAGGATGGTGTTGTGACCCCTGGATGGGGGCAGGCCGGTAACGAAGTCCAGGGAGATGTGGGACCATGGTCGATGGGGTACAGGCAGTGGAAGCAGATGACCCGCAGGAGCTTGGTGTGAGACCTTGTGCAGGTTGCAAATGGGCCAGGCATTGACAAACTGCCGAGTGTCCTCCTCCAGCGATGCCCACCAGAACCTCCGTAGCACCATCTCCTTAGTCCGCTGAATGCCGGGATGACAGGTGAGTCGAGAGCTGTGGGCCCACTGAAGGACGTCGGACCGCAGGGCAGAAACCACAAACAGGCGATCAGGAGGGCATGCGCTGGGTCCCGGCTGGTTCTCCAAGGCCGCCTTGACCCTCTCCTCCACCTCCCAGGTGAGGGAGGCAAACCTGTGCGAGGACGAGAGGATGGTATTGGGCCAGAGGCAGACTCCTCCTTCGCCAAGAACTGTCGAGAGAGGGCATCGGGCTTCACGTTGCGGGACCCAGGTCGGTAGGAGAGGGAGTCAAGGCGACCCCTAGGAGGAGCGGAACCAGGCAGGAGGTCTATGGCGCAGTCATAGGGCTGATGAGGAGGAAGGGAGGTGGCCCTAGACTTGCTAAAAACCTCCCCAAAGTCATGGTACTCGGCTGGGACCCCCGTCAGATCTGGAGCAGCACTGGAGCAGGTGGCCGGTTGGGGAGCTGAGGCTTGCTTCAGGCACACTTGGTGGCAGGAAGGGCTACAACCCAAGACGACCCCCGTCCTCCAGTCGATGTTGGGGTTGTGTCGCCGAAGCCAGGGGTAACCCAGGATGAGGGGAAAACGGGGAGACTGCAGGATGTGGAACTGGATGGTCTCATGGTGATTACCAGACAGGAGCATGCGCACTGGGACAGTCCGGTGAGAAACAGTCCCCAGGCTCGATAAGCCCATCCAGAGAAGAAGGAAAGTCGTGGGACACCAACTCATCCTTGATATAGTCATTCAATCCCAGCAAGAAAGCGTCACACTGGGCCGGGGCGTTCCAATCACTCCCCCGGGCCCTGGTGCGAAAGTCGATGGTGAAGTCAACGACGCTCTGGTTCCCCTGGCTCAACCACAGCAGACCTCCCGCAGCGTCCGGACCCATCGAAACCTTACCGAACACTTTGCGAAGCTCCGCGGCAAAGGCCTGGAAAGAGGAGCAAGCCGGCGTGCGTCGCTCCCATTCAGCCGTTCCCCACAGCCAAGCTCTGCCAGTCAGGTGATTCATGGTAAACGACACTCTCGCCGCTTCCTGGGCGAAGGTGTAGGGCTGTAGGGCGAAGAGAATGGAACAGTTTGTGATGAATGGGTTGCAGCCCTCCGGGTCTCCAGCGTAACGCTCCGGGATTCCCACCCGGGGCTCAGGTGATGTTCCTGGCAGACCGGGAGCTGGTGCTGTCGGAGCCGGAGGCGAAGCATAGGATGTAGCCTGGGCGAGGGTGGTCGTCAGCTGTTGGACCTGGGTGACTAGTGCAACCAATGCTTGTTCTTGGTTTGACACAACCTGTCGAATCTCGGAGTTGGAGGCAGTGAGCATAGCTTCGTGCTGCAGGAGCGTGTGCTCAATCCTCCCGAAGCGGTTTGCCGGAGACGTAGTGTGCGCCGAGTCCATTGTTGGCCAGATTGTACTGTCACGGGGATAGCTTGGACCCGATAGCAGCACAGAATCAGGCAGGTATAGTTGGTACTGAACTTTATTCCGATACTGTATCACAGGAATGGGTACATCGTTCTCACACAGAGGCTCAGGATTGAGCGAGGGTTCCAAAGAGGGGCTGGCAGGTTCGAATCCGTGTAGGCAGTCGGGAAATCGCTGGAGAGTCTTGCGTGAATGCTGAGAACAATCTGGCACTGTGGGAAAGGTGAGGAGAGTCTATATGCCGGATTAATTGGTGATCAGAGGCAACTGAGTGCCACAGGTGAGGAGAGTTGGGCTGATGAGAGGGGAGTGGCAGGCAGGCAGGAGAGGGCAGACAGTGACATGCTCGAAATGTTATGAAACTGCACTTGAGTTTGGTAGCCTTGCACCCTGGCTGAAACGGTATGAAACTGCACTTGAGTTTGGTGGCCTTGCACCCTGCCTGAAACGGTATGAAACTGCACTTGAATTTGGTGGCCTTGCAACCTGCTTGAAGTGGCATGAAACTGCACTTGAATTTGGTGGCCTTGCACCTTGCTTGAAGTGGCATGAAACTGCACTTGAAATTTGTGGCCTTGCACCCTGCTTGAAGTGGCAGGAAACTGCAGTTGAATTTGGTGGCCTTGCCTCCTACTTGAAATGTTAGTAAACTGCACTTGAATTTTGTGGTCTGGCACCCTGCTTGAAATGGAATTTCAAGGAATAGCCGCGAGTCAACTGCCAGCCCACCAGCCGTGAGTGACTGAGCCGCCAGCCCATGGCCCACAATGTCCATACTAGCCCTCTGGAAACCAGTCCCTTCGGTCCACAACACCCATACTAGCGCTCCAGAAAGCCCCCCCCCCCCTCCACCACCACAGTCCACCAATATTGGAATTGGTGGAGAGGTGGAATATTGCATTGGGGGACCAGCCCTCCTGTGTATAGCTGGGACCCAATGACTCCCACTTAGTCTAGTACTTCTTAAAAGTGTCTCCACTCCTTCTCCCTCCTTCTCCCTCCTTCTCCCTCCTTCTCACCCCTTCTCACCCCTTCTCACCCCTTCTCACCCCTTCTCACCCCTTCTCACCCCTTCTCTCTATTTCTCTCTATTTCTCTCACCCTCTCTCCCCTTCTCTCTCCCCCCCCCCCCCCCGTTCTCTCTAAAGGACTTACCGTACACTGTGCAGCCGTCTTTTACTTTCCTCTTCATCGCGGGTGTGAATTTGAGACAGCGCTCCCCCACTTTCCCTGGCCCCCGCCTTTGCGATGTGTTTGTGTGCGGTCGGTCGATCCAGCTCGCAGTTTCAATGCGGACAGTCGATCCAGCTCGAGGTTTTCCAGGCAGGTGCCCTCGAGTTTGAATGTCGAAGACACATTTTCTTAACTCGCGGATTAGGTCGCCGCAGTGGGACAGCCCCTTAATTACAGCAAGACATTTACACCTGTACTAATATCCTTTTCCTATGAAAGATAATACATAATTTTCCTTCTTAATTACTTGCCGAAATGACTTTGTTTGCAATAACCTGGAGATTTGTAGATGTTGAAGTATTTAATGGAATTGCCTTTGGGTTGCTGAGCGTTGCATATTATTACTTCAAAAATGTTGATTCAAGTGCTTCCCAATCAATGCAATCTTAAATTTACCATTTTCCGCTAATGGTATGTAATTTGTGGTCAGTTTGAATAAGAACAATGGACTAATGCTTTCAATTTTGGTAAGTGCACGCCAATTGTTCAATACTACTAACAGTTGGTCAGAAAAATAACCCAGAATTGATTTATAGTTGAATGGATTGGAGTTGGATGTATTTACTTACAGTTTCCTCTTTATTGCCGAGAAATTAGATCACTTTTCTGCTTTTTTCAGCGCTCTGCAAATATGAATTGATTTTACCTAGAGTGGAATGCAAATGCAACCATTTCCAAGTTGCTGAATTGGCGCAGATGCAATGAACAAATATGTTTTAATGTTCCAAAATCAGAGCTGATGAATGTCAAATCAAACGTTCAACAGCAGTAATATAAATAAAGTCTGAGTTTGAAGCAGGCAGTTATATTTTTTATATCATTAATAAACTCAATAAAGGTTCAACAGGCACAAATGCAATGGTTTGCATCTGAAGATTACAGCACTGTGTAAAGTTATTTGCTTAACAATTAAGATCATAGAATGACTTGCACTAAAACTGTTGACTTAAAATAGAACATAATTCTTCTGAAAGGAATAATCACCTAATTATGGACGTCTAGGTTATTATTTTGACTCCAATGTTAGCATGGCTTGTTAGCCCCATGAAATTGTTGTACTTAGGACATCATTATTCAATATCTGTGTTTTTCTCAAAAGTGATTTGAGTGAAATGTAATATCTGTGCTTTCTCTCGAGAAAGCCATATATAGTATAATCTGTAAGTTTGGGGCATCTATTTCAAATAGACGTTATCAATTGGATCAGCCAGATATCCTGGGATGGGTTACATTTCCTGTAGCATTTCCTTTTGTTTTATTTCACTTTCGCTGTGGATTAAATCTGATTCAGTTACCCTGCTGATAGTTTGTGATTCAATTTATTTTCTGTTTGTTGGATTTCCAAATTCATTCCCTGCCAAAGTTATTTTTTGATTGAGGGAACAGTGCTCTTATTTAGGGATTTGCTTGTTATGCCCCTGTCCCACTTAGGAAACCTGAACGGAAACCTCTGGAGACCTTGCGCCCCACCCAAGGTTTCCATGAGGTTCCCGGAGGTTTTGGTCACTCTCACTAATAGTCGAAAGTGGTTTCCGTGTAATTGAGGCTTCTTCTATGTTCCTGTGATTATTTCAACAAAACCAAAACCGGTCTTGACTAAAAATAGGTTGCCGTTTGGTCAAAGCCGGTGGAGTGGGGTTGCTATTTACTTACAGGCAGTCGATGGCAATCTCCTTCGCTGACCGGCCATTTTGATTGGCTCATTGGAGTTTTCAGCAAAGATCCTGTAGAATCTTTGGTTTTCAGAACCTAAAAGAGCCGCCGGAAGGTAAAATGCCCGCTAACTTTATTAAACTTCTTAAAACTCTCCACTCCTTCTCCCCCCCCGTTCTCCCCCCTTCTCTCTCCCCCCTTCTCTCTTTCCCCCCCTTCTCTCTTTCCCCCCTTCTCTCTTTCCCCCCCTTCTCTCTCCCCCCCCCTTCTCTCTTTCCCCCCTTCTCTCTTTCCCCCCTTCTCTCTTTCCCCCCTTCTCTCTTTCCCCCCTTCTCTCTTTCCCCCCCTTCTCTCTTTCCCCCCCTTCTCTCTTTCCCCCCTTCTCTCTTTCCCCCCTTCTCTCTTTCCCCCCCTTCTCTCTTTCCCCCCCTTCTCTCTTTCCCCCCCTTCTCTCTTCTCCCCCCCCCTTCTCTCTTCTCCCCCCCCCTTCTCTCTTCTCCCCCCCCCTTCTCTCTTCTCCCCCCCTTCTCTCTTCTCCCCCCCCCCTTCTCTCTTCTCCCCCCCCCTTCTCTCTTCTCCCCCCCTTCTCTCTTCTCCCCCCCTTCTCTCTTCTCCCCCCCCTTCTCTCTTCTCCCCCCCCTTCTCTCTTCTCCCCCCTTCTCTCTTCTCCCCCCCTTCTCTCTTCTCCCCCCCTTCTCTCTTCTCCCCCCCTTCTCTCTTCTCCCCCCCTTCTCTCTTCTCCCCCCCTTCTCTCTTCTCCCCCCTTCTCTCTTCTCCCCCCCCTTCTCTCTCCCCCCATTCTCTCTTCCCCCCCCCTTCTCTCTTCCCCCCCTTCTCTCTCCCCCCCTTCTCTCTTTCCCCCCCCTTCTCTCTTTCCCCCCCTTCTCTCTTTCCCCCCCCTTCTCTCTTCTCCCCCCCCCTTCTCTCTCCCCCCCCCCTTCTCTCTTGCCCCCCCTTCTCTCTCCCCCCCCTTCTCTCTTTCCCCCCCTTCTCTCTTTCCCCCCCTTCTCTCTTTCCCCCCCTTCTCTCTTTCCCCCCCCTTCTCTCTTTCCCCCCCCTTCTCTCTTCCCCCCCCCTTCTCTCTTCCCCCCCCCTTCTCTCTTCCCCCCCCCTTCTCTCTTCCCCCCCCTTCTCTCTTTCCCCCCCCTTCTCTCTCCCCCCCTTCTCTCTCCCCCCCCTTCTCTCTCCCCCCCCTTCTCTCTTCCCCCCCTTCTCTCTTCCCCCCCCTTCTCTCTTCCCCCCCCCCTTCTCTCTTCCCCCCCCTTCTCTCTTCCCCCCCTTCTCTCTTCCCCCCCCCCTTCTCTCTTCCCCCCCCCTTCTCTCTTCCCCCCCCCTTCTCTCTTCCCCCCCCCTTCTCTCTTTCCCCCCCTTCTCTCTTTCCCCCCCTTCTCTCTTTCCCCCCCCCTTCTCTCTTCCCCCCCCCTTCTCTCTTCCCCCCCCCTTCTCTCTTCCCCCCCCTTCTCTCTTCCCCCCCCCTTCTCTCTTTCCCCCCCCTTCTCTCTTTCCCCCCCCTTCTCTCTTTCCCCCCCCTTCTCTCTTTCCCCCCCTTCTCTCTCCCCCCCTTCTCTCTCCCCCCCTTCTCTCTCCCCCCCTTCTCTCTCCCCCCCTTCTCTCTCCCCCCCTTCTCTCTTCCCCCCCCCCTTCTCTCTTCCCTCCCCCCTTCTCTCTTCCCCCCCCTTCTCTCTTCCCCCCTTGTCTGTCCTTCTCGCCCCTTCTTTCCCTCCCTCCCGTGCACTCTAAAGGACTGACCGTGCTCTGTGGCAGCTGTTTACATTACTCTTCATCGCGCAGACAGCCCTCCTCCGCTGTCCCTGGCCCCTACCTTCGCGATGTGTTTGTGTGTGTGTGTGTGTAGCTAAGATCCTGTAGGTTGCCGCTATGGTCGAGGCTTTCCAGGCAAGTGACCAAAGCCCCTGGCGACTCATGGAAACCTTGGGTGAGGCGCAAGGTCTCCAGAGGTTTCCGTTCAGGTTTCCTAAGTGGGACAGTGGCATTAGTGTAGAAACAAGGTACTGCAGATCCTGGTTTACACAAAAGGACACAAAGTGTTGTACTAAGTCAGTGGGTCAGGCAACATCTCTGATTGATTGATTTTATTGTCACATTTACTTGATACAGTGAAATTCTTTGTTTTGCATGCAGTACAAGTATGCAAAGAGTCGCCACGTACAGGGCACCGACAAAGTTACAAACAAATGTATTCAATATAGTCCCAATGGCACCTCTTCCTTCTCAACCCCCCCCCCCCCCCCCCCCAAAGCCGTGTCCATCTTTATTCTCTCGTCAGCCCTTTTAGTTTTTGGCAACGCGTCTTCAACCGACCGCTGGGAGTCCCCCGGACAACAGTCCTCTGACAGCCCTCCACTCTCACCGATGTCCCTCCTTGCTCACCAGTGTCCCTCCTCGCTCACTGAAGGCCCTCTTCACTCAGCCGCTGGCCCCATCCTTGTCTATTGTCTGCAGCAGCCGCGGGCTAAGTCCGGTCTTGAGCAGCGGTGGGTCCACACTAGCCTGGCTGTGCAGCACTCGCCGGGAGCTCATTCTGCGCTGGCGCCGTGCTCACTGGAAACTCCCTTGGAGGATATGGATGGGTGACATTTTGGGTCGGGCCCCAAAATGTTCCCTATCAATGTTCTCCAGAGATGCTGCCGGACCCGCTGAGTTACACCAGCACTTTGCGTCCTTACCTGGTTCTAAGTGGTGGATGGCTGCTGACAGGGTTGAGTGACGGGGAGATCCCAACTAAATTTAGGAGATCAATGTCCAATAGATTTCTGACAAAAAGACACTCCCTCTGCTTGTTTTAACTGTGAAGTTTTGACGTATGGGGAGAAGATAGGAGTTTTTACACCAGTTCATTATATCTGGTGTTCTCTTGGAAAAAGGTGCAACATCACAGTCTATTTCACAGCTTTAGGGAGTTCTTTAGTCAGGTTTAATGGTGCCAGATAAACTTTTCGATCTCTCATATTCGATCCCAGAGTATGAAGTTATCTGTGCTATGGGTGCAAACTAAAACAAACTACTTTACGTTACGATTGCTTTACTTCTAATTATAATGCTGCCAGGTTTTGACATGCGTGTCCTGTTTTTAAGATGTAAACAGTCTGAGGTTGTTTGTATTGCAAGATTTGTAATCGTCTATGTTTATGGGGTGGATTGCAAGGTATTTGAGATTGTCAAGAAATATCTGTTTTTTCTGGATTATCAGTTTCTTCATATTTCACTCCACTTGACCATATGGTTTGTTTGGCTTCCTTGCCATGTCAGCCAGAATATCAACTACGATAGCGATGAAAGTTAATGCATCCATTTACAATGCTGTTCGGGTGGTCTGATGTTAAGCATGCCTTAGATGGACATCTTTGTAAGCTTGTGGTCACAAAGTATTATCTGCTAGATAGCAATATGACCCGTATGCCATTATTGAATGCAGTTCTAAGGACATTTACACAGATCTATTTCAACATATTTTGGAATATTTTACAAAATGTCATTCTCTGTTATGAAAAGAGGTATGTGACTCAGTGGCAGAACTGCTGCCTGAATCAGACAATTGTAGATTCAAGTCTTACTCCAGTTGTGTGAGCACAAAATATCGGTGACTTATTATTTCTGTATGGAGGAAAGACCCGGTTTTCAGATGGATATTTAACCAGAGATCCATTTGCTCTCTCATATAGTCATAAACAATCTCCTCATACTATGTGAAGAGCAGGAAAGTTCTTCCCAGCCAAAAGGTATTCTTAACCAAATCCTAAAAGCATATTGCATGGCCATTTTAACATCACTGTGTGTGGGGTCCAGCTACATGCAAATTGGTGCATGGTTTCCTATATTAAAAAGCGACTATACTTCAAAGAAACTCTACTGAATGAAAATCTCTTTGGTGGTTATGCATCATGAAAGGTTTAGATTTATAATTTTCCTTTCCTCAATAATCCTATCAAGAACTCCAACCTTTAAAAAATGGGAGAAATTGATGCGATGCATTTGATGACTGTCATAGCTACTTAGGAAGTGCCGCTGCACGAAGCAGAGATAGTCGAGCATGAATAGCTGAAGTGTGTTCACAAGTTAGACAGAGCTCCAAAAACTAAGCTTCGAATCCAGCCTCACACAGGGCTTCCATCTGAATTGCTGCCTGTCAGCCCACCAATTATGATGTGTCTGGGATATCTCACTTCAGTTGCTGGTGAGTGTGGATTCATCACCCAAAGTCGCTAAACAAAACAGGAGAAGGATAGTGTTCTTTAGCTCGTTTTGTGTTGGGGGTGAGGGAGGGGGTTGGGGGAAACATTTTCTAATCTCTTACCTCGACAGAGATGCGTTTTTTTTCCATATCGTATCTCCGTCTGCACTGCGGGCCAACATCGAGGAGTTGGTAGTCTTTGCTGGAGACCGATTTCAAGAGCTCCACAGCGGGAGCCTGAGGGACTTTAACATCACGGAGCTCGCGGTCTCTGGTCAGAGACCGACTTCGGGAACTCCAGGCTGCAGAAGCTTCGACCTCCCCGACGCGGGAGCTTCGATCGCCCTGACGCAGGAGCTTCGACCTCCCCGACGCGGGAGCTTCGATCGCCCTGACGCGGGAGCTTCGATCGACCCGACGCGGGATCTTTGACTGCCCCGACGAGGAGGCTTCGACCGCCGGCTGCGGATGGTTCGACTGTCCGGAATGCAGGAAAAAATGAGGGAAGAAGATTAGACTTTATAGTGAGGAATGTGGGCAATCAGCTATGGTGGATGTTTATGTAAACATTTATGTAGTTGTGTGTCTTGTTGTTTTTTAGTTTGGCTGTGTGGTAATTTGCATATCACTGTACCTTACTTGGTACATGTTACAATAAAAGACCTTTGAAACCTTTGAATATTCTTCTAAAGTTCAGAATGAATTAAAAATGTTGGGACAGTGTGGTGGGAACTCTTTCTTTCCAGCCTTGTGGTACTTTAGCTTTCATGAATGTGCATCTGATTCTCATACAATGCACCTTGATATACCTAAGAACAGTTCTGGTTCACATATCTCTCAATCTCTGTCATATATATTAGCAAAGGAATGTATGGCTATGCTAACCATTTTACTGTGGTTTCTACAATTCCCACCTATCTCAAATTCCTGCTTCCTTTGTGAAAGAAGGTTTCGCAAATAGTCTGCTTTTGCTTTTGAGAAGAACTGTGGTGACACTTGTCAGTTCAAGTGATGCTTGCTTCACAGCATGCCATTATGTTGTTGCAACTGCAAGAGATGATATCTGAAAGAACAAAGTAAGCATGCTATATTTAGCCCCAGGTTCTGACAGCTTCTAGCCAGCGAACAATCTATTAAGAATCAGAATGAAAATGCAGTGACAGAGATGGCTTCCATATGGTGTTGATGAACCTGGGGCTAAATATAGCATGCTTACCCTAATTCTTCAGTTCATCTCTTGCAGTTGCACCACATAATGGCATGTGTGATGCAAGATTCCACAAGCACAATGACAAGTGCTCAAAAGAAAAAGCATTGCAACTAATCTTTGTCATCTTGCGTTAGGAACACCAGTTTTCTAACAATAAGAATTGAGATTGTACTTTTACACATTTAACTTTGATGATTTGCACTTGCATCAATATAAATTTATCGCAAAATAAACCATATTTGTTATCTTTAGTCCCCAGGCAAATGCTCCAAGGTGTGTTTTTGTTGGTTTGAGTAGATCGGGAATACAAATAGTTAAACCATATTATTTTCAGTAAAGATGTTTCTGGTGCAGAAGGATTTGTTTCTCTGTTGTTCTATGGCAATGTTATCTGAAAAACCTCACATGTAGGTCAAGTGTCAGCTCACATATAGAAGCCTATGTATATCTACTTCTACAAGGAACAAGAAAGGGAGTTCTAGAGGAATCCAGGTTGTTTCAAAGAAATTACAAATGAAACAATATATGTTTAATGTCAGAATTTTTCATAGGTCAGATTTTGAAAACTGAAGTAATTTGATCATTTTATCATTAAACAAATGAAAACTGATGAATATCACAGATATCATAATGAGGCATTGAGAAAAAATATTCAAGGCAAAGTCAGAATGATGATAAATTTGCCTCATATTTTGGTTTGATGATATTTTGACGATGTGACTTGTTTGGATTGGCACACTATCAACTGAATATGAGTTCAGATATTGAAGAAGGTTATTATAATATCCCAAATGTCTAATAAAGAACATTGAAGAATGGGACTATAAATGCAAGGTTACCTCAAGAAACAAAATAGATTGAAAAAGTTAAGGGGTAACCAAATAAACGTCTAAAGAATTCTGAAAGGTTTTGACAGAGTAGGGGCAAACATTGTGATTCCATGCAAAGAACACAACTAAATTACGTTATTGTCGCCAAATAAGCAAGCAGGGATTTCTGAAATTAGTTTTTTACCAGAGAATGATGATAATTTTCTTTCATGGGGCACAGTTGAGGCATATATAATTAAATCGAGCCTAAAATATATGGGGGAGAGAATGGATAAGAAAGTTTAGGCAAGGAAGGCCAAAGGCTTAAATAGCAACTGTGTATTACAATATTGCTTTACAAACTCATTTTGAACTGCCAACATGCATGATCTGACTATATGTTGAATGTTTGATATAATTTTATGGAGAATAAAAAGAGTTATGTGACAATTTCTCCATATTCCTCCAATAATACATTTCAATTTGGTAGCTGCAGAACATCTCTACTGTACTGCCACAGTGTTTTCTTGTTATACTCTCATAGCTTATCATGATTGAACAATTAGTACCAATCGGGTTAATTTACAGTATACCAGTTTTTAATGCTCACTTGAGTCAATGTTGAAATAATGTGAAGACATCCCACTTCAGATAATAATTCTTATATCAAAATTCTGGTTTATGAATAATAGTCTGAATTGAGCTGGGCCCCACCCTCAGCCTATGGCCATCCCATCCACACCCTAGGTCCAAAACCTCTCTAACAATCTGTAATTATACTTCTCCCAATGACCTGGAGGCCTTACTGTGGTGGTCATTTTAAGAAGTAGAGATAGCCACAAGTAAAGGGGAAAATCTCAGCCTGCTCAACCTACTCCACGTGATGCCAGTGACGTCTGACCCCTCATACTGGCAAAATATATCTTCATTATTCATAAAATTATCTGATGAAAAAAGTGCAAATATCTTTTTTTTATGATTTGAAAAAGATAAAAAATATGTTTTTGTGCATAGCCCATTAAATTGCTGTTAACTAATTGACAATATAAATACACAGTGGGATGAAGAACATTTACCTTTTTAATTAAGTTTAATAAACCCCAGTTAAAATAATGCAGCCGCACAAGATGTGCCAGCTGTTGGGTGCGGTAAAGCTGAAGGGTAAAGCTAGAAGTGAATCCAGTCTCTCGATGCAACAATTTACCCCTAGAATGAATGGTGAGTCCAGGGGCAGAGCTTTCTGGCCCAGTAAGCATATACATCACCCATATTTGGAAAATTGATGGCTTTGTGTAAAACACATTGCAGATATTTCTTTCAATAAAACAACATTTGATGCAGTTTTATTAATACAGAGATAGATTTTTAGAATAACCTCACATAGTTTTCAAGCAAATGGATTATCTACCAGTTGTACAAACACCCCCATTTTGATTTCTATACAATTTAACAGATTGAAAATCAGGCATCTGTTGTGTCTCAAGAAGGGTCTCAACCTGAAACGTTACCTATCCATGTTCTCCAGAGATGCTCCCTGACCTGCTGAGTTACTCTAGCATTTTGTGTATTTTTTTGTAAACCAGCAACTGCAGTTCCATGTATCGACATCTATTCCCCATTCCTTCTCTCCAGAGATGATGCCTGTCCCCTGTTACTCCAGCTTTATGTGTCTATCTTTGGTTTAAACCAGCATCTGCAGTTCCTTCTTACACATCTACATCTATGTTCTATAGCTGGGAGATAATTTGTTCTGCAAGATCACTCACTAAAAGGTAAGCACAGAAATCTACCCACCATTTTATTGCAAATTTAAACACTTTGGTAATATATTATTGCAGTGTAACTAGCTTTAAATTCAAATTACCAGACAAATGCTTCCTATATCTGTGACTCATCTGTACTTCAGAGTGCTATTGCTGCACTTTATAATTAGCTGTTCTATTTACTGAAATATACTTTCAAGCCACAAATATCCAATAACAACAATAATGTCAAACAATCGTCAAAGTAATATTTTGGCATTTTATCTTTAAATGATAATCCCAGCAATCATAATGCATCAATATAATAGTGTTATATGCAATGCAGTTTTATTGTAATTTACACAGACCGTCATTTAAAATACAATAAGAAGTTCTATGGATTAGAGCACTCGCTACAGGCTTTCTGAGGTACATCGTTGTCCAGTAATTTTTTCACAAGATAGGACAGATGAAAAAATACTTTGGGTTACATTATTGCTTTAAAAACTCATTTTGAAAGGAATAAAAGCGATGTCTCTACGCTTTAAGCTGGTATCCAAGTTATAATATCGTGGAAAATCCAGATTTCACTGTGTCAGGCCTATTCTGCAATGGTCTGTCTCATCCAATTCATTTCAACTTCCAGCAGCACTGGCCTCCAACTCAGCCTGACTGAGGCTGTCTGATCTCCCTCCTGGATTATTCCTGGAGCCTGCAATTTGAACACCCAATTCCAGACACTAGACTCACTTGTTTCCGTGGCAGATCGAATAAAACACATCAGTATTATCTCATAGTAATCCTATCCACAACTCAGCTGCAATTATTTGCTTCATCCTTAAGGGCCTGTCCCACCAGCATGCAACTGCATGCGGCTAGCTCGACCTAACATGGTCGCTTGAGCCGTACGGCCTCGCGGTGCCGGTCCCACTTCGATCGCCGGAGCCGTATGAAGTTGTGCGGGGCTGGTCCCGACATCGCGCGGGGCTCCGAAAAACTTACACTGTCCAAAAATTCCGCGCAGCAACGGCCTGTCGGCCCGCAGCCGCATTGAGGCCGTACGCAGCGCCTCGACGGGCGTACGCAGCATCTCGACACCGTACGCAGTGTCTCGATGCCGTACGCAGCGTCTTGACGGCGTACGCCTAGCGCGTGGCGTTGCATGATGCCAACGCCGTGCTACGTCCAAATTGAGTCGTCCCGCCTCCTGCCCAGCTGATTGGCGAGTATGATGTCGGGACCAGCCCCGCACAACTCCAGACGGCTCCGCAGTTGGAAGTGGGACCGGCCCCGCGAGGCCGTACGCCTCAAGCCACCACGTTTGGTCACGCTAGACGCATGCAATCACATGCTGGTGGGACAGGCCCTTTACCACTGGGTGGCGCCCATAATGGCCGCCTCGCTTGCGGTCTGTCTTGTCCCTTCTCTGTTTTTATTATTTTAAGTATGTCTTGAATGTCTGTTTTAATGTCTCTTGGTATGTTTTATGTGGGTCTGCGGGGGGGGGGGGGATCGGGGGGAATCTATTTCAGTCACTTACCTCGACAGAGATACGATTTTCTCAGTGTCGCATCTCCGTCCCACACTGCGGCCTACAACATCGAGTGGTGCGGCCTTTTCTGGACACCGGCCCGGAGCTTCATGCCGCGGGTGCGGCGCATACTTACCATCGAGGAGCCTGGGATATTTTGCCGAGGATTGGCAGTGTTGGAGCTCTGACCACAGGGCCTGTGAGCTTTAACACCATGAAGCAGCGGTCACCGGAAAGAAGCGGCCGACTCGGGAGCTCCATGCCACGTAGTGTTCCGATCCATCCCGACGCTGGAGTTTTGATCATCCCGACGAGAGGGCTTAAACAGCGGACCGTCGGCAACGGCCCTGACCACGGGTGAACAAAGGAGGAAGATGACTGAACTTCATTGCCTTTCATCACAGTGAGGAATGTTGATTCCACTGTGGTGGAAGTTTATGTTAAACTTTATTTTATGTGCTGTGTGTATGTTTACTTTTTTACTTAGTATGGCTGTATGGTAACTCAAATTTCACTGTACCTTAATTGAAACGAGAGCAAGTCTGAGGTCATCCTATTCGGCCCCTCGGACTCCATCAAAACGATAGCAGGCAGCCTTGGAAGCTTTACCTCCTTACTCAAACCTCACGTCAAAAACATTGGTGTGATATTTGACTCCGCATTGAAGTTTGACAAACAAGTCAATGCTGTGGTAAAAGCTAGCTTCTTCCAGCTTCGCACGATAGCTAAAGTCAAACAATTCATCCAATTCGACGACCTTGAAAAGATCATCCACGCTTTATCTCCTCCCGCCTTGATTACTGCATCTCCCTTTACACTGGCATCAGCCAAGCATCCCTGTCCCTCCTGCAATTGCTCCAAAATGCCACAACGAGTCTTCTGATGGGCACACGAAAAAGGGACCACATCACCCCGATTCTGGCCTCTCTCCACTGGCTCCCAGTGCGGTTCAGAATCAATTTCAAGCTCCTCCTTTATGGAATCAAAGCCCTTAACGGGCTTGCCCCCACCTACATCAAAAATCTGCTAACCCACAATTCTACCTCCAGGTCCCTCAGGTCGGCCGACTTGGGGTTACTGACCATCCCCGCGGTACAGGTATAAGCTCAGGGGCGACCGCGCTTTTGCGGTTGCAGCACATAGACTGTGGAACAGCATCCCTCTTCTCATCAGAACTGCCCCCTCCATCGACTCCTTTAAGTCTAGACTTAAAACTTATTTCTACTCACAAGCATTTCTTGAGGTCCTCTGAGGGAGCGCTGTACGTATGTATTTATGTTTGTATTGTTAGATCTATGTAACACTGAATGTAGCACGTTAGTACCTGCATTGATATAAAGCACTTTGGTCAACGAGAGTTGTTTTTAAATGTGCTATAGAAATAAAATTGACTTGCCTTGACTTGGTATATGTGACAATCAATGGTAAGATTAAATGAGAACTTACCAGTTTGAAGTTTGATCTTTATTTTATGAGGAGTTACGATGAGCGATTACGTGAAGAAGGCCGTCACCACGCATGCGCGTCAATCTTCAAACATGACATGGTTAAACAATACTGATGCTTTAATAACAAAAGAAACAATAACAGTGACCCCTCTCACCCAGGGGGAAAGTGTGAAACAGAACTTAAAACAGAATCAGCAAAAATCCCTGGTCTGGTGATAGGCTTGTTATAAAACCTTTGGTACGTCCGCTCATTAGACCATCCCGCAGCCGCTAGAATGTGGTCGAGAGGGACGTCCATATCTCTTGCTGCTGAAGTTGATGCAGCCCTGGTGGAATGAGGTTTAAAAGTGTCAGTCCACTCCTGCACACGCCAGAACCTGATTAATTCATCTAGAGATGGTATACACCGTAACATTTTTATAAGGTTTGGTATAACTAACAAAGAAGGAGAGTTCCGAGCCTCTCAGGCTCTTAGTGACCTTTATGTATTGAAGTATGTGTGACACTACACACAATCGTGGATCTGAGGGGTGTGCCATAAAATTCAATTTGAGCCCCAGTATCCCTGGCCTGCTCTGCTTAATGAGGTCATGAACAAAAAAGGTGATGCTATTAGAAGATGTACCCATACTGTCCAGTCTGAGTTTATGTAATGTCTGGACCCGTTGTGCTGAGGTCAGCGCCATGAGCATGAGTACTTTGAGTGTAAGATGGTGCAGAGACAGAGATGAAGCTGGTGCCCACTGACGGAGCAGCGTGAGAACCATGCTCACATCCCATATATGTGAATACCTGGGCCTCGGGGGAGTGGAGTTAAAAATGCCCTTCATAAACTTTGTTATTAAAGGGTGAGATCCTACCGTGTGGTTCCCAGACCCCAGCCATAAATAATTTGACAAAGCGCTCCTGGCACTGTTAATGGCTCTGTGAGCTCGTTATCATAAAAAAGTGACGAAAGAAACTCCAAAACGTCTGTGATAGAAGCCGTGTCATATGAAATATTAGAGTGGGAACAGTACATCTCCCATTTCCTTATGTTTGTGATGTACTGTTTCTGTGCGCTCTTCATCCAGGCCGCAGTGGTGACATCTATTGTACGCTCTGAAAGCCCGAGCCCCAGGAACGGTCTCCTCAGAATCTGCAAACCAATAAAATTTATACGGTCATGAAGAGGGTGGCTTTCCCCTGTCACCGGGTGTACCAGCAGATTTCTGCTCTTGGGCACTGCCATAAAAGGCTGTGTAATTAAAGCTAGAACCAGTGGGAACCAATGCTGAGTAGACCAGTCTGGTACTACCAATATGCCAGAGGCAGAGTCTTGCTTGATTTTGGCCAAACATCGACTAATGATGCAGAATGGGGGAAAAACATACAAAAATTTCCCACCCCAGTGTAGCGAGAATGCATCTACTGCTACTGCCCCCGAGTCTGGCTCCCATGACACGTAAATTGGTAACTGATGATTAAGCCTGGATGCAAACAGATCAATGTCCGGTACACCATAATGAAGGACAATGTGATTAAACACTTCGTGATTCAACATCCATTCTTTGTTGTCATTGAACTCTCATGACCTGGTGTCTGCCACCGTGTTATATCTACCTGGTAAGTAGATAGCTGAAGCCCAGATGTTTCTCGCAATACTCGAGTGCCAGATGAGATTAGACAATTTATCACAGGATAAAGACTTACTTCCACCCATGTGATTAATGTACGCTACTGCTGTAGTGTTGTCAATCTGAAGTTGGACATGCACATGATGCATGTTGGTACAAAAAGCCTTTAACCCATAGAGTGCTCCCAACAAGTCTAAGTAGTTAATACCGTGTGACTGAAGCATCGATGATTCCTGCAGATCCCATCTGCCACCGCAGCTCGAGATGGTGTTGGTAGCATCCCAACCTAGCGCACTGGCATCAGTCTGCAGGATAACTGATGGTGTATCGACTAAAATAGTACAAGAACAACACTGAATATTGGTAACCCACCATTGTAACTCAGCCAGGGCTTCAGCTGGCAATTGCATGGGTCTATCGAAGTGACCTTTATGAAGCTTGAGTGCCTGTTCCTTTGCAGGCTGTAAGTTTTGGTAGTGCAAAGGCCCAAACTGAGCAGCTGGGAAAGCAGCTACTAATTTTCCAATTATACTAGCCACGTGTCTAATAGAAGGTTGATTATTAACAATGAGTTTCCTGCAGGCTTCAATTAACTCAAATTGCTTGCCCCGAGGCAGAGTCACTGACATGTGTACTGAGTTAATGGTGAATCCCAAATAGTCAATTATCGTAGATGGTACCAATTTAGACTTAACTGGATGGATTAAGAACCCCAGTTTCTCAAAAATGAGTTTTGTAGCTGACACAGATAATTCAGCTAATTCCAAAGTCCTCCCAATGACTAAGATGTCATCCAAATATGCCATGACTATATGATTCTGTGCCCTGAGTAGCCCCAGGACTGGTTTTAGCAATTTAATGAATAGTCTGGGGGCTGAGGTTAATCCATTAGGCAATGCTTTAAACTGCCACAACTGCTCCATCCAGTTAAACTTCAAAACTCTCCTGTGATCTTCATGAATGGCCACTGAATAGTAAGCATCTTTGAGGTCAATGCTTGCCATGTAGCATCCCTTGGAAAGCAGTTGTTTGGCAGTGACAAAAGTTTCCATTTTGAAGTGTTTATACTGCACAAGGGTGTTAAGCTCTGTTAAATCAAGGATAATTTGACATCCTCCATCCTTCTTTTGCCTAGTAAATATGTTGGACACAAACTGGTGAGGCTCACGACTCGACCTCTCAATTACCCCTTTCTTGAACAAAGACTCAATTTCTCCTTGTGCACTCATACACTCCTGTTGTGAAAACACAAAAGTGCGGCTAGGTGTATGCTGAGTGGGTGGAAGCGAGTCAGAAATGAACTCAATTTGGAAACCTTGTATACTGTGCAGTATAAACAGGTCAGAAGTTATCCAATGCCATTCATGTAAGAAAAATTGCAATCTCCCCCCAACTTGTAACTGATCCATCGCAGGCTCACTTACCTTAGTGGTTACCAGCAGTATGGTCTCTGCTTCTTCCCCCGAGGTCTGGGGGGTAGAGCTGTTGGAGGATGCCATCCCCACATCTTGAACATGGCCCGGCTTGGGCCCTGCCCTAAAAAAGGCTTCTGTGCCTGTTGCTCGGAACCACGTCCACCATAGGAACCGTCTGGTATGGAGAGGAGGGTAGGGGTACTGTCGCCGGAAATATGATACCTTGGGAGGTGCCTTCATAAGGCCGACGGTTTTAGCCTCCTCATTCAGCTCTTTTACCTGTTTAGACAGGTCTTCTCCGAACAGGAGGTTTGGGGGTTGGACATTCCCCGGCTTGCACAGCCCAGCAAATTTTGGGTTTAGAGCAGGACGGATGGCATTCTTCCTGAGGCAATTGATTTCAAAATGTGCATTGCACATTAATGCCATCGCGTCCTGCTGGGTATCAGAGAGGGGTGCCCCATCCACTGACCTGGCAAAGGCCGTGATGCCCGAGGCAAGTAGCCCGAGGATTTTTTGAATTTTTACTTTGTTGGCTCTGACGCCCCCTCCAATGTGTCCCCAGATAGATTGGTTTACAACTGGGACACTTAGTGAGGCACAGTTCAGTGGAGTATTATATTTGGCCGTAGTTTCCTCCATAGTTTGGTCTTGGAGTTGATGGGAGGCCAGATAATTGATGCTCATGGCAAGCTCTTCTTCCAATTGCTCCCCTGTTAGGGCAGGGATAGCAAATCTGGATGCCATAGGGGGTACATCCGATGTTTGCCCTTCATGCCATGAAGCATGCTGCCCAACTGTGCCTCCGTACTCTGGGTCAGTATAAAACTGGCCTCGTACTCTCCCCTCACCAGAGAGGGAGATATTCTGCAGCCCTAACACAGGTGCTGCTGCCTCGGGTTCTCTGTAATCCCCGGGCTCCGATAGCTCCCTCCTTTGGAGCATATCTCTCTGGAGTAATCTCTCTGGAGTAACCTCTCCACTAGGTTCTCCATGTGGGTCAGCCTGCCAATTATGCTGCCCATAGAAGGAGGGGAAATTTCCACCTCCTGGCCCGACTCATCTGAGTCCAGGGCCCTCACAGATTTTCTTGTGGCTTTCCTCCCCCGTGGAGTAGCCAAAGCACTTTCTGGCAGCACCAAGTCTGTAGCCACTGGCTCCTCTGCCAGTGACCCTGAAGGCGAATTTGGCGGCCGCCCGCTGCCCACAGGCCCGCGGTCTTCCGCAGCCGGTTTCGTCGCAGCCCGCCTCTTTACTTTGGACATGTTCTCCCGAGGTCCGATGCTGAAAAGGTAAGCAAAAAACCCCGAACAGGGAGAAACGACCTCAGCTAAGTTATGAACACTTACCTGAGCGTTTAAAACTTACAGCTGGAAGGAGCAACGCGACCGCCAGTCAATCGTTGCGCAATGCGTCAGATGTAATGACACGCATGTGTGGTGATGGCCTTCTTCACGTAGTCACTCACGTGACTCCGAAGTAAAATTGACTCTTGATCTAGACTCTCTATTACACGATTAGATTTTTTTAAATTTGTATTCTTTCATTCATTGGTCGAAAAGTAAAGGATTAAATTGGGTACTTTGGCCCACCAAGTCCATACCGACTATTGAACACCCATTCACATTATGTTATCCCACTTTTGCATCCATTACCTGCATACTAGGGGCACTTTACTGAGGCCAATTAACTTACAAACCCGCACGTATTTGAAATGTGGGAGGAAACCCGAGCAACCTGAGGCAACCCACATGGTCACAAAGAGAATGGGAAAACACTACACAGGCAGCACAAGGTCAGGATTGATCTAGGGTCTCTGGTGCTGAGAGGCAGCAGCACTACCATTTGTAATCATCAGCATTTGTAACTTAGATATGTTTTTCATTCAAGTAGATAATTTCTTAGAAACCAGAAAAACAATTACATTATATTTCTGAGAGAACATGCTCAGATGTGTATTAAAGATAAGACTAAGTGGGATCCCATGTACACACGGGGTGGGGGGCTGGTCCCCCAACGCAATATTCCACCTCTCTACCAATTCCAATATTGGTGGCCAGTTGGGGGGGGCTTTCTGGAGCTCTAGTATGGGTATTGTGGGCTGAAGAGACTGGTTTCCAGAGGGATAGTATGGACATTGTGGGCCAAATGGATTCTTGGGGTGGCAGCTCAGTCACTCAAGCCCGATGTGCTGGCAGCTCATGGCTGGTGGGCTGGCAGTTGACTCACGGCTATTCCTTGAAATTCCATTTCAAGCAGGGTGCAAGGCCACCAAATTCAAATGCAGTTTCCTACCATTTTAAGCAGGGTGCATGGCTACCAAATTCAAGTGCAGTTTTGTACCACTTCAAGCAGGATGCAAGGCCACCAAATTCAAGTGCAGTTTCATACCACTTCAAGCAGGGTGCAAGGCCACCAAATTCAAGTGCAGTTTCATATCACTTCAAGCAGGGTGCAAAGCCACCAAATTCAAGTACAGTTTCATACCACTTCAAGCGGAATGCAAGGCCACCAAATTCAAGTGCAGTTTCATACCACTTCATGCAGGGAGGAAGGCCACCAAATTCAAATGCATTTTCATACCATTTCATGCAGGGTGCAACGACACCACATTCAAATGCAGTTTCATACCATTTCAAGCAGGGTGAAACCACCATAAAACCACCATTAAACTACACAAAACACCACATAAACACCACACTCACAGTTCAGAAGACATTCAGTGTGTTCAGCTGATTCACAGCTCAGACAGTGTCGTGACCTCTCCCTCCCCCATCTTGCAGAGACTGAGCCACACCCACACTTCCGGGTTTTATAATCCCCCCTCCCACCAGAAGGGCGTGGCCTTCATGATTGACTGCTGAGAGATTCTCAACATTTTTAAACACTAATAACACTTTTATTTTTCATTGATGGGAAGAATCCTCTGCACCTGATGAGCAGAGGGGGACTAAGATGGCCAAAAATAACAGCTGTAACTGGTAGCGTTTTATCTAAAATCAATATAGAGTGCAAACAGGAAGTTGTCAAGTTTAGACTTTTAATCATTTGCCATTTCAAACCAACCACCACCAACCATTTGCTGGGCTTTATTTCAAACCAACCACCACCAACCATTTGCTGGGCTTTATTTCAAACCAACCACCACCAACCATTTGCTGGGCTTTATTTCAAACCAACCACCACCAACCATTTGCTGGGCTTTATTTCAAACCAACCATTCGCTGTGCTTTATTTCAAACCAACCACATTTTCATTTTCAAACCACATTAAGGGCACTCAAGGTCAGTAAAACCACACACAGTTTAGTAGACATGTGTTCACTGTTATTCACGGCTCAGACTGAGAGACGTGACCCTCTCACTCCCCCATCTTGCAGAGACTGACTGAGGCACTCAACACTTCTGGGTTTTATAGTCCCTCCGGAAGGGGCGTGGCCTTCAGGAGAGAGAATCTCAACATTTTTAAACACTAATAACTCTTTTATTTTTCATCAATGAGAAAAATCCTCTTGTCCTGCACAGCGGAGGGGGACTCTGAGTAAGATGGCCAAAAATCACAGCCGTAAGTGGCAGTGTTTTTTCTAAAATCAATACACAGAACAGGAAGTTGTCAAGATCAGACTTTTAGTACTATAGATAATCAAATCACTTTTAATCCTATATGTTAACTAGGGAGGCCGTGAGCAAAATGTTTTTTTGTTATTCCAATTTACCAGGAAGAAAATTGTCAAAAATAATGGAAAATAATGGCTTTTGTTGTTCCAATTTGATCAGGTAGAAAATGGGGACAAAATGTATCAGATTTGAAGAGACATATCATTCACATCAAGGTTATGTCCAATGACTAGCAGAAACTGAAGAATCCCTGTTGGAAAATGTAAGCAAACACAAGATTTTCTACAAATGTCAGTAGATTGTTCAACAACAACTTGCACTATCTAAAGTCGAGCAACTAACCGGAAGCAAACAGCTAAATATTTGTTTCAAATCTTTGGAGTTTTGCATGATGTAGAGGTTTTGGAGATGGTGCAGAGGAGGTTTACCAGAAGCTGTTTGGATTAGAGAGTTTAAATAGACTTGGGTTGTTTTCTCTATAATGTTGACGGTTGAGGGGAGACTTGATAGAAGTATATAAAATTATGAGCGGCATAATAGACATAATAGACAGCCAGAATCTTTTTCCCAGGGCAGAAATATCCAACACTAGAGGGCATAGCTATAAGGTGATAAGAGAAAAGTTTAATGGAGATGTGCGGGGCAAGTTTTTACACAGAGAGTGTTGGGGCCCTGGAACACGTTGCCAAAGGTGATGGGGGGGGGGGGGGGGCAGATACGATACTGGTGTTTAAGAGGCTTTTAGAGGCACATAGAAGTGTAAGGAATAGCGGGATATGGATCATGTATAGGCAGATGAGATGATTTCAGATAGGCATCATGTTCTACACAAACATTGTGGCCCGAAGGGCCGGGCTTCTGTGCTGTACAGCTCCATGTTCTATGTTCTGTTATTATAAAGGAGTCAACAACACAAGTGGCTGCCCTCCTCCCATTCACCTGCCTCCTTCTCATAAGATTGTTTCAAATGACTACTTCCAGCGAGGCAGGCAAACAAATTTAAACCGTCTGAAGAAGGGTCTCGACCCGAAACGTTGCCTATTTCCTTCGCTCCATAGATGCTGCCTCACCCGCTGCGTTTCTCCAGCATTTTTGTCTACCTTCGATTTTCCAGCATCTGCAGTTCCTTCTTAAACAATAAACCGTATCTTTGCTCTGTCAAAACCACATCACTTACCAGTATTGTTAAAGTGTGCTAAAGGCCTTGGATTTCCTAGTTTGAGTGAAAACCTATACATAGTAATAATGTCAAACTAAGTTTTTGGCTGACTCGGACACTTACCTTAACCACTGAATCCATGAAGTCACAGAATTGCCTTGCATCGAAAAGGTCCTGACAGGTTTTATGATAAAAGATTTATTTACTGCGGTAAACTTGATTACAAAATTTGCTGCAGTTCCATTTGCTGGCTGAAACGTTTCAGAAATAAGGAACAAGTGCAAATACCTGGTGCAGCATTTCATGTCAATGAACTTTCATCACAACTGACCAAAAATAGAAATCTCATTCGGGAGAAAGGCAGAATTTTTTTCAGTTTGGAATTCCTGAGAGAGGTGGCAGTGAATGAAACAACATTGCAAAAACAAAGTGCTGCAAGTCAATCCACTTACAAAAATGATTATTCTAGATAATCCTGCTAAACCAGCTTCTTACTGACCACCATTGTCAATCTCATATAGTCACTCAAAAGAAGGAAAGGTAATATATAGCCTTAAGGGCCTGTCCCACTTGGACGACCTAATCCACGAGTTTAGAAGACCCTAGACGAGTTGAAAATAATGTCAAGGTAGTGTTGACTCGCCAAAGTAAAATACCTCCTACGACCTCCTATGACTATGTCTGCGACCTCCTACGACTATGTCTGCGACCTCCTACGACTATGTCTATGACCTCCTACGACTATGTCTGCGACCTCCTACGACTATGTCTACGACTATGTCTACGACCTCCTACGACTATGTCTGCGACCTCCTACGACTATGTCTGCGACCTCCTACGACTATGTCTACGACCTCCTACGACTATGTCTACGACCTCCTACGACTATGTCTACGACCTCCTACGACTATGTCTACGACCTCCTACGACTATGTCTACGACCTCCTACGACTATGTCTACGACCTCCTACGACTATGTCTACGACCTCCTACGACTATGTCTACGACCTCCTACGACTATGTCTATGACCTCCTACGACTATGTCTACGACCTCCTACGACTATGTCTACGACCTCCTACGACTATGTCTGCGACCTCCTACGACTATGTCTACGACCTCCTACGACTATGTCTGCGACCTCCTACGACCTTCTACGACCCCCCTCGACCTCAGTCTTCCACACCTAAGACCAATTACGAATGGAAAATGATCACATGATAAAATGATGTCATGTTTGCATTTTTTTTCTCGGGCCAGTTATCAACCTACGATTATCTACGACTATCTACGACTACCATCACGACCTACTACGACCTACCTACGAGTAATAAGTGGCAATTTTTTCCATGCCAACCTTTTTATTTACTCGTGGACATTTTTTATCAGGCTGGAAAAAACCCCGCGACCTACTTGAGGCCATGAGTAGGCGGAGACCACTCACGAGCATGAGGAAGAGTTACGAAGACCTCCTACGACCTTCTACGGCCTCCTATGACCTCATGGCGACCATGCTGCGAGTAAGAGTCAAGGGCAAACTCGGCAGAGGTCGCCAATTAGGTCGTGAAAGTGGGACAAGGGCTTTAGATAGACACAAAACGCTGGAGTAACTCAGCGGGACAGCCAGCATCTCTGGAGAGAAGGAATAGGTGACATTTTGGGTCGAATCCCTTCTGCAAAGTCTGAAGAAGGGTCACGACCCGAAACATCACCCATTCCTCTCCAGAGATGCGGCCTGTCCCGTTGAGTTACTCCAGCATTTTGTGTCCATCTTCGGTTTAAACCAGCATCTGCAATTCCTTCCGACTCATATGTAGCCTTGTCAAGTTGCATCAGATAAACTGATTCACTTACACAACTATATTTTGATGACATTATTTTACATTTTATATATCAAAATGGGTGTATCACACATATACATAAACCATCAATCAAATTTAAAATTCTCTCCAATCAATTTTGGAACATTCAAACATATTCTAACATATTCTCTAACTGAAATAAATGAATATGTATTAAAATACCTAACCACATTACTCACATTTCTAATAGACACAAATCTCTGAGGCACATAGGACAATAGAAAAATATTACCTTTTCCATAAAAAATTATTGTTCCTCATAAACTGTGCTTTTATTGATGTTAATCAAATCACGATCACAATAAAAACACTATTACTGTAAGCTCTTATCTAATTTAGAAGGTAATTAATTAAACTTCACTTCCTTGCAACTGCAATTAAAAGTAAGCACTAATTTTAGTTGTAGATTGAGAAATGCAAAGATTTTGAGAAAATTAGATAAAATGAATCATATCAAACAACTCCATCATTTATTTAACATTAGCTGGGTTTACCCCCACCCATCTCCAATTACATGCATTCCCTGGGTTATGTAAGGCTTCTGTTCCAGAGAACAGTTTGTAAACCAATTTCTCCATTTATTCAGAAATTAATGTTTTCCACACTAACCCCATATTGCATTGCTTGACATACACCTGTCATTTTTCTTAATTACATTGAATAAACACTCAAATACTGCTGATAAGCAGATTAAATATTTACTGTAACCATTCATTAAAAAATGCCACAAAGCATATTATGATTATGATTATTATTATTATTATTATTATTATTATTTTTATTAGCTTGAAAAAATATTTTTAAATGTCTGGGAGAGTGTGTATGGAGTCAGAGGATGTATCCAATAGTGGGAGAATCTTGGACCGAGAAGGCACAGCCTCAGAATAAAAGCTCACAGGGCACACACCTTTAGAATGGAGATAGAAACATAGAAACATAGAAACATAGAAAATAGGTGCAGGAGTAGGCCATTCAGCCCTTCGAGCTGGCACCGCCATTCAATTTGATCATGGCTGATCATCCAAAATCAGTACCCCGTTCCTGCTTTCTACCCATATCCCTTGTTTCTGTTAGCCCTAAAAGCTAAGATGAAGAGGAATTTCTTTAGCCAGGGGATGGTGAATCTGTGGAATTCATTGCAATAGACAGTTGCGGAGGCCAAGACATTGCGTATTTTTAAAACAGATTGGTTCTTGAGTAGGAAAGTTATCAAAGGCTACGGGGAGAAAGCAGGAAAATGGGGTTGAGAGGGAAAAATAGATCAGCCATGATTGAATGTCAGAGGGACTCGATGGGGTGAATGGCCTAATTCTACTATGTCTTATGATCTTATTTCCATAAGTCATGTCATTCATAACCAAGGGAGCCCTGGAAAATACAATAACTTATGTAAAGCTACACTGTGTATTTTTGAGATTATATGATGAAATGCTTGCGAACTACTGAGATATTCAAAAGTAATTTGAAAATGTGATTATAAAACATAAATACTGTTAAACTTTAATGGATAGCCTATTAATAAAACTGACTAATTAAATATATGTTGCATTCAATTTTAAACCAGTATTTTTTTACAAGGGAATAAAAGTTTGTTTATGTCTTCCCTTTTATAACCTCAAGATGTTCTAAAGCAAATTACTTTCAATTAAATAACAAAGTATAACCACTGCTGTAATGTGAGAAATGCATTAATCAATGTATGCACTACACAGGAATTAGATAACATTTAGATTTGTATTCTTTTCAGGCAGCCACTTTGGGTCAAAGGAGACTAACTTTTATGTGTAGGAAGGAACTGCAGATGATTGTTTAAACCAAAGATAGACACAAAATGCTGGAGTAACTCAGTGGGACAGGCAACATCTCCGGAGAGAAGGAATGGGTGACATTTCGGGTCGAGATCCTTCTTCAGACCTGATCCCGTCTCAACCCGAAACGTCACCAATTCCTTCTCTCCAGAGATGCTGCCTGTCCTGCCGAGGTACTCCAGCTTTTTGAGACTAACTTCTATTCCAGTTTGGTGACTTCTAAGGTTGTTAATGAGGCCATGTAGGGACTACAGACTCTTACACAGATAGACAGATAGCGACTGGTGTGGAGGTGGGTGGGAGCTAGTGAGGTTATCCTTCAATTATGCCATTTACACAGCATTTCTATGCGTTCCCAATGTATGGCTCTCTGTAATGGCAATTTCAAATTATTCCAAGCTTCAGCTTTCCATCGCCGTTACTACACAAGCAGGGAGGAGTGATCGTACGCAGCCGATAGCAAAAATGAATCCTCCAGTCGTTAGTTCCGGTTTAGTTGATTCTTTATTGAAATAGTTGTACAGACAAAGAAGTAAACATACCAGTCCTCTTTATCCTCATACAAATCGTAGCTTTCCGTTCTTACTATCTGATCTGGTAAAAAAATATATTCCTTCTCTCCTGCTCGCTCCAGTCGATCTGACCACTCCCAGTGGTTTCGTTAGCCTCATCCGCTGTATGTCACACCCATCTACGTATCAAAATCCCACCCCTAAGCGTACAAAATAATTCTGTAAGAAATATCTAGACAAACTAATAACATATGCTAACAGTAACTAGCCTAAGCAAGAATGGCTCCGACACCCTCAATGCCATCCCGAATGCTCCTTCTCCATCTCAAACAGTCATGGTCTAGAAGTCCCAGGAGTCAGCGTTGTTGATGGTGGCAGACATGATAGTGTGGTTTTAGAGGTGTTTAGATGGGCACATGGATTTACTGGGAAGGGAGGGGTATGCATCATGTGTAGGTAGATGAGATTAGTTTGTGGCATTATGTTCAGCACAGACATTTTGAGCTGAAAGGTTTGTGTCTGTGCTGTACTTTTATATGTTCTATGCTCTACGAATCAGGGGAGATGATGCTTTTCATCAAGAAGGCCTTCAACATATTTTTAAATCATCCCCTTTATGCACCTGATAATCTCTTAATATATCCCAAATAGAGTGCCTGTTTCAGACATCTGGCATTGGACGTGAATGACCTGACCAATGCAGCCAAAGAAGTACAGCTAGGCTTCAATAGTGAATGTTTTGTAGTCAATCTCTGAAGTTTTCTGTATGTAAACGTGGTGGAGTCCACCTTATGAGATGTGCTTAAGGTGGAATTAGCTAAATATTTTTTACAAGTTGAGGAATTGAAGTTTATAGGAAATTAGAACAGAAGGGGAATTGAGGGCAATATAGATCAGGCATGATCATTCTGAATAGTGAGGCAGGCTTGAAGATCCTGGTATTATTATTAGATCAATTATACATGCTATAAGTGCAAACAGTCCATTGGTTTAATGTCTCAAACGATGGATTGATGAGATTGTATCAGTTCAGAGACCAGAAGCACTACTTGTGACAATCACTTTGGCTGGATATGACAACAGGTCAGAATCCTGTGCATTTGTGGATAGGTGGAAGAAAACTAGCAAAGCAGTGGAAAAAAAACATCCGCTTAAAAAAAAGGTCCTGGCTGGAATTTACTGTGCAAACCATTTCCAGGAATGTTGGATTGTAATTAAAGTAATCAGCAGCAGGGAAGTCATATTTTATAGAATGGGTTATCATTAAAGTGTGCAAAACTATACTAATCCATTGGGGGGGGGGGGGTGTGGTCTGTCACTTTTGAATGATGGTATCAAAACTGCAATTAATCATGTCTAATTTACTAAAATCTTACAATTAATTGCAATTGTTGATTTTAAACCTTGGTCCTAATGCTGTGTAATGGAAATGGTGATATCATTGAATAGCTTATGTCGTTTTTATGTAGTCATTATTCATGTGTTTTTAAGGATAGGACAGATTTGGAGGGATATGGACCAAGAGCTGGCAGGTTGAACTAGTGTAGCTGGGACATGTTGGCCGGTGTGGGCAAGTTGGGCCGAAGGGCCTGTTTCCACATTATGTCAATCTATGACTATGATTATATTTCCAAAGTGATGAAAACTACCTCTGCAAATCCAACTATTATAAAACAAAAACTGCAGTTCAGACAGGAAAAAAAAATGAAAGGTGCCATGAAATGAAAGCAGAAACAGAAAACTTCTGGTCTGAAGAAGGGTCTCAACCCAAAATGTCACCCATTCCTTCTCTCCATAGATGCTGCCTGTCCACTGAGTTACTCCAGCTTTTTTTTGTCTATCTTTGGTTTAAACCAGCTTTGGCAGTTCCTTCATTTGCTGCTAAGCTCTTCCAGAGCCTTATTTTTTTTTGCTCAATATTCCAGCATCTGTAGGCTCGTACCTCCAACCTAATGTAAGATACCTGTACATATTTAAGGGTTTCTTTAAATCTTATAAAATATTAAATATGCTTTTTATATTTGTATACCACATCTAAAATACAAGCACAAATCTTGGAGGACTGGTATTTAATAGTAAAATTAAACGAGAACTTACCAAGTTTGATGATTGATCTTTATTTTATGAGGAGTTACGTTGGTGTTTACGTGAAGAAGACCCGTCAGGGCGCATGCGCGTCAATCTTCAAAGCAGCGGTATGAAATCACAGATAACACAATATTTGAAGTAACATATTAAGATCAGCAACATGAGAACTACCATATGACCTTTTTTATGAGAGAGGGTTGGGCATGGCGGGTACGTTATCACCAACGTAACTCCTCATAAAATAAAGATCAAACTTCAAACTTGGTAAGTTCTCGTTTAATCTTACTATTTTACTTCAGAGTCACGTTGGTGACTACGTGAAGGCTTCAAAGCTCTGTGATTTTATGCCGTAGATCCAAATCCCGGCCTCACTGCATTGATTGACTTTCGATGAGAAACAATCAATAAAGCGTTAAACATGAAATGTTAATATCATGCAGTAACAATTGATTTGAATAATCAAAACAAACAGTAACCCGTCTATCCCAGGGGAACTAAACAGGACTTAATACTGAATTTGCAAACAGCCTCTCTCCGATCAGCCGATGGTAACATTTTGAAAATAATTCATTTGACCACCCGGCACCTATAAAATATGGCCGCTGTGAACATCCATCGTCCTAGCCGACGACGTTGCTGCTGCACTAGTGGAAAAAAGGATATATACACTTCAGTGTTAATACCTGCCTTAATCAACATTTGCTTTAAACCACCTTGAGATAGTCTGCACTAACACTCTCCTGTGTGGCTTCATGTAACTGATAAACAATGCTGTTTCTACATTTCTTAAGGTCTTTATAGCTTCAATATAATGAAAATAAATGTGCCATTACACATAAACATGGATCAGTAGGTTATGCTGAAACACAATTTTAACAAACCTGTGACACCTGGCCTGCTCTGCTTAAGCAGTATGCAATTATATAACATAACATTCTCTTCAGCAACTTCCATCCTGTCTAGCAGAAGTTTTTGCAAAATCTGCACTTGCTATGCTGAACCAATGCCAAGAGCATAACCACTTTCATGATTAGTTTGGCAAATTCAGAGACATGACAGGAACCTACTGTCAAAGCATCTTGAGGAACACACTTACATCCCAGATCGCCATATACCTGGGTTTAGGAGGTTTAGAGTTGAAATTCCTTTCATCAATCCAGCTATGATATGATGAAACTCAATAGGATCGTTCCTGACCCCATCAAAACCATACAATGACAAAGCACTTCAAGCTGTATTAATGGTGCTATAACTGAGCCCCTCATCATCGTAGAGTGTCAACAGGAACTCTAAAATATCCACAATACCTGCAGTACTATAGTCAATATTATTTTGTACACAATATTGCTCCCATTTTTTTACATAAGTAATATACCCCTTTTGAGTACTCTTTCTCCAGGCTACAGTGAGCATGTCCACCGTTCACCCAGACAGTCCTTGCTTCAGGTATGGCCTACTTAAAACCTGCAAACTAACAAGTCAATACAATCACATAACAGATGACTTTCCCTTGTTAGCAGATGCTCCAGTCAATTCCTATGCTTGGGAACCACCAAAAAGAGGTTGGATCCCTAACTGTAACATCAAAGGGAACCATGCTTGATTCGGCCAATTAGGTATTACAAGCACCCCCAAAGCAGCATCCTGCTTGATTTCTTGCAGACCGACCTATTAGGCAAAATGGTAGGAAAATATATAAACATACCACCCCAATGTAACGTCAAAGTATCAATTGCAACTGCCACCTGGTCTGGTTTCCATGAAACCAATTTAGGCTGCTGATGGTTGAACCTTGATGCAAAACAAATCGATATCTGGCATTCATATACAAGTACTATATTATTGAACACCTCCTGGTTCAACATCCAATCTATGTTGTCATGGAACTTTCGTGACTTGGCGTCTGCTACTATGTAGAATCTACCTGGTAGATAAATAGCTGAAATATATTTTCCATGCACCAGCCCAAATGTGATTAGCCAATCTGTCACATTAATATATATGCCACTTGCGTATTATTGTCAATCTGAAACTGAACATGCAGATAAAATTTGTTAGAGCAATAAGCCTCTTTATAGTTAATTGCCCATGTCTGCAGAAGCGATGCCTCTTGCTCAGTCCATCTGCCTCCACAGCTGAAACTCGTATCCGTGACACCTCACCCGAGTGCACTGACATTCATCTGCAAAATCATGGAAGGCTGGTCAAGCATTACCTTGCTATAACTTCTGGACACATGGTGAATCCACCATTGCAAATCAGAAATAGCCTTTACTGATAACTGCATAGGTTTATTATAATGACCCGAATGTATCCTTAATGCCTCAATTAGCTTGATACACCAGTCAATTAGCTCTACCCTTTTTTCCCTGGGCAGAGTCACTTAATTGAATCAATTGTGACCCAAATAGTCAGGTGTTAATTTGGATTCCTCTGGATGGCTAATGCCCAATCTTTGAAAATTGGATTTAACAACTATCACCTGTTACTTCAGCTATTCTCTTGGATACCCCTGTAATCAAGATATCATCGAGATAAGCCATGAACACCTGTACCCTGGCCTTTCAGCATGCCTATTATAGGTTTTAACAATTTTGTTGCCATAGTTGATCCATCCAGGTGAATTTCAAATATCCTGCAAATAAACAGGCATTGAGTAATGCGCATCTTTAAGCTCTAGAGTCGCCATATACCATCCTCTTGCCCAGTTGCTTGGCAGTGACAATTCCATCTTACAATGTCTATACTACATCCCCCATCCTTTTTTGGCCTGGGAAAATATTAGACACAAATTGATGGGTTGGTGAACAAACTTATAATTACACCTTTATCACATATGCTTGCAAGTGCAGTCTGAACATCCATCTGTTCTGTTAATGAAAACTGAATAGTTCTACCAAGAACATGCTGAATGTGCAAATCACAATTTGGATTGCAATCCATTCGAAACCTTTGAATAACACTCTGTATAAACAGAGCTAAGGTAATTTGATTCCATTCATCCCAGAAACAGATGTAATGTACCCCAGTTTAAGTTGTGTCACATTTGATATGTGCACCTGAGAACCAGGCCCACCTACCTCCTTGGTACCTGGTGGATGTTTGACCATGTTCCCACTTCGTTTGTAGGGGTACTTTCTTTTTTGGAAACTTGCCGACTGCCGGTGGCTTGATCAAGCCCACCGTCTTTGCCTCGTCGTCCATGTCCTTGACACTCTTGGCGAGGTCCTCTCCGAAAAGTAGGTTTGCCGGCTGTATGTTGCTAGGCTGGAAAAATACTGCAATCTTGGAATTAATGGTGGGCCGAATGGCACTTTCCCTGAGACAATTTATCTCAAAAATGGGTGCTACAAAGCAACCCTAGTACCTCTTGCTGCGTCTCCGACACATGCCCTCCATCCACCGTTCTCGCGAACGCCGTGATTCCTGAGCCAAGTAATTTCAGGATTCTCTGCAGCTTCATCTCCTGGGCACTGCACGCCCATGCCCATCTGGCTCCATATCACCCGGTTCACTGCTGGCACCTTCAGCAACTCGCAGTTACCCCGTCTCTTGGTGATTCCAGACTCTGACTGGACAGCGAATCGTACTGCCAGAGATTGGAACTCTGACAACGGCCATCTTCGCTTTCCCAGTGGCATTCCATACTCTGACGGGACAGCGAATCGTGCTGCCAGAGAATGGACCTCTGACAACGGCCGTTCTTCGCTATTCAACAAAGTCTCCGTCAGAGTCGGGTCAGAACTGAGTTGACCCTATCGTGGAGGCCAGCTCTTCTCCCAGTGGCACTCCATACTCTGACTGGACAGCGAATCGTGCTGCCAGAGAATGGACCTCTGACAACGGCCGTTCTTCGCTAATTTCCAAGTCTCAGTCAGAGTCGGGGTCAGACCTTAGCTGACCCTCTGCACTCACCTCATGCAGGAGGGTGCTTTAAGGAGCCCTCTACCAGGTGCTGCCGGCATGGCCTTTCAGCAGCCTACCGCCCACACGACTCCTCCCCGGAGTGTGTGTTTCTGGAGCAACCTCTGGATGAGGTGCTCCATTTGGGAGAACCGTTTAAAAACGTCTCCAGCCCCGTACAGGCTCGTTGTGGCCCGACTCAGTTGAGTCCAAGG
Organism: Malacoraja senta; assembly: GCA_038087875.1. NCBI lineage: Eukaryota > Metazoa > Chordata > Chondrichthyes > Rajiformes > Rajidae > Malacoraja > Malacoraja senta. Next base: position 241,262,263 of record CM075977.1, on the reverse strand, counting down.
GCCTCCCAGACTTCCCCGTGCCTTACACCCGACTGGCGTTGGCTTTGGTGCTTTTTAGCACTGGGTCTGAAGTCGCCCCGCTCCCGGTCGGCGACTGTGCAGGGGTACTAGGCAGCCGCTGACAGACCGCATTCCCGCGGTTCTCCTATGCTTTACCTGCGGCTGCCCTTGCCTGGTCGTCTTCACCATGGTGCTGCCTGTGACAAAACACAGAGCACAGCACCACAGTCAAGGAACTTATTTTACTCCAGCTAAGTTTCTGACAAGTTTCAGACTTAGCTGGAGCTTTAAAACTCTTTAAAAATACCCTGAAAGTACTTACATCAGGAGGAGCTCTGTCCTCCCGCTGTCTGTGCGCCAATGCGACCGACGTAATGACGCGCATGCGCCCTGGCGGGTCTTCTTCACGTAGTCACGTAATAAAATTGGTATTGTTTTCCATATTCAGATAACCCAAGTATAAGTTTGAGCAAATGCTTTTCATTCACAAGCCATATTATCATGTGATTTCGTTCCGAGAGGAGCTCGGGTCTCGACCCGAAACGCCACCGATTCCTTTTCTCTAGAGATTATGTCTGACCCACTGAGTTACTCCAGCCTTTTGTGTCTATCTTCGGTTTGAACCAGCATCTGCAGTTCCTTCCTACACATTAGAATTATTGAGGTTGATCATATCACGGCAGATTACAGCTAATTGGCCAGATTTCACCTCATCTGGCATCACCATAAATAATTCCTTTCACACTCACAGAATTTGTAGATTCAACAAATGGTATTTATTTTTAATGATTAAGTTAAGAGAGTTAACAATAGCATCTTAAAAGACACTGATCCCAACACATTATTATCTTGGTCTGATATATCAAGCTCACTCAGTTCATTAGCTTTCTGATAATGGCTCAAATGCATTTTTGATGAATCCACACAAAATGCCAATGGCTGTTTGAAGTAAGCCAGTGGCATTAAAACTGTAAGCTGACATTAATTTCACAGCCACAGGCTGAATTGTCCATGGAGATGTGCCTGGCTGCAGGTCTTTGTGTAGAGATGGCCACACTACTTTCTTAAAGTGAAACACACTCTAGGTAAAGAGCTTTGATCCTCATTGAAATCATCACAAGAATGTGTTGCCTATGAATTACTGTTGAGGGTTAATATCTTTCAGGATATATTCTGCTTCACCACTACCTTAATCACTTTTTTTTCTGTGGTTAACTATTACTTTTTTTCATTCTGAGAGAACATGAGGAAATGTCTATTGGGAATCCCAAGATTCTAATTTAAAACCTTTCTCTTATGACATGGAGGAATTGCTCTGTAGTCATTACAGTCTTAGAGTCAGAACAGAAATAGATCCTTCGGCTCAACTCATCCGTGCCAAACAAAATGCCCCATCTAAGCTAGTCTCACTGACCTACATTTGGCCCTCATCCACCTAAACCATACCTTTCTAAATATCTTTTAAATGTTGTTATTGTAACTGCCTCAACTAATTCCTCTGGCAATTCATTCCATATACTCATCACTCTCTGTGTATAAAAGTCACCCCTCAAGTTCCCACTAAATCTTTATCCCCTGTCAACTTAAACTCATTTAATCTAGTTCTTGGTACCCCTACCTTAGGAAAATGTATTTACCTCATAATTTATTTACCCCTACCAATTGATTCACCTCTTGATTTTATACATTTCTATAAGATCACCTTCTGAAAGATCTATATTTGATATAGGGCGGCACAGTGGTGCAGCAGTAGAGTTGCTACCTTACAGTGTCAGAAACCCGCGATCGATCCTGACCTCGGGGTGCTGTCTGTATAGAGTTTGTACATTCTCCCTGTTTTTTAGGGTGCTCTGGTTTCCTCCCACGTTCCAAAGGCATGCATGTTTGCAGGTTAATTGGCTTCTGTAAATTGTCCTTAATATGTAGGATAAAACTAGTAGGGGTGATCGCTGGTCGGCGCAAACTCAGTGGGCAAAAAGGCCTGTTTCCATGCTGTGTCTCTAATCTAAACTAAAACAATCAAAGCCTCCTGCGGTTCAAGGGATAAAGGCCTAGCATGTGCATCCTCCCCCTATAACTCAGACCCTTGAGTCCTGGAAACGTACTTGTACTTGTAAATGTTCTCTGCACTCTTGCCAGTTTACTACACCACTAAGGCTCGAAGCTTGCAGAACATCGGTGTCCAGCAACATCAGAAACAAAATACATTGCAAAATAATTATAATAAGAAATTATTATCTCAAAAGAGAAAAGCATCCAATAATGGCTGTGTTGGAAAATATAATTTTGGTGCATTGAATTGGGAGACAATAGACAATAGACAATAGGTCCAGGAGTAGGCCATTCGGCCCTTCGAGCCAGCACCGCCGTTCAATGTGATCAGGGTTGATCATCCCCAATCAGTACCCCGTTCCTGCCTTCTCCCCATATCCCCTGACTCCTCTATCTTTAAGAGCCCTATCTAGCTCTCTCTTGAAAGTATCCAGAGAACTGGCCTCCACCACCCTCCGGGGCAGAGAATTCCACAGACTCACAACTCTCTGTGTGAAAAAGTGTTTCCTCATCTCCGTTCTAAATGGCTTACCCCTTATTCTTAAACTGTGGCCCCTGTCATGTTTTCAGAAAGTCATGGATTTTAGAGATTATTCATTGCCATGAGATTTTGATACCTTTAAAACTACAGTCCTGGAAAGACTGAACCAACTTTGCGAACACAATGGGAATGACAACTATTCACGTTCTTACTGGAAATGCCTGTAAAGAAAAATAAAATTGAAATTCCAGAACCAATAATAATTGAATGTTTGCAAATTACTAATTAATGTTGTATTGAATTTTACTTTTATGGATCTGCATTCATGTGAAAATAAAATTAAACAGTAGATTAATCCATATTTAGATATTTATAATATTATAATTAATAATATCAAGAAATGTAACAATATGCTGGTAGATTATGGTAGATTTACTGCTCGTGATACAAAACAGGCGTTTTGAACTCATTTCTTTTCAAATGGATTCATGAACAATTCAAAAATTTGTACCATTAACAGGCAATTAAAGTTACCACTAAAGCTGTTAAAAAGAAAGTAAAGTAATATTTAATTAGGAATATTGCTGAAAAGAACTATTTCCATCATTTGTTTTAAAGCTAAACATGGGAATTCTAATAGCCTGTCTGTACTTGGGTTCCTTTCCTTTACAAGCTATCTTTGCACAAATCCATCTTACTAGGGACAGCCGTAATAGATCTGAGTTTTATTGTTACAATTCATTTCTAATGACTGTCAGACAGTGCCTGAGGTTTATAGGCAATCCATGATTTAATTAATTTTGCTCAGCCCTAGAAATGTTCTATAATAGATACATTGTTATCTTTATTATCATTATATAATAGCATTTTTTGGGGGGGAGGTCGGTGCGCAGTATAATTAATTTAATCAACTTCCTGGTGTAAAACAATCTAATGTCTCCAAATATGTGGTTTGTATATGGCACCTATGAAAAATAGGCAAAATAAGGCTAATGGGCCTGTCCCACACTCACATTTTTAGGCGACTACAGGATAATATGAAATCGCGACAAGGTCGCTACATGTTCGCCGGAGATTGCCGGGGTGTCGCCTACATGGTGGTGTGTAGTTACCGCATTCTCGTTACGTAGGTGCAGTGGTAGTGGGTTGCCAGGAGGTCGTAGGCTGTCATAGGTTGTCGTAGGTTGTCACTGGTGCTGACCAGTGAATTTCATTGGCTCATTGGGGAAAAAACATAAACAGTAGTTTTCAGAACCAAGGATAACCGACCGGTAATGTTAATGTCTGCCGAGCTTCACAGCCGTGTATCTTTGGCTTCTTAAAAGTTGTCTCCACTCCTTCTCCCCCCTCTCCCCCCCCCTCCCCCACCTCTCCTAAAGGACTTACGTGACCCTCCCCATACACTGTGCTTTCGCCATCTTAATTACAGCGTCAACCTTCCTGTTCATCATAGTATGTGTCTGTATCACATTGACTTTGCACCGTGTGAATTTCACTCAGACAGCGCTCCCCCGCTAGCCCTGTCCCCTGCCTGCATAACTGGCTGGTGAAGGAAGCGATGTGTGTATGTGTGTGTATGTTCCACTCTGACAGTCGCCGTTCCAGTCGCTGTTCCAGTCGCCGGTTTTCCAGCGACCAGCTCTGACTTGACAGTCGCTGGCAGTCGCCTGAAAAATCGCCTAAGTGGGACAGGCCCATTAGGCTCCATCACTGACAACTTGAAGAAGAAGTGCAGTCAGTATTGATAAACCACTAACTCACTATGTTTATCAAAAGACATGTCAGAATATTTACATCGTCAGAGAGCAAGATAAGTTTCTTAATTGTTTACAATATCTCCAGTGACATGATAACCACAGACAAATGCAAGGCAAATTCTGGCTTCAAAGTCCCTCCAGTAATTAAAGGGATAACAGGAACAAACTCTTGAGATTGCCAAATTCCTGAGTCAAGCCTGCTGTTATTACGTCGCTTCCTATGCCTACAGACCACCAAGAAGCATATTATTTGTGTTTGGTATCCTTGAGCAGCCATGATCAGAGAAGGCCACCATCTTCTCCCTGGCCACAAAATGAATTTCCTCTCACTAATCCTTTCGCAATTATTACCACTTCCCCTTCCTCACTTCCCTATATTCACTGTCCATTTCCACACTGTCTGCTTCACTTGTAGCAGCTGTCTGGTTTCACCAACTGGCAATATTCCATGGAGTGCAATAACAAAATTCTAAACATTAGATATACAGGGAATGTGTTCCAAAAAAGCATTTAACCATTGTAGCTGTTTTCTACCTTACGTTCTGGTTTTGGATGGCCCTAGAAATTTGTAATACCTTTTTCAGGGATCTGTGATCCAGACTGGTTTGCACGCAACAAAAAAGCTTTTCACTGTACCTTGGTACACATGACAATAAACTGAACTGGACAGTGCGGCGGCGCGGATTACTGCAGCGGCCCCTACAGCCTGTCTGTCTTTTTTTTATTTTTGTCTAGTTAAATGTAGTTGTTTGTGTTTTTTTATACTGTTTTTAACTGTGTATATGTGGGGGGCGGGAGGGGGAAACTTTAAAAATCTCTTCCCTGCATGGGAGACCCGACCTTTTCCCTGTCGGGTCTCCGTTGTCGTTGGGGCCTAGCCCCGTGGAGCGGCCTCCGACCGGGACGACCAGGGGGCTCCAGTCGTGGAGCTGTGGACTTACCATCGTGGGGCTGGCCGGCCTCGGAGCGTGGGGAGAGGTGGTGGCTCGTTGCTGCGGCCCGACTCCGGAGCTCCAGCAGCAGACCTGTGGGTTGATATCGGGAGCTCGTGGGTCCGGGTGAGAGACCGCTTTCCGGAGCTCCCGCAACGCAACTTCTCCCGCCCGTGTCGCGGGGTTGGAACGACCCGGAGCGGGGCCGTAAATCGCCCGGCGCAGCTTTAATGGCCGCGGGACATTCCAGCGCCCGCTGGGGGCTCCAACTTTGTGACTTTTGGGCCAGGAGCGAGGCCGTACACCGCCCGGCGCGGCCTCAACGTCCGTGGGACTTAACATTGCCCGCCTGGGGCTTCTACATCAGCAGAAAAATGGTGCAGGGGAGAGAAAAAACTTTGCCTTCCATCACAGTGAGGAGGAGATTCACTGTGATGGATGTTTTTCTGTAAATTGAATTGTTTGTGTGTCGTGTAGGAATTGTTTTGTTTGTATGGCTGTGGAAACGGAGTTTCGTTTGAGCCTCTTTGAGGTTCAAATGACAAAAAATAAAATCTAATCTAATCTAATCTAACTGGATTAAAATGGCCACTCACCTCTTTGTGTCTGCATATACAGTACAGTCCAGTTGCACCATCACATTTATTTTACTGTTTGCTTTCAAATGTCTCACTGGGAGATTGTCAAAACCATTTCTTACTACGGAGTGCAAAAGGTGATTGCAAGTCTTGCCAAAATTCTGCTGGAGAAAGAATGAGGTAAATATGCCCTTTAGGTCAGTGGTAATGTACGGTACATTCACTTAGGTTTATTAGTAAGCAGCTTGCTGCAATACCAACTCAAACACTCGAAGGATGTTGGCAGCATCAATTCCAACACAATCTACTGATCAAATATTTGTCCTGGTCACAAGCAAATTAATCCCAATATTTGTGTTAATTCATTACCTGTTTCATCACACGCATGAATTTAAATGTAACCTCCTTTGATGAGACACTTTAAACATGCATAAATGTATTTAATAATTATAACGGGAAAAGAGTCTGCGATCCCCCCACCTCCCCAATCTCCCTCCACTTATCCCTGCATTACTGATTATTTAAGTACAGCATATCAGTAAAACTTCACTTCCTCTTTTACTTCAACACACTTCATTGTTAGGGAGAGAAAATCTTACTCAAATATCCATTGCACTTGGTGTGTGCTGATTCGAAAGAACCTACTCTGAAGAGTCCTTTGTTAGTTGAAGGTGGGTGTGTACTTGTTCCCGGCAAACCTACAGCTCAAAAGTACTCTATGCTGTTAAAACCATTGACATGTTTCAGTGACCCAAAGACGTCAAAGCCTTTTGTCTAGGAATCAATTGGCATTAGAGGATTTCACCTTATTGATGTTTGGTTTTGTTTTGAACTGTAAGTGAGCTCATATTTCCCCAGCTGAAGGAGACTGTTGAGACCAGGAAGTCCTACCTTTGTTCTACTTGTGTTTGTTAGTGCGCAGTGAGAGATCTCATTTAATCACAGATTTCCAGTGCTGATCTGTAATGATCTGTAAATATGTGCCTGCAAAACTTTGATACAGCATTCTTAAAAAATGAAAATAGTTGTAAGGTAATTATGAGTTCTAACAGACACAACAGCCATGCACTCTGAAGAAGGGTCTCGAACCAAAACGTCACCCATTCCTACTTTAATACAAATAAACACCACACACTTTCTTACCTGTGTAGTGCAATTTTCTTAATTCAAGTAAGTGGAAAAACAACTTTTGATTTTTACATTATCTCTTTACTTCATTATTTATATCCCTAATTCCAATATTTAGAATTAATTTTTTAACATTAATTTCCCCTTTGCTGCATTATTTACAGGGCTTAATTCAAATAATTATATTATTCATTTTTGTGTAATAAAGGTACTAAATTATTAGATTGTACTTCTGGTTACTTAACAAAAGTAATTTTTAAAGTTTAACAATTATATGGTCCTGCCGGTTTTATGCATTATGGGCTCCATTGATTCTGTCAAATTCAGTTTCAGGCCATTACAAAATTTCCAAAGGTGTCACAATCAAGCAGCAGAATGACAGTTATTGCGAAAATGGTAAAGACGAAGAATAGCAGCTAATTGGCCTCAATACAAAAATTCAGAAACCTTGTTAAAAACAAAAAAAAACAAAGCTGAGTTAAGGGATTTGGACTGGAACACAAATATGTCACTGTAATACTCAAAGAAACAAACCTTTTGTGACATGGTTAACATAGCATATGGGTTTTATTCAACAATGTGGAATGGCAGCCTATTTGTCAAACCAAAGCGACAACCATTCTAATGACATGGAAGTAATCACACAAAGTAAAATATATGTGACTGGAACTTCAGACTGAATCAAAACACTTGAAACAGCAGATCCATAATTAACTGTGTTGATATAGGCTATTAATACTATTTATGTAAGGCTAACGTGAATGATGTCACGTTAGGAAATATCCTCATAGGAGGATATTTCAGATGAATACGTGGCTTGGAAAATGGTGTAAGGGGGAGGGATTCAAATTTCTAGGGCATTGGAACCAGTTCCGGGGGAGGTGGGACCAATACAAACAGGACGGTCTGCACCTGGGCTGTAATGGAACCAATGTCCTTGGGGGAGTGTTGCTAGTGCTGTCGGGGAGGATTTAAAGTAATGTGGCAGGGAGATGGGAGCATGAGCAGAGAGACAGAGGGGTGTAAAATGAGGGTAGAAGCAATAGGTAGCAAGGTGAAAAGTAAAAGTGGCAGGCAGACAAATCCAGGGCAAAAATCAAAAAGGGCCACTTTTCAACATAATTGTATAAGGGGTAAGAGTGTTGTAAAAACAAGCCTGAAGGCTTTGTGTCTCAATGCAAGGAGCATTCGTAATAAGGTGGATGAGTTGAATGTGCAGATAGTTATTAATGAATATGATATAGTTGGGATCATGGAGACATGGCTCCAGGGTGATCAAGGCTGGGAGCTGAACATCCAGGGATATTCAATATTCAGGAGGGATAGACAGAAAGGAAAAGGAGGTGGGGTAGCGTTGCTGGTCAGAGAGGAGATTAACGCAATAGAATGGAAGGACATTAGCTTGGAGGATGTGGAATCGATATGGGTAGAGCTGCGAAAAACTATGGGGCTGAAAACGCTAGTTGGAGTTGTGTACAGGCCACCTAACAGTAGTAGTGGAGTTGGGGGTGGCATCAAACAGGAAATTAGAAATGCGTGCAACAAAGGTAAAACAGTTATAATGGGTGACTTCAATCTACATATAGATTGGGTGAATCAAATTGGCAGGGGTGCTGAGGAAGAGGATTTCTTGTAATGTATGCAGGATAGTTTTCTAAACCAACATGTAGAGGAACCAACGAGAGAGCAGGCTATTCTAGACTGGGTATTGAGTAGTGAGGAAGGGTTAGTTAGCAGTCTTGTTGTGCATGGCCCCTTGGGCAAGTGTGGCCATAATATGGTTGTTCTTCATTAGGATGGAGAGTGACGTAGTTAATTCAGAAACAAGGGTTCTGAACTTAAAGAAAGGTAACTTTGAGGGTATGAGACGTGAATTGGCCAAGATAGACTGGCAATTGATTCTTAAAGGGTTGACGGTGGATATGCAATGGAAGGCATTTAAAGACTGCATGGATGAACTACAACAATTGATTATCCCAGTTTGGCAAAAGAATAAATCAGGGAAGGTAGTGCATCCATGGATAACAAGGGAAATCAGGGATAGTATCAAAACAAAAGATGAAGCATACAAATTAGCCAGAAAAAGCAGCCTACCAGAAGACTGGGAGAAATTCAGAGTCCAGCAGAGGAGGACAAAGGGCTTAATTAGGAAAGGGAAAACAGATTATGAAAGAAAACTGGCAGGGAACATAAAAACAGACTGCAAAAGCTTTTATAGGTATGTGAAGAGAAAAAGATTCGTTAAAACAAATGTAGGTCCCTTGCAGTCAGAAACAGGTGAATTGATCATGGGGAACAAAGACATGGCAGACCAATTGAATAACTACTTTGGTTCTGTCTTCACTAAGGAAGACATAAATAATCTGCCGGAAATAGCAGGGGACCGGGGTTCAAATGAGATGGAGGAACTGAGTGAAATCCAGGTTAATCAGGAAGTGGTGTTAGGTAAATTGAATGGATTAAAGGCCGATAAATCCCCAGGGCCAGATAGGCTGCATCCCAGAGTGGTTAAGGAAGTAGCCCCAGAAATAGTGGATGCACTAGTGATAATTTTTCAAAACTCTTTAGATTCTGGAGTAGTTCCTGAGGATTGGAGGGTAGCTAATGTAACCCCACTTTTTTAAGAGAGAGAGAAAACAGGGAATTACAGACCAGTTAGTCTAACATCGGTAGTGGGGAAAATGCTAGAGTCAGTTATTAAAGATTGGGATAGCAGCACATTTGGAAAGTGGTGAAATCATTGCACAAAGTCAGTATGGATTTATGAAAGGTAAATCAAGTCTGACGAATCTTATAGAATTTTTCGAGGATGTAACTAGTCGAGTGGATAAGGGAGAACCAGTGGATGTGTTATATCTGGACTTTCAGAAGGCTTTCGACAAGGTCCCACATAAGAGATTAATATGCAAACTTAAAGCACACGGTATTGGGGGTTCAGTATTGATGTGGATAGAGAACTGGCTGGCAGACAGGAAGCAAACAGTAGGAGTAAACGGGTCCTTTTCAGAATGGCAGGCAGTGACTAGTGGGGTACCGCAAGGCTCAGTGCTAGCCTTACAATATATATTAATGATTTGGACGAGGGAATTGAATGCAACATCTCCAAGTTTGCGGACGACACGAAGCTGGGGGGCAGTGTTAGCTGTGAGGAGGATGCTAGGAGGCTGCAAGGTGACTTGGATAGGTTGGGTGAGTGGGCAAATGCATGGCAGATGCAGTATAATGTGGATAAATGTGAGGTTATCCACTTTGGTGGCAAGAACAGGAAAGTAGACTATTATCTGAATGGTGGCCGATTAGGAAAAGGGGAGATGCAACGAGACCTGGGTGTCATGGTACACCAGTCATTGAAAGTAGGTATGCAGGTGCAGCAGGCAGTGAAGAGAGCGAATGGTATTTTAGCATTCATAGCAAAAGGATTTGAGTATAGGAGCTGGGAGGTTCTACTGCAGTTGTACAGGGCTTGGTGAGACCACACCTGGAGTATTGCGTACAGTTTTGGTCTCCTAATCTGAGGAAAGACATTCTTGCCATAGAGGGAGTACAGAGAAGGTTCACCAGACTGATTCCTGAGATGGCAGGACTTTCATATGAAGAAAGACTGGGTGGACTCGGCTTGTACTCGCTAGAATTTAGAAGATTGAGGGGGGATCTTATAGAAACTTACAAAATTCTTAAGGGGTTGGACAGGCTAGATGCAGGAAGATTGTTCCCGATGTTGGGGAAGTCCAGAACAAGGGGTCACAGTTTAAGGATAAGGGGGAAGTCTTTTAGGATAAAGATGAGAAGAAAAAATTTCACACAGTGGTGAATCTGTGGAATTCTCTGCCACAGAAAGTAGTTGAGGCCAGTTCATTGGTTATATTTAAGAGGGAGTTAGATGTGGCCCTTGTGGCTAGAGAGATAAGGGGGTATGGAGAGAAGGTAGGTACAGGATACTGAGTTGGATGATCAGCCATGATCATATTAAATGGCTCGAAGGGCTGAATGGCCTACTCCTGCACATATTTTCTAAGTTTCTATGTTTCTATGTCAGTTGTGTAATTATTAGCAGGAAAGTCATCATATGGACAAAGAGTTGAATGTTTTACCCTTTGAACCTAAAGTTATAATTCTAATATGTTACAATCACGAGTAACATAAATCATACTCTCTACATTATCTGTTCAACAAATATATCATAGCAAGACAGGATAAATACTCTGATGCTGCAATCAAATGCTGTGAAAATACATTATTATCTTGAAGCAAAACAAAGCAAGACAATTAAGAGTGAAGATTTTTTTTTTTTAAAGCATATATTTGTATTTAGAGTCCTTGATCTGAAACATGTTCCTCCTTCAACAGGTGCTGCCTGACACGGTGAGCATTTTCTGCATTTTCTGTTTTTATTGATGATACTTAAAGCACTGCTGGGATCAGCTTTTGTTGCAATTGCACATGACAGTTTCACTGATTCCTTTTAGAGGTTGGAATCACAACCAAGTAACCTAGTGCCTAATGTTGCTGGACCAACTCAATTCAGAGACAATGTTTTGTATTTTGACAAAGGAACATGGTGGAAATGTCTTAAGAATATCTGGTGTGAGCACAAATATCTTTCACAAACATTCCAATGGCTTCTCCAATTTCCAAGTAGTGCACCTGAGGCATAAACCAAGCTAAAGGAAAGTAGATAACAATTCATTCTAAGTTGGTGAAGGTGACAAAATATATTCTAACTATTTCAATAATTCTTTCAGCAGTGGATTCCCTTTGGGTGAGTTAGTTTTACTGATATTTTAAGGCAGAGATAGGTTCTGTATTAGTATGGGTGTTAGAGGTTGGGGAGAAGGCAGGAGAGTGGGGTTAGGAGGGAGAGATAGATCAGCCATGATTGAATGGTGGAGTAGACTTGATAAGCCAAATGGCCTAATACTGCTGCTATCACTTATGACTTTATGTTTGTGAAGGTAGTGACAACCTGAAACATTACAATCATGTAGATAGACACAAAATACTGGAGTAACTCCAGCAGCTCAGACAGCATCCCTGGACAATAGAAATGAGGGATGTTTTGAGTCGGAACCCTTCTTCAGACTGAAAGATAGAAAAGCCAGAACTAATCTGGGCTGGCAACAGATGATCTCAAGAAGGGTGGAGTCCATAATGGCCCATTGTTTGCTGGGGAAGATATGCTAACATCAGGAATGCAAGGATGTGACAGTGGAACTAATAGGGTGACTGGGGTGAGGATTGGGGGGTAGAGGTGTGGGGGGAGGGGGATAAATATAGGAGTTACTTGAAATTAGAGAAATTAATGTTTGTACCACTGGGTTGTAAGCTGCCCAAGCTGGCCCTGTTTTTGTTCTGGCCTTCTCTATCTTTCAGCCTGAAGAAGGGTTTCAACCCAAAATGTCACCTTGTGGCGGGCCGAGCCACTTTGGTCTTGAACCGCGTTCGTCAAGCTCTCGCCTGGACCTGGTGTGATCTGTGCCGACCAATCAACGCCGTCCTGGGTGGACAGTAGGTGGCGCTGCAGTGGACGACGGAACTGGTCTTCACTTCACAGTCAACATGTTAACACTCACAGCTTGCCCTTTTGTACTAATTGTTGAGCTGTAATGATTAAATATTAAAACTGAGTGTTTATACAACGCTTGAACCTCATCAGTGGTGACCCCGACAATCCAAAACTGCCTCTTATGGATTTCAACATGCCTGGAGGAGACAAACCAGATCAGCAGAACACAGTTTCACTCAAACTGCCCACCTTCTGGACATCACAGCCCCAAATGTGGTTTGAACAAGCCGAAGCCCAATTCAATAGACAATAGACAGTAGACAATAGATAGTAGGTGCAGGAGTAGGCCATTTGGCCCCTCGAGCCAGCACCACCATTCAATGTGATCATGGCTGATCATTCCAAATCAGTACCCCGCTTATTCAACATCCGCCAGATAACTGCCGACATCACCAAGTCGTACTACGTGGTCAGTACGCTGGACCAGGAAACTGGCGACCGCCTCATTGATAACCCTTGCCAGCCGCCAGCCGACAACAAGTACGAAGGGATCAAGGAACTCCTCGTGCTCTACCTGGCCATCCGGCATTTCCGCTACTTCCTTGAGGGCATGGATTTCACAGCTTTCACCGACCACAAGCCACTCGCGTTTGCCTTTGCCAAAGTGTCTGATCCTTGCTCAGCCCGACAGCAGTGCCACCTGACCTACATCTCAGAATCCATGACTTGCGTCCAGCACATCGCAGGCAAGAGCAACCAGGTTGCAGATGAATTGTCCCACACCGCCATCAATGCCATCCACGATCTGGCCCCAGGTGTTGACTACACGGCCATGGCGGCCACCCAGCGAGAGGATGAAGAGATGCATCTCAGGCCAGCTGTTGGAAGATGTGCGATTCAGGCCCGCTGACACCACACTCATCTACGACGTGTCTACGGGCAGCCAAGACCCATCATCCCCGCTGCCTGGCGCCGCCATATTTTCGACATGGTCATGGCCTCGCTCACCCTTCCATCTGGACAACAAAGGCACAGGTGGCAGCCAAGTTCATGTGGCACGGGTTGCGCAAACAGATTGGCAACTGGGCCAGAAAGTGCATCCCCCGTCAAACCTCCAAGATTCAGCGACACATCAAGGCGTCGCTGCAGAACTTCGCCCTGACACACCGGCGTTTCGACCACATCCACGTCAACATCATTGGACCGCTGCCCCCATCCAGAGGTGTCACCCACCTCTTCACCATCGTGGACAGATTCACGAGATGTCCGGAAGCCGTCCCACTCTCGGATACCTCCACTGCGACCTGTGCATGTGCCCTCACTGCCCACTGGATCGCCTGCTTTGGTGTGCTGGCGGACATCTTCTCCGACAGATGTGCGCAGTTCACCTCTGAGCTTTGGTCAGCAATGGCCCGGCTGCTTGGCACTAAGCTGCACCACACAACGGCCTACCACCTGCAAGCAAATGGCCTAGTGGAACGTTTTCACCGGCACATGGAGGCATCCCTCAAGGCGCGGCTCACGGGCCCAGAATGGATGGACGAATTGCCATGGGTTATGCTAGGCTTATGCTCTGCCCCAAAGGAGGACCTGGCAAATTCCTCGACTGAGCTGGTGTACGTTGCCCCGCTTACGGTCCCAGTGGATTTCATCCCGGCGGCGGGTGGACATCAAGAACCGCCAACGACCATGCTGATGTGCCTCCATGAGAAGTGGGGCACGCTTGCTCCAGTCCCAACGTCCCGACACAGTTTCACAACCATGCACGTCCCACCTGACCTCCAGGACTGCCAGTACGTCTTCCTTCGCTGAGATTCCCACCGCTCACCACTGCAAAAGCGTTACGAGGAACCCTTCAGAGTATTGCAAAACAACGCCATGGCTTTCATCATCGACATGGGCGGCGGACACGAGACTGTCTCCATGGACCGTCTTAAGCCGGGACACTTGGACATTGACCAACCAGTGCAGGTGGCACAATCTCACCATCACGACCAAACCCGCCCTCACTCAACCAGCTGCAACCCCGAACACAGGAGACACGTACACAAGATCAGGCTGTCTCACTCGACAGCCTGACCAGCTACTCCGGATCTGGGGGGAGGTTCATGTGGCAGGCCGAGCCACTTTGGTCTCAAACCATCGTTCGTCGGGCTCGAGCTCGAGGACTCGCATGGACCTGGCGTGATCTGGGCCAACCAATCAACGCCGACCTGGGTGGACAGTCGGTGGTGCTGCAGCGGACGATGGAGCTGCTCTTCACTTCACAGTCGACACGTTAACACACACAGCTTGCCCTTTTGTACTAATTGTTGAGCTATATCGTTTACATATTAAAATTGAGTGCTTATACAACTCTTCAAATTATTATATTTCTCCAGAGATGCTACTTGACCCACTGAGTTACTCCAGCATTTTGTCTCTATCGTCGGTTTAAACCAACATTTGCCGTTCCTTCCTATACATTACAATCATATGTCTGAGCATATAATGTTTATCACAAATACCAGCTGACGTGTTCTCTCTCTGCATTTTGCTCCTCACTAAATATATGCCCATCCATGTCTGAATGATGAAAGAGATCTGGCATGAGTCTAGAGATGACAAATAGTCAGGTCTTTCATTGCCTTGTCCTGCTTCCCTATCACTTTAGGTTACTTGCAACCCTGGGGCGACAGTAAACTTACTGGATCAGGTGAAGATGCAGCTTTTAAGTTAGAAAACTGGAGGAACAGACACAGAAAGAACTATAACTAACAGGCAGTCACAACTTGATCTTCAATATCAAATCTTTGCAAATGATACCCTGCACTGGGTAATATCACCATGCCTTTATTACCAACTGCATAATATCTCTAAAATAATCACTTACAAGGATTTGTGTTGTTGGGCTTCATTTTATCTTCTATTTGTGAACAACACTGATGACTGATGGCTTTATTTACGAACCAGCAACATGAGACATGGCCTTTGTTTATCACATGACGTGCAGTTTCACCACATAATGATGCTAGGCCTGATGTTGAAGGAATAACATTAAACTTTCTGTCAAGAGTCAAGAGTGTTTAATTCAGTGTAATATTTCTGATTATTATTTATTAACCAATGGTGATCAATAACATTTTGTCCCTTGCTTTTCCTTCCTGGTTCCTGGCATTCTTTTTATTTCCTTGGCCGTTTGTACTGCAAATATTTTCAAATCCATGACTATGCAGCATGTCCTGTAAGCTTTCAACCATTAACAATATTCCTTGCAGAATGTACACAAGCAGCACAAGCAGTCTATTTAACTTATACAAACGCAGTTCACATTCGACCTCTGGAACATCCTACAAATTGTTGCAATACAGACAGCAATTAGTTGCACGGCAAGAGTGACAGTGACAGCCTTAAGGTAATAATCGTTATCAACAACCATTTAATATACATCACACTGCTCTTCCCCGTCACAGTTTGTGCAGCAGTAGAGTTTCTACCTAAGCAGTGGTAGAGTTGCAGCGCCAGAGAAGCAGGTTTGATCCTGACTACGGGTGCTGTCCGTACGGAGTTTGTACGTTCGCCCCATGACCGCATGGGTTTTCTCCAAGATCTTCAGTTTCCTCCCACACTCCAAAGACGTAGAGTTTTGTAGGTTAATTGGCGGTATAAATGTAAAAAAAGTGTCCCTAGTGCGTGTAGGATGGTGTTAATATGCAGGGATCGCTGGTGGGTGCGGACTTGGTGGGCCGAAGGCCCTATTTCTGCGCTGTATCTCTAAACTAAACAAAACTTTAAAAAGACTGATTTGACAAAGTTCTAAATCCTATAGTTAATTCCTTCACCCTCTAATTTTGCCATAGCATAGATATTATTTGTGTTGATGTTGTAGATATACCGGGTATTATTGAAATATCATCCATTTCTGGACTTAATTATGTTATCTATTGTTGACTAAAGTCAAACTCCTCTTGGACTTATTCTAGAAACACTTTTGATCTTGTTATTGTGCTGGGCGCTAACTATGATTAAGTTGTTGACAGAGACTTGTATTTTTCCAGATACAAATTCACAGAAGACACCGCCATTGTGGGTTGGATATCAAATAATGATGAGAGAGAGTACAGGAAGGAGTTCTGCGGCGAGCGAGTCCTCAGTCCGCATTGCCTGAGCCAGGCATGTCCTCCATCTTGGTCCAAAGTTGGTGAGTCCCCTGTCTGTGGCAGGTGAGCTGGGTGGGTCCACTGTCTTCGGTCTGTGGCGGGTGAGCCAGACCTTCAAGGTTGGTCCTTTAGTCTGAGGCAGGTGAGATACCAGTCCTCGGCGGGGGAGCCAGGTGGGGCATCCGTCCTCAGTCTGTGGCGGGCGATGCCTTGGTATGCAGAGGATGAGCCAGACCTTCCACCGGGTCCTCGGTCCTCCGTCTGCAGCAGGTGAGTACCCAGTTCTGGAGCAGCTCCTTCCAAGTGCGCATGAAATTGCAGAGAATTGTGAATGCAGCCCAGACCATCACGCGAACCACCCTCCCTTCCATTGACTCAATCTACACGTCATGCTGCCTCAGCAAGGCCACCAGCATAATCAAGGACGAATCTCACCCCAGACACTCCTTCTTCTCCCATCAGGCAAGAGGTACAGAAAAGTGAAAATTCACACCTCCAGATTCAGACTGAACCATCTTATCACCAACAATAGAGCGATCCTGAGCTACTTTCTACCTCGTGGAGATTCACCGACTATCTTCAATCAGACTTTACTGGACTTTCTTGCACTAAGCATTATACTCATTATCCTGTATCTGCACAGTGTGGACGGCTTGATTGGAATCCTGCATAGTCTTTCCGCTAACTGGAAAGAATGCAACAAAATAAACATTTCACTGTACCTCGCTATATGTGACAATAAGCTAAACTAGCAAATAACCTCCCTAATTTTTGCTAAATATAAATTCAGAGCTCTCTATGCCTCCACGATCTGCCCATTGTCTTATCTCATCATCTCTAACCTACCAGCTGAAAATCAAGAACGGGCGGCACAGTGGCGTAGTGGTAGAGCTGCTGCCTAGCACCCAAAGAGACCCAAGTTCGATCCTGACTATAGGTGCTGTCTGTATGGAGTTTGCACGTTTTTGCTGTGACCTCATGGGTTTTCCCTGGTTGCTCAGGTTTTCTCCCACACTCCAAAGATGTACAGGTTTGTAGGTTAATTGGCTTTGGTAAATTGTAAATTGTTCCCTTGTGTGTAGGATAGTGTGAGTGCACGGGGTGATTTGCAAACTCGGTTGGCCAATGGACCTGTTTCTGCACTGTAACTCTAAAGTCTAAAGTGTACATGAACTGTGTTAGAGGCCGAATGAAACATTTCACCTGGACATCAAGGGAATGCAATAATACAATTAATTGATCTATTGCTTAATGATTTATTTTCAAAAACAGGATCAGGATGATATCCTGTTATCTGTACAAATATAATTTGCTGAAGTTAGCATGTCAATACACATTTAGGCAACAGGAGCATGTTGCCTGCAAAGCAGTCAGTGTATGTGTAAGTGAAGCATAACATTTCTTCAAAATAGCTCTGAGTATTTCAGGATCTCTGTGTAAACGGCTTGAACATTGACTTCTCCAATTTCCGGCATCCCTTGCTGTCTCCTCCCCTTCTCAGCTCTCCCTCAGCCCTCTGGCTCCTCCTCTTCCTTTCTTCTTCCCGACCCCCCCCACCCCACCCCCACCCCCACCCTACATCAGTCTGAAGAAGGGTTTCGGCCCGAAATGTTGCCTATTTCCTTCGCTCCATAGATGCTGCCTCACCTGCTGAGTTTCTCCAGAACTTTTGTCTATCTCTGTGTAAACAGATAGCTTCTCTAATAGTATTATTAGTATAAAGTACTGTGATTCTATTAATTGAAATTAAAATAAAATTCAATTATGTTTCATCAAATTGGTCATATCATACACTTTATTAAATTTAATGAAAGTCTTATTTTGTAAGCAGATTAAAAGTAATCACATTGATGCTTCATGATGTCCACTCTGTCGAATTTTCTTAACTTAATTGTTGTTAATCGCTACCCAACAAAACTTAACCCCCACCCCTATCACCAATGGACACTCCCTAACTCCTTCCCATCTTTGAACTTCTCATTGTATTTTTTATATCTTCTTCAGATGGCAGATGAGGCCCCGGTTTAATATCTCCTGGAAAAGGTAGCTCCTCCAACTGTGCAGCACTCCCACATAATGACATGTTCAAATCCCTGTTAACCATACCATCCACTAAATGTTTCTAACTACCCAAGTTGATCAAAATGGTTCTTCAAAAAATGTTGAGAGGACAGGTACTTTCTACTTTAATATGTCTTTTTCAATGCACGTTTAATGGGATACAATTCGTCATTTTACATCTAAAGGTCCTGTCCCACTTTCACGACCTAATTCACGACCTTTTTTACTCGTGGACATTTTTCATCATGCTAGAAAAAACGCCCCGACCTACTTGATGCCACGTGTACCTCCGACTTGCGTCACGGCTTGCTACGACCTACCTACGACCTCCTACGACCTCCTACGACCTTGTGACGACCATGCTGCGAGTATGAGTCAAGGGCAAACTCGGAAGAGGTCGTGAATTAGGTCGTGAATTAGGTCGTGAAAGTGGGACAGGCCCTTTACCTAACCTCCTATCACTGGTTTATAATTCCTCAACCTTCCGATTCTAATCCAGTGAGAATCTTACCCGAGAATGGTTCATGAATACTGACACTTCATCCTCTCCCCCCCCTCCCCATTTAAAATAAATATTTACAGGCTCCTTGCTTCAATTAATATGAAATATTTTATTTGGACTGGATTATTTTTGATTATTGATGCAATGTACAAAAGAGAATGTTACAATGAATAGATTTACACAATTTTCTGTTCCATATCTCGTATAAAGATAGGCAAATTATGGAAATACATTTTCAAACCTATCTAAATCTCTTATAACTAACATTAATAAATGTTAAAGTATCATGTTTTAGTGTCACTCTTGACATTCAATAATACAGACTATATATAATAAGCAAGTCAGTGGTGCTTTCAATTAAAATTAGACATATTTCAAACGTTAAATAAAACAATAATCCATCTTATCCATTAAATTTGCTTTATGCTCATGGAGGCCAATGCTTAGAAGGCAGAATTATGAGGAAAGAAAAAAAATGACCCTGAAACAAACCCTTTTCCCACTCCAGGAAGAAATGAAAACACTGCTACCAGGAAACAAGTAAATGTGACTTTTCACCATGGATGCACTGAGAGATGTACATTGTACCTGAAAAGAAGGCAAAACTGTCTCAGCAAAATGCCTGGGAAATCTCTAGATTTGACCAGGAGCCACTGGTAATTTTTGAAAAATGTCAGAGTTCCTGGGACTTTTCATGAGATTTGTGTTCAAGATCCTTCTCTGCTTCTCTTATTACTCTTTGATAGTTCTTCCCTTGTGGGTACATAGGCCCCCAAGACAGCAGGTTGTGGCTGAAGATAGCCAAAAAATGCTGGAGTAACTCAGGCAGCATCTCTGGAGAGAAGGAATAGGTGACTTTTCGGGCCGAGACCCTTCTTCAGACTGAGAGTCAGGGGCCGATGTTTTGCAACAGCACCTCACTAACTCCTTCAGGATTCTGAAATGAGTGTGGAAATAAGCTCTCCCACACGCTGTTGCCAATTTGTTGAGTATGAAAGCTTTTGTTCTTTTGTTGAAACCCCAGCAGACGGCTTTTACTCTCTTAACTGGATGGAAGCTCAGGAGTCCTGAGAGCAAGCTGAAGTCCAGCCTTCTGCTTGCTACAACTGACCATCAATTCCAGGACGCAAACATTGTATCAGTGGGTATTAAATCGAGTCCAATGGAGTAGATCAGTCAGCCACAGATTTGCCAGCTCTCTGGCTTGGTTAGGTTCGAACAAGGTGTACCATTGAGTCCCTCCCCCTAGAATGGTTGGGGGAGGGACTCAAATAGAGAATGCTAATAGACAGTGTGTGAGGCAGGAGGCAGAGAAGGAAAGCACTCAGACCCAACATGTAGGGGGGAAAGAAGAAAACAATAATAAACAGAGAATAAGAGGTGGTGGGGTTCTTAAATGGGTCAGCAGAGAAACAGAGGGGTGTAAAATGCGGGCGGAAGCAATAGGTAGCAAGGTGAAAAGTAAAAGTGGCAGGCAGACAAATCCACGGCAAAAATCAAAAAGAGCCACTTTTCAACATAATTGTATAAGGGGTAAGAGCGTTGTAAAAACAAGCCTGAAGGCTTTGTGTCTCAATGCAAGGAGCATTTGTAATAAGGTGGATGAGTTGAACGTGCAGATAGCAATTAATGATTATGATATAGTTGGGATCACGGAGACATGGCTCCAGAGTGACCAAGGCTGGGAGCTGAACATCCAGGGATATTCAATATTCAGGAGGGATAGAGAGAAAGGAAAAGGAGGTGGGGTAGCGTTGCTGGTTAGAGAGGAGATTAACGCAGTGGAAAGGAAGGACATTAGCTTGGAGGATGTGGAATCGGTATGGGTAGAGCTGCGAAACACTAAGGGGCAGAAAACGCTGGTGGGTGTTGTGTACAGGCCACCTAGCAGTAGTAGTGAAGTTGGGGATGGCATCAAACAGGAAATTAGAAATGCGTGCAACAAAGGCAAAACAGTTATAATGGGTGACTTCAATCTACATATAGATTGGGTGAATCAAATTGGCAGGGGTGCTGAGGAAGAGGATTTCTTGTAATGTATGCGGGATAGTTTTCTAAACCAACATGTAGAGGAACCAACGAGAGAGCAGGCTATTCTAGACTGGGTATTGAGTAGTGAGGAAGGGTTAGTTAGCAGACTTGTTGTGCGTGCCCCCTTGGGCAAGAGTGACCATAATATGGTTGAGTTCTTCATTAGGATGGAGAGTGACATTGTTAATTCAGAAACAACGGTTCTGAACTTAAAGAAAGGTAACTTTGAGGGTATGAGACGTGAATTGACCGAGATTGACTGGCAATTAGTTCTAAAAGGGTTGACGGTGGATATGCAATGGAAGGCATTTAAAGATTGCACGGATGAACTACAAAAATTGTTCATCCCAGTTTGGCAAAAGAATAAATCAGGGAAGGTAGTGCATCCGTGGATAACAAGGGAAATCAGGGATAGTATCAAAGCAAAAGATGATGCGTACAAATTAGCCAGAAAAAGCAGCATACCAGAGGACTAGGAGAAATTCAGAGACCAGCAGAGGAGGACAAAGGGCTTAATTAGGAAAGGGAAAATAGATTATGAAAGGAAACTGGCAGGGAACATAAAAACTGACTGCAAAAGTTTTTATAGATATGTGAAGAGAAAGAGATTAGTTAAAACAAATGTAGGTCCCTTGCAGTCAGAAACAGGTGAATTGATCATGGGGAACAAGGATATGGCGGACCAATTGAATAACTACTTTGGTTCCGTCTTCACTAAGGAAGACATAAATAATCTGCCGGAAATAGCAGGGGGCCGCGGGTCAAAGGAGATGGAGGAACTGAGTGAAATCCAGGTTAGTCGGGAAGTGGTGTTGTGTAAATTGAATGGATTTAAGGCCGATAAATCACCAGAGCCAGATAGGCTGCATTCCAGAGTACTTAAGGAAGTAGCTCCAGAAATAGTGGATGCATTAGTGATAATTTTTCAAAACTCTTTAGATTCTGGAGTAGTTCCTGAGGATTGGAGGGTAGCAAACGTAACCCCACTTTTTAAGAAGGGAGGGAGAGAGAAAACGGGGAATTACAGACCAGTTAGTCTAACATCAGTAGTGGGGAAACTGCTAGAGTCAGTTATTAAAGATGGGATAGCAACACATTTGGAAAGTGGTGAAATCATTGGACAAAGTCAGCATGGATTTACGAAAGGTAAATCGTGTCTGACGAATCTTATAGAATTTTTCGAGGATGTAACTAGTAGAGTGGATAGGGGAGAACCAGTGGATGTGTTGTATCTTGACTTTCAGAAGGCTTTCGACAAGGTACCACATAAGAGATTAGGATACAAACTTAAATCACACGGTATTGGGGGTTCAGTATTGATGTGGATAGAGAACTGGCTGGCAAACAGGAAGCAAAGAGTAGGAGTAAACGGGTCCTTTTCACAATGGCAGGCAGTGACTAGTGGGGTACCGCAAGGCTCAGTGCTGGGACCCCAGCTATTTACAATTTATATTAATGATCTGGACGAGGGAATTGAAAGCAACATCTCCAAGTTTGCGGATGACACTAAGCTGGGGGGCAGTGTTAGCTGTGAGGAGGATGCTAGGAGACTGCAAGGTGACTTGGATAGGCTGGGTGAGTGGGCAAATGTTTGGCAGATGCAGTATAATGTGGATAAATGTGAGGTTATCCACTTTGGTGGCAAAAACGGGAAGGCAGACTATTATCTAAATGGTGGCCGATTAGGAAATGGGGAGACCTGGGTGTCATGGTACACCAGTCATTGAAAGTAGGCATGCAGGTGCAGCAGGCAGTGAAGAAAGCGAATGGTATGTTGGCCTTCATAGCAAGAGGATTTGAGTATAGGAGCAGGGAGGTTCTACTGCAGTTGTACAGGGTCTTGGTGAGACCACACCTGGAGTATTGCGTACAGTTTTGGTCTCCAAATCTGAGGAAGGACATTATAGCCATAGAGGGAGTGCAGAGAATGTTCACCAGACTGATTCCTGGGATGTCAGGACTTTCATATGAAGAAAGACTGGATAGACTTGGCTTATACTCGCTAGAATTTAGGAGATTGAGAGGGGATCTTATAGAAACGTACAAAATTCTTGTGGGGTTGGACAGGCTAGATGCAGGAAGATTGTTCCCGATGTTGGGGAAGTCCAGGACAAGGGGTCACAGCTTAAGGATAAGGGGGAAATCCTTTAAGACCGAGATGAGGAAAAACTTTTTCACACAGAGAGTGGTGAATCTCTGGAACTCTCTGCCACAGAGGGTAGTTGAGGCCAGTTCATTGGCTATATTTAAGAGGGAGTTAGCCCTTGTGGCTAAAGGGATCAGGGGGTATGGAGAGAAGGCAGGTACGGGATACTGAGTTGGATGATCAGCCATGATCATATTGAATGGCTCGAAGGGCCGAATGCCCTACTCCTGCACCTATTTTCTATGTATCTATGTATCTATGTATTGTACCTCACCAGAATGGAAGTCAGCCTGGCGTCAACACTAAGTCAATTATCTTGGTCATCATCTGGCAAAGGTGAGTAGAATGAAAGTTTCATTCATGCATGTCCAAGTGGTGGAGGAAGTCAGATTTCTATACTTAATCAGCCTTCCCCACCTATTTTAGATGACTATTTTACTCACCCTTATGGACTTCCATAAAGTTTACATGCCTTGAAACGTGCATTGCATAGGCAAAGATTGCCTTTCATTTTCATCTGCAAAATAATCATTTTTAAACAAGTAATATGTTTTCCAATCATTTGTTTGCTTGGACTGTGAAGAAGTTAGTGTGGGCACCTTTCTAGAAATACACCGTAAAATAGTAAAGAGATAATTGTAAAATTATATGAAGCATTGATTAGAACACAGTGCGCTCTGTAGTTTAGAATCACTGTTACAGCACAGGGTATTAAAAATTGTGTGTACAGCATAGGTTAACTAAAAATATATTGATTAGTAAGGGTGTCAGGGGTTATAGTGCAAAGGCAGGAAAATGGGGTTAAGAGGCAAAGATAGAACAGCCATGATTGAATGGCAGAGAATACTTGATGGGCCAAATGGCCTTATTCTGTTCCTAATACTTATGAACTTATGACACAATTGACTGCAGGTGCTAGAATCTGGAACAAGAAAAATATTGCTGGGGGAATAGAACTGGTCAAACTGCATCTAGGGGGGAATAGGGGGACTTTCAGAAAGCATTTGATAAGGTCCCACATAGGAGATTAGCGGGCAAAATTAGGGCACATGGTATTGGGGGTAGAGTGCTGACATGGATAGAGAAGTGGTTGGCAGACAGGAAACAAAGAGTAGGGATTAACGGGTCCCTTTCAGAATGGCAGGCAGTGACTAGTGGGGTACCGCAAGGCTCGGTGCTGGGACTGCTGGGACCGCAGCTATTTACAATATACATCAATGATTTGGATGAAGGGATTCTAAGTAACATTAGCAAATTTGCAGATGACACAAAGCTGGGTGGCAGTGTGAACTGTGAGGAGGATGCTATGAGAATGCAGGGTGACTTGGACAGGTTGGGGGAGTGGGCAGATGCATGGCAGATGAAGTTTAATGCGGATAAATGTGAGGTTATCCATTTTGGTAGCAAAAACAGGAAGGCAGATTACTATCTAAATGGCATCAAGTTGGGAAAAGGGGAAGTACACCGGGATCTGGGGGTCCTTGTACATCAGTCTATGAAAGTAAGCATGCAGGTACAGCAGGCAGTGAAGAAAGCAAATGGCATGTTGGCCTTTATAACGAGAGGAATCGAATATAGGAGCAAAGAGGTCCTTCTGCAGTTGTACAGAGCCCTAGTGAGACCACACCTGGAGTATTGTGTGCAGTTTTGGTCCCCTAATTTGAGGAAGGACATTCTTGCTATTGAGGGAGTGCAGCATAGGTTTACAAGGTTAATTCCTGGGATGGCGGGACTGTCATGTGCTGAGAGAATGAAGCAGCTGGGCTTGTACACTCTGGAGTTTAGAAGGATGAGAGGGGATCTCATTGAAACATATAAGATTGTTAAGGGCTTGGACACGCTAGAGGCAGGAAACATGTTCCCGATGTTGGGGGAGTCTAGAACCAGGGGCCACAGTTTAAGAATAAGGAGTAAGCCATTTAGAATGGAGATGAGGAAACACTTTTTCTTACAGAGAGTGGTGAGTCTGTGGAATTCTCTGCCTCAGAGGACGGTTGAGGCAGGTTCTCTGGATGCTTTCAAGAGAGAGATAGATGGGTCTCTTAAAAATAGCGGAGTCAGGGGATATGGGGAGAAGGCAGGAACGGGGTACTGATTGGGGATGATCAGCCATGATCACATTGAATGGCGCGAAGGGCCAAATGGCCTACTCCTGCACCTATTGTCTATTGTCTATTGAAAAAGATCTGTCGACATTTTGGGAAAAAACACAAAGTGCTGGCGTAACTCAGCAGGTCAGCCATTATCACGGGAGAACATGGATAGGTGACGTTCCAGTCGAGACCCTTCTTCAGGAATAGCTCCGGTGATCATCACCTTCCAGCAGATGCCTCCACCTTCACCCTCCCATCAACCAATTCAATCTGCCTCTTTTTCTTTGTGTGGTACCACCAATCACCCACCGTGCTCTGTCTCCCAACTCCACTTCTCTCCCGCCCCAACCTAGTTCCATCTTCCCATTATAACACCAATCCCCAGTCCCTGGTCTTTCCCTTTCTCTTCGGGTCTTTATGCTGGCTATCTTTCTTCTCCACTCAGTCCTGATGCAGGGTCTCGACAGGAAGCATTGTCCTGTCCTTTCCTCCCATATATGTTGTTTGACACACTATGTTCCTTCAGCGGGTTTTATTTTTTATTTTAAGGTGAATATTGAAAGGTCCTGAGTTTTTGTAGTGAATATTGAAAGGTGAATATTGAAAGGTCCTCAGCTTTTCAAAGTGTTGTATTGTAAAGGGAACAGTGTGGCCTTTACAAGTTAAAAATGGACCTAGCTTCATACCCCACATGCCATGACAAACCAAGGAGCTTTTAAAAATATGTCTAAAATAAGATGTAGGCTGAAAGAAATATTCATGCAGAGGCAAACAGGATGCACTTCACAATGATTAGACAACACAATGACATTCGTTCATTGGAATTTAACTGTCTCTTTCACTGAGTACCTATGGTCCAACTCTCCACAAGTTTAGAAATCCATACTGATGTAAAAATCATGGTCCTGCCAAGCGAGGATACACCCCCAAAGCTTAAAAGGTTCCCAAACATTAGAATCCCATTCATTAACTTTTTTTAGGAAGCTGATAAGCTCAGAAATATTCCCAAACAAAACAATTTGGTGTGATAACGGTTAAACTTTAATCAGAATGATATTTCCATGATGATAAATGGATTAGTTTACTAAATCAGACAATTTGTGGATTTACACATAGCAATGATTATGATAATAGTGCAATTAATATGAGAGAGGAGGTTAAGAGCTTGCATTGATTACATATGAGATTAGTATTTAAAATCAAAAGCAGTTAAAGAGGACTGCCTATTTAAATGTTAAAGAGAAAATGTTGTGTTGAGGGGATAGCATTCAAGTGTTTGTATAGTATTTGTAAATGTAAAGCACATATACAGTATAAAGAACATTGAGTTAGACACAAAAATCTGGAGTAACTCAGCAGGACAGGCGACATCTCTGGAGAGAAGGAATGGGTGACGTTTCGGGTCGAGACCCTTCTTCAGTCTCGACCCGATACGTCACCTATTCCTTTTCTCCAGAGATGCTGTCTGTCCCGTTGAGTTACTCCAGCTTTTTGTGTCCATCCTCAGTCTAAACCAGCATCTGCAGTTCCATCCTACGTAGAACATTGAGTTATGTAGCATTGTGTAATTTGACACCGTTACCCCAATCTGATCGGTTCAGCAATTACACTATCAGCATTTATACTATCAGATGCTAGTGGGGATCACTAACTTCCTGGGATCGTCACAGCTTGCTCTGGCAACAGATCCGCCCATGACCCCAACAAACTTCAGAGTTGTAGATGGAGTTCTTCCATCACACAGACAAGCCTTCGCACCATCAACTTTACCTACAATTCAATAGACAATAGACAATAGGTGCAGGAGTACGTCATTCGGCCATTCGAGCCAGCACCGCCATTCAATGTGATCATGGCTGATCATCCCCAATCACTACCCCATTCCTGCCTTCGTCCCATATCCTCTGATTCCGCTATCTTTAAGAGCCCTATATAGCTCCCTCTTGAAAGTACCCAGAGAACCACCCTCTGAGGCAGAGAATTCCACAGACTCACAACTCTCTGTGAGAAAAAGTGTTTCCTCATCTCCATTCTAAATGGCTTACCACTTATTCTTAAACTGTGGCCCCAACATCGGGAACATGTTTCCTGCCTCCAGCGTGTCCAAACCCTTAATAATCTTATATGTTTCAATAAGATCCCCTCATCCTTCGAAATTCCAGAGTATACCAGCCCAGCCGCTCCATTCTCTCAGCATATGGCAGTCCCGCCATTCTGGGAATTAACCTTGTAAACCTACGCTGCACTCCCTCAATAGCAAGAATGTCCTCAAATTTATAGGATTCATTAACACTGATGGCTGTGGAGGCTAAGGCATTGGGTATTTTTAAAGCAGAGATTGATAGGTTCTTGATTAGGAAGGGCGTCAAAAGTTATGGTGAGACGGAAGAAGAATGGGTTTGAGAATGAAAAATAGATCAGCCATGTTTGAATGAGAGAGTAGGTTCGATGGGCAAAATGGCCAAATTCCGCTCCTCTGTCTCATGGTCTTACCTTTTTCACCCTGGTCAATCCCTCTTACACCCTCTAACCATCATGCAGTAGATACAATAGATTGAAAGCACCTACCACCATATTTAGGAACAGCTTCTTACCCACTGTTATCAGACTATTGAACAATCCTTCCAGAAGCTAGGATTTAGTCGGAGCCCCAACCAATATCATTGTGGACCTTGGACTTTTTTTCTGCAAGTGCATGTAATGTTGTAACACTATATTCTGTCCTCTGGTATTTTTCTCTTTGCACTATCTACAGTACTTGCACAATTAATTACAATAACCGATTGTACTAATATATAATATGATTTGACTAGATATCACACAAAACTTTTCACTGTATCTCGGTACATATGACAATAATAAACCAATCCCAATACATCAGTTCTGCCTTTTGGGGTGAGAAGATAAAGGGAAGCAATATCCACAGTCTAGGGTTTGTGCTATTAAAGAGTCAAAGGTAATAGCTTTAGTTTTTCCAACATTTTCTTGAATCCATCAGTGAAATAGAGACACAGGAGAGTAGTCATATTCTGCACAAAATGTATGATTCTTTTGGGTAATACAGACAGAGAGTATTGATATTGGTATTGATTTATTATTGTCACGTGTACTAAAGTACAGTGAAAACATTGTATGCGTGCTATTGTCCAATCATTCTATACCTGACTGCAACATAAAAAATAAAAATAGTCTGATAACAGTGGGGAGAAACTGTTCTTAAATGTGGTGGTACATGATTCTGCCTGATGGGAGATGGGAGAGGGGGAAGCGGGAATTACTGGAATGAAAATCTATTTGAATTATGTTGGGTACTTTCATGAGGCAGCATGAGGTGTCAATGGAGCCGTTGGGAAAGACCTGACCTCCTAAATGTAACTGATGCAAGAGGACGAAGAAAAACCACAGAATAAATAATCTTCTTTCATGGATGATTTTGACTAGAAGCCTGAAAGAGTCTAATTTGGCAAGGAAAATTTGGCCGTCATTAGTCAGAATATTGAGTATAAAGTTGGGAGGTTATGTTACAGTTGCACAAGACATTGGTGAGGCTATATTTGGAGTGTGTTCAGTCACTTTGTTTTTGGAAAGATATTGTTCAGCTGGAAAGGGTGCAGATATAATTTAAGAGGATGTACACAAAAATGCTGGAGAAACTCAGCGGGTGCAGCAGCATCTATGGAGCGAAGGAAATAGGCAACGTTTCGGGCCGAAACCCTTCTTGGGTTTCGGCCCGAAACGTTGCCTATTTCCTTCGCTCCATAGATGCTGCTGCACCCGCTGAGTTTCTCCAGCATTTTTGTGTACCTTCGATTTTCCAGCATCTGCAGTTCCTTCTTTAATAATTTAAGAGGATGTTGCTAGGACTCGAGGACCTGAGCTGTAGAGAGGTTGAGCAGGCTCTATTCCTTAGAGTGCAGGAGGATGAGGGGTGATCTTATAGAGGTATGTAAGATCATGAGGGGAATAGAGAAGGTAAATGCACATAGCATTTTATCCAGAGTAGGGAATCAAGAACCAGAGGACATAGGGTTAAGGTGAGAGGGTAAATATTTAATAGGAACCTGAGGGGCAACTTTTTTCAGACAAAAGGTGTGGGTATATGGAACATATGCCAGAGGAGGTAATTGAGGCAGGTACTATCACAACATTTAAAAGACATTTGGGCAGGTACATGGATAGGAAAGGTTTAGAAGAATATGAACCAAATGCAGGCAGGTGGGACCAGTGTAGATGGGGCATCTTGGTTGGCATGGGAAAGTTAGGCCAATGGGCCTATTTCCACGACTATGAAAACATTTAAAGCTGTTTAGTTCTATCTACCACCTTAACCTTGCAATGAATAACAATGATCCTCACAACTATGGCCATTTTTGATAATCATTCTTAACAGTTTAAAGTATGGACACATATAAAATGCTATAAAGTCCCTCTTTTTAAATCTTTTTCTATGGATTTTTTGGAAACTTATTATTTATTTTATGTAAAGCACTTTGGTTTCAACACGAGTTGATTTAAAATGTGCTATATAAATAAAACTTACTTACTTACTTACTATTTAACATTCAGAACTTTTCAAGAATTTTGTTCTCAAATGATTTCCAGTCATGTGTAGTTTATGTGCATGGATTCAATAACGGTGAATGTATTGAATTTACTCTGATTTCCGTGTGGATTCAGAACCAAATATCAGAGAGTATCAACTTGATTCATTTCAATCCCATAGATTTACTTCTACATTTTCTCCAAAAGAATGGGCACAAACTCACTCTCGTATGGTCCTGTCTCTCATATACTAAACACAGGGTAATAGATTGGAAACCTTGCGAGCCTTACGACTGAGTTATGTAATCCCTTTTACCCCAGCAAAGGTGAATCTCTGCTAGCAATCTGGTTTATGTGTACAACATAGGTGGAGACCTGCCCCACTGATTTGATTAGTACTTCAGTGTCAAATTATATCTGCAGCATCAGTGTATAAGCTTGTTACAGATGGTCTAGATTGTGTATTGTGACTGCAGGCTTAAATGCAGGGCTTGCCACATGTAACACAATAGTATGCTCTTTCACTTATGTCAGATTCAGAAGTTTGAATTGTAGTGGTATTGTGACAGCTCTTTAATTTATTGTGTCCTTTATCTTTTGGCACCAGCCTTTTCACTTAAAGCAAAATGGCAATGTTAAAATAACTCCTAATTAATAAACTAATTGGCTACGTGATTAAACCCTGAGTGCAAATTCAATGTCATCATTTCATTTTCCAGTGAAAACCTCCTTCCAAATGAACATTTATGGAAACAGGTATTGATTGTCAAGGCAAAATCATTAGCCATCTTTTGTGCCTTTTGTTACCAGATGAGAATGTCACACCACTCGCTTTTGACTGATATACTACCTCTATCTTGCGGAAAGTGCTTTGCATTGACAAAACAATACACACCCTAGTGAGAATAGGTAATGGAGAAAGAGGACAAATTATATGATGATAGTTGAAGGAATGGTTGAAAAGATGCATTTCAAGCGCCTTCAGAGAATAGAGAGAGAATTAATAGGCTATGGGAATCAGAGAGAAGATGAGGACTCATTGAACTACAGATGCTGAAACCTTGATTAAAACTCAATACTGGAGTAACTCAACATGTCAGGCATTTGTGTAGAGGATAGACATAAAAAT
The DNA here is from genome assembly GCA_038087875.1 of Malacoraja senta. NCBI lineage: Eukaryota > Metazoa > Chordata > Chondrichthyes > Rajiformes > Rajidae > Malacoraja > Malacoraja senta. Next base: position 241,231,189 of record CM075977.1, on the reverse strand, counting down.
CTGGAGTAACTCAGCGGGTCAGGCAGCATCTCTGGAGAAAAGAAATAGTTGACGTTTCGGGTTAAGACCCTTCTTCATACTGAGAGACAGGGGAAAGGGAAACAAGAGATTATAGACAGTGATATAGAGAGATATAGAACAAATGAATGAAAGATATGCAAAAAGTTATGATGTTCAAGGAAAGGTGGAGCCCACAATGGTCCACTGTTGGCTATGGGCTAGGTAATAACGAGTTGTACAGACAATGAAATTCAACAGGACGACAGTGAAACTGGTACAATGACTCAATTGGGGGAGGAATGGAGAGAAGGAGGAGATGCAAGCATTATTTGAAGTCAGATAAATCAATATCCCCACCAGATAAATCAATATCCCCACCTTAGTCTGAAACATCAAATTGTTTTCTAATTGTTTTGCACAATGGTAGAGCTGCTGCCTCACAGCACCAGGGACCTGGATTCGATCCCGCCCTGGGGTGGTCTTTGTGTGAAGTTTGGACATTTCCCCTGTGACCGTGTGGGATTCCTCCGGGTGCTCCAGTTTCCTCCCACATCCCAAAGATAAGCGGGTTAGTAGGTTAATTGGCCACTGTATATTGCCCCAAGTGTGTAGAGAGTGGGTGAAAAAGTGGGATAACATGGCTAGTGTAAACGGGTGATAGGTGGTCTGCATGGGCGCGGTGAGTCGAAGAGCCTATTTCCATGTTGTATCAATAAGACTAAAACTAAATTAATGTTCAATTTATGTCTCATTTATGCTTTGTATATATTCTGAGTATGTGCCTGCAATGCTGCTACCAGCAAGATGTTCATTGTTTCTGTACCTCATCGTACTTTTATACATGACAATAAACTAACCTGGGTGGATGGGATATACATGTTAACTATGGTACCAGGGAGAACTCCCTGGCCTTTTTCATACAATGCCAGTTTTATTTTATGTATTACAAAGAGGCCAGAAAGGGCTTTGCTTTACTGTCTCATATTAAAAATGTTGCAATGCATCATCATTAATGTGTTCATGTACCAGCGTGGATTACATGCTCAAGCCACTGAAGTGTGGCTTTCATGTACAGGAGAGACTGCTGCCATGCGCACAAACCTATGACGGAAAGTGGATATAACCATCAGCAATGGAATGGAGAGCAGTGTAAATATGAGAATATATTCCTAATGATTCGAGTGCACCCCACAGGTTGTGCGGAATGGACATTGTATTAATTTCAGTCCTTGGCCACTGTTACAAATTTCAGTTGTACCAGATGTATCGAGAAGTACAAATTTAATGTGAGAAATGAGATTAGTGCAATGGACAGCATGGACATTATGTACCATTTACCTCTTTCTGTTTAGGAAGAAAGTGCAAATGCTGGTTTAAACTGAAGATAAACACAAAATGCTGGAGTAAGCAGCGTCTCTGGAGAGAAGGAATGGGTGACATTTTGGGTCGAGACTCTCTGACGGAAGAAGGTCTCGACCCAAAACATCACATATTCCTTCTCTCCAGAGATGCTGCCTGTCCCATTGAGTTACTCCAGCATTTTGTGTCTACCTCTTTCTGTGCTATCCGACCCAATGATTCTTACCAAGAGCAGGGTGATGTAGATTTTCTTAGTTACAATGTTCCATGGAGGTTGCTGTAGGGGAATAATGCCAGAAATCACATCAGGGCCACCAAAGTGACATCCTCAAAGTGTCCAGACAAATTCTTAGAATTATGTGAAACAACATGAAAAATATTCTTATGGTGCTTCACTCAAAAAGATCAATTTTCAATCACATAATACTGCAATTAAATGCAGTAGCATTGGGAAAACAGAAGATACATATTAATGTTGAGAGGATTTAATCTTAACTAATCTTGTCCTACAAACCTCAGAAATACCTACAATTCTCCAAGTTTGGCCGATTGCACATTGTGCTTCTAATTGGTTCACCACTGGTAGCCATGTCTTCAACAGCCAAAATGCTGGATTTCTGGAATTTCTTCGGAAAAAAACGCTTGTCTTATTAACTTCTTTAAGATGCTGCTTAAAGTGTTTTAATCACTAGGTAAAATGTCCTAATATCTCCTTCTGTGCCTTGGTTAAAATTTTAGTTTACTGATGGTGCACCTGTGTTGTGTTGGGGCAATTTATTCTGTTAAAGGCGCTTAATAAATACATCTATTATTGTAGAACTCTGAGGTACACATTACTGCATGTGCACATATTTCTTATATTTAACTACTGTTTCATTTTTTTAAACTGTACCTCCTAATTGCATATGATTTCTTCTCAATTAGTTTTTTTTTAATTTAGTGATAGAGCAAGGAAATAAGACCTGTAGCCCACTAAGTCACAAACCATTGATCACCCATTCACACTGGTTATTCCTCATCGACTCCCCACACATTAGGGTTCATTTTTACAGAGGCCAATGAACCTACAAATCCACACATCTTTGTGATGTGGGAGCAAACTGGAGGACTTGGAGGAAACCCACGTGTTCACAGGGAAACATGAAAACTCCACACAGGCAGCACCCGAAATCAGGATCAAACCCATGTCTCTGATGCTATTAGGCAACAGCTCTACCAGCTATGCCACTGTCCTGCTCACAATTCTCTGATTATAAATAGAAAAGAAATAACAACAAATATACATACAAAAAGAGCAAAGGAATTTAAATAATATGTCTGGAACTTCTTTATGATTTTAATGAATGGCTTATATTTGAAATATTCAAATATCTTTTCTTGCCATGCCGGTTATTTACTTCCAATATAATGTATTTTTTATATTAATTTCATAATTCCAAAAATTGCTGCCATTTTTAAACCTTGGAATCATAGCTAACAATTATAATTTAATATGCATTTTAGCCAGAAGCTAAAAGCTGTATCAGCTTATGATGATAAGACCATCCACTATCTCTCCTAAGCAGTGAAAGATTGCACAGTAAATTAAATATATTTGCTTTGAAATTTGTTGCTTTGTGTAGATGAAGAGATTAAAATAAATGTCTGCTTGAAACTAGCTGTAGAGAAGTACCTGTGCAAAATTATTGGTAATTTAGGAGTGAATTCTAGGAATGAAATGGCTCATCCCCAAGTAAATAACAGGTATTAAGATCTTTCTGCAGTGAATCTGTTATGGTCAATATCATCATTTATACATTTTGCCCATAACATTCTGCTTAATTCTGCACAACATCAAATGATGTTATTGGGACAAGGATTTCCAGCGGCATGGTCTGGATTTATAAAGGAGTGGAGTGAGAGGTAAACGGAACTGGAAGCAAAATTAACTGATATTTAGTGTGGCTAGGAATCATAGACAAGCTTTGTCAATGCCTTTGTTTAAAGACTTCAAATGATGTTCTTAAAGGCTCATTACAATTAAGGATTACCTTCAAGATGAACTCTATATGGTTGTTTGATTTGTCATTACAGAAATAAGATTGTTAATGCCCATTAACAATAAACCTGTTCATTTTATAACCTTAAATACTCAAAAGAAGCGTGTTAATAGACATTTATATTTCACACAAAGTGGATTTTCCCTATACAACGTAATAAATGTGTTCTTTTTTTCTTGAGTGTAATCCTTAATTTTAATGAACCCCATTATGCACATCATTTGAAGTATTTAAACAAAGGCATTGACACTTCTTGCCCATGATTCTTAATCACACCAAATTCCAGATTGTTATGCTTCCAGTTCTGTTTATCAGCCACTCCATTCCATTATGCATCCAGACCATGCTGCTGCAAATCAGTGCCCCACAGGAATAATAACACCATTTAATGCTGTGCAGATGATGCTGAGGTCTGTAAAGCAATTAACAGGCTTTCATGGTGTAACAGCATGGCAGGAAGGAAGAAAAAGACAAACTGAGAAGCAATCATGATTTCTTTTATTTCTTCACCTTGCCTGGTCACTATCAAACTACTCCCCTTCAGAGAGAACAGAAGCATTTCAAGCTGCAAGTCTCCTGCTGCTAATGTAAATGTTCCATCAGCAAACACAGCGTAAGTAGAAATGTTTTTTCAGTCAATCGTTTCCCTTCATTTTTCTACAATTTAAGATACGGGAAATTCCCTATAATGATCTTCTCCACAAAATAGCCTGCTTTGGAGAGGAAAGATCAGCTGGAGCTGTGCCTCTATTTAGAAAATTGAGGAGATTTGGTATGACAACGAATACTCTCTTAAACATCTGCAGGTGAATGGTAGAGACCATATTAACTGGTTGAATCACGGCATGTTTCAGCAACTCAAACGCCCAAGAATGAAGGAGATTCCAAAAAGTACATTGTGTTTTCTGATGGCAGATGACAAAAAAAGTGATGAACTGCGCAGTCCATCACAGGTATTGACCTCCCCATCAGCGAAGGATTCTACAAGAGTTGCTGCCTCAAAACGGCAGGCAGCATCATCAAGGACCCACACCACCCTAGCCATGCTCTCATGCCACTCCTGCCCTCAAGTAGAAGATATATCCAAAACTGTAACATCCAAGTTTAGGAACGGCTTATTCACAACAACCATCAAGCTATTGAATACTATGAACTCCAACTGAACTCCAAACTAGAAACTGCCTTGATTGCACTATGAACTTCGGGCCTTACTTTTGATTTAGTGTGGGTTTTTTTGCACCATATATTGTTTCAATTTATTGAATTTCTTGTTTAGTTTTAGTTTAGAGATAGAGTGTGGAAACAGACCCTTCAGCCTACAGAATTACCCATACACTCGTTAAATGTTATCCCATCCTATACACTGGGGGCAATTTACGGAAGCCAATTAACGTACAAACCTGCCCATCTTTGGAATGTGGGAGAAAACTGGGGCACCCGGAGAAAGCCCACATGGTCATAGAAGGTCAAACTTTGCTTAGACAACACTCATAGTGAGGATCGGCCCTGTGTCTCTGGTGTTGTAAGGCAGTAACTCTACAGCTGTGCCATGTGCTGTTGTTTATTATGGTATTTATTGAATATCATGTTTACATACCTGTTGTGCTATTTCAAGTAGGAATTTCATTGTTCTGTCTTGGGACATATAATAATAAAACACTCTTGACACTTGATGTACTCTGATTGAAAAAGCTGACAGACACACACACGTTTAATAACCTGAGTAAGGTACCAGCCTCTAAGGGCTTTTCTACACTGCAGGGTCTTATGCCAGCAAGAAAAGGGATAGGGAACTGAAGGGGTGGCAGTTCTCATAATTGGCCCACACTAGAAAGCATTCGTTTGTCTGGAGAAACATGAAACCACAGATGCTGAAATCTTGAGTAAATCACAAAGCGCTGGAGGAACTTGGTGGGTCAAGCAACATCTCTGGAGGGAATAGACAGACAATGTTTCAGGTTGGGACCCTTCTTCAGACTGATTATTTGTCTATGTTGTCTCCCCTCGGGAGTTTTCTTTTCCCTATAATTATTTATAGTAAGAGGAATTCAATAATGCTGGTCACCAACCGACCAGACTCCATTTGACATTACACAGAGGGTTCCTTGAATTATTAAATGTTAAAGCAAGCATTTACCAAAGACAAAACATCTCATAGTTCTCTGTGTGTAGCTGCTTAAAACCATTACTCCAAAGACTGTTAATGATCCATATTTATTTTTTAACAATTTACATAACCTACAACTGCGCTGCACCGCTCACTCCCCAACCCGTAGTTTCAGCTGTCATTGTCGAACAACGGGCTGATGTTTGCCAGATGTGATGCGGAGTTAAAGGAGCAAAGGCAGGACAATCGCTACAAAACATACATTGCGAATCCTCGCAGTGACCGAGGATTCATAATATAACTTAAAACGTAGAGAAACCTTTTTAAGCGATGGATATTTAGGGACGTTTTTCACTCAGAACACGCCTGGTTCTGGCGCCGCACATGTCGGTGATATTTCAAGTAAGTTCATCTATCACATGACAGCGTCTAAATCATGGGGAAATGCGAGCTTTAACACGATGAACGGATACCCAGCTCTGGATTAATATTAGCAATCGATTCAGCGTGCCTGAGAAATGATAAAGCTGTCTATCGCAGCAGGCGTCCTATATATTCTCCCTGTACCAGTCTCATAAGGCCGGGGCTGGCTGTAGTTAAGTTTAAGGGCATGGGTCTAATCTGTTGGCGGTATTGATTTTTTTAATTTAATGAACCCATTCATTCGTGGTTACATTTGGAGCGGTTTTTCACAATTGGGAAATGTAATCCGAACCCCAATGCAAAGGTCAGGATGCGTGAAGCCCCTTACCTCGAATTTCTCCGCATTTCACCCCTCTTGCCACACAGATGTGATTCTATGTCATTCTGCATGCAAACATTCTGACTTCTGGGAAGGAAAACGTGTAAAACAAGACGGCATCTTTCCCGAAATACGTGAGCTGATACACACAGGGGATTGGAGATTTTACACACACACACACATTGCAGTTTATTTGGTTGATCTCAGATGATCGGCATCGCTGTGTTCAATCGATGCTTTAAATGCTGAGTTTTATTGTTGGATTTTATGTGTAATTATTATACTCACTGCTGCTTCCACATTCTGAGGTGACACTTATGCAGTTACGATCCTAACACAATGCGACCGTCAGTACTTAAAGGAGCAAAGGTGTTGCAATTAATACAGATGTTGAGGTTAATTTGATTTTTCAGAACGAGATTGACGAGGCAACGTTATTCGGAAGAGTGGAATCAAGAGGACTAAAAGGAATTCAGATATAGATCAGCCGAGATATATTTTTTACTGGAGGAATTAGTTCAAGCGGGCTGAATGGCCTCCACCAAACGCATGATTCAAAATTAGCTGAATTTACGCATGTCTGCTGTAAGATACTTGCATCGTGGCAGTAAAAAAGAGAAAAAGCAATGTATAACGCAGAGGACCATTAAATCTCCTTAACAATGAGAGGTAATAAGATCCACCTGCTTTCAATTTCTACCCAGTGTGGTGCATATTAATTCTAATGTAAGAAACTAGCTAAACATGAAGAATATCTTTGCAAGCTGACATAATTCCCAGTAAAATTGGTCCTTGAAAATAGAATTCATATCTCAATAATATGCCCAAGTGTAATGGCTTTAGACTTTTTTTTATTGTGTTTCTAATCTTTAACAATAACTAACAGAATCAATCCAGGTAACACATTTTATTGAGGGCAGGAACTCCCTCTAAATGGCAGTGTCTACAAAATAATCAATCAAAAGATATGTAAAGATATACTTCCACATGTAGATTACACACAATTTAGACAGGATAGCAGATTGTCAGTGATTGAATTAGCCAAAATCCACCTTTACTTTAGGGGATTTCATAATTTTTACGTGCTTTGAGGATCCATAACACAATTTCACAACTATTCTATCAATAATGTCATGGCCAAAGGTCATATGCAGAAACATGTCAAATGGTTGAATTGAATGCAATGCAACAAAGAAATGAACTTTTGTTCAAATGTCTGATATAAATTTGAAGACTGACATAGATTCTGCTCAAGCTATGAAATCCAAATGAATTGAAGTGATTTCAGAAGTGCACAATGAAGTCTGCATTGCACGCAAGCAGCAGCACAAGGATTATAACAGACGGTATGGTAGCAAATGTAATACCATTAGTTAAGAAAGGGGGATGAAAAATCGCAGAACTGCAAACTAGTTAACTTGACATTAGTAATAGGTAAAGTGCTAAAAATCTATTAAGAAAGTGGTTAAAGAGGCCAGTGAATAATAATACAAAAGAAAATGTGAATAACAAGCTGTGTGGAAAGCCTGTTAGATTTTTGTGAGATTATAACCAACAGAATAAATAAGGTAGAATCAGCAGTTATGATAAATTTAGACTTTCAGAAGGTATTCAATAGTCTCTTGCAAGTTCTTAAACAAAACTGGAGTGTGTGATTGGGAAAATATACTGGTGTAGATTGCATATTGGTTGATTAGCAAAAAAAGAGTATAATTAAGTGGATATATTTTGTATTTTTGAATGATGTTGCAATGGCCCAGCTTTTCTTAATCAGTATCAATAATTAGATAATGTGATCAAGCGCAGATTATATCGGTTTACTGATAATACAAAGTTAGGTGATAATGTAAGTTGTGAAGTGTGTCAGGCTAAGTGACTGGGCAAAAAGTTGGGAAATTAATATAATGTGGAAAAGTACGATGCCATCCATTGTAGAAGAGAAAATAGAAAATCAAAGTTTTTAAAAAAATGTTGGGTGTTCCAAGTGATCTTGGTTTACTTATAAAACATTGAAAGCAAACATACAATCGGCAATTAGAAAGACAACTGGTGTACTAAAGGCATTTACTGTTGAGGATTGGTGTGCAAGAGTGAGGATGTCTCCCTGGAATTACATAGTTCCTTACAGACCACACCTTGAATAGTGTATATAGGTTTGATCACCGGGTTTAGGGAAGGATAAACTTGGAGTAAAGGGACTGCTATAAAAGTTCACCAGATTGGTTTCTGGTATGGCAAGATTGTCCCTAGGAAGCACGTAACTAGACCTATATTTCGTAGAATTTAGAGATGAAAGATAATTTTGTTGAGCCATATAAAATTGTTATGAGTATAAGCAGTAATGTCTGGTTTGGGTGTTCAGAACCAGAGGTCACTGTCTCAAAATAACAGCTCAATCATTCAGAATAGTAAGATTAAACGAGAACTTACCAGTTTGAAGTTTGATCTTTATTTTATGAGGAGTTACGTTGGTGATTACGTGAAGAAGACCCGTCAGGGCGCATGCGCGTCAATCTTCAAAGCAGCGGTATGAAATCACAGACAACACAATAATTGAAGTAACATATTAAGATGATCAACATGAGAACTACCATTATGACCTTTTTTCTATGAGAGAGGTTTGGGCGTGGCGGGCACGTAATCACCAACGTAACTCCTCATAAAATAAAGATCAAACTTCAAACTGGTAAGTTCTCGTTTAATCTTACTATTTTGCTTCGGAGTCACGTGAGTGACTACGTGAAGATTTTAAAGCTCTGTGATACAGTTTTATTTTTGGTCAAAAAACAACCAATAAACCCTCTTAATTTAGGGGCAACAAACAAAACAGAATTAAACAGTATTGAAAACAGACTTTAAACAATAGCAACAGCACTCAATATTGAGTGGGCAAACAGCCCTCCATCGGCAATCGGCCGATGGTAGTATTGCTGAAACACAAGTTCATTTTTCCAACCTGCGGCTTTTAATATATGGTCGATGGGAACGTCCATCGCCCTGACCGCGGATGTTGCTACTGCGCTAGTGGAATGAGATGTAAACACATAAATGTTAATTCCTGCCTGAACCAACTCTTGCTTTAACCACGTTGAGATAGTCTGAACTGCCACTCTTTTATGTTGGCTTCTTGTAACTGACAAATAATCCTGTTTCTTCTTGTCTTAAAGCCCTTGTGGCTTCAATGTAATGTAAGAAATGTGTCCTTACACATAAAGATGGATCTGTAGGATATGCTGAGAACACAATCTTAAATTCTGTCACACCTGGCCTGCTTTGTTTGAGCAGGTCATAAATATAAAACAGAACATTCTCTGTAGTCACTTCCATTCTATCTAACTGAAGTTTTTCCAAAGTCTGCACTCTCTGTACTGACACCAATGCCATTAGCATAGCCAATTTCATGGTTAATTTTAACAAAGTTATAGACGTGACAGGGACCCAATGACGAAGCATGTTAAGAACAACGCTTACATCGCAGATTACCGTATACCTAGGCTTAGGCGGTTTGGAATTAAAGATTCCTTTCATCAACCTAGATATGAGAGGGTGAGAACCTATACTTTGTGTCTGTGTACCTATTACAAGATATGCCGACAAAGCACTTCTAGCTGTATTGATAGCACTATAGCTAAGACCCTCATCATAATAAAGTGTAGATAAAACTCTAACACATTTTCAATAACAACAGTATCATATTGAATATTTGTTGAACACAATATTGTTCCCATTTTTTTTCATGTCATATACTGCTTTTGAGTACTCTTTCTCCAGGCTGCAGTGAGTATATCCACCGTTGGCCTAGAAAGTCCTCGACCAATGTAAGGCATTCTTAAAAACCTGCAAATTAACAGATCAATACGATCACATAACGGATGAACTTAACGCGTTACTGGATGCTCCAGCAAATTCCTACTGTTTGGAATCAGCAAAAGGAGGTTGGATTGCTATCTGTAACATCAAAGGGAACCATGGTTGAATCGGGCAATTTGGTATCACCAAAACCCCTGAAGCGGCATCCTGCTTGATTTTCTCAAACACCCATGTGATTCATATAAGCAACTGCTGCAGTGTTGTCTATTTGGCACTGCACATGCAAACTAGTTTTGTTAGTGCCATAAGCCTTGAGTCCATAAAATACTCCTGGTTAATTGCCCATGTTTGTAGAAGCAATGTCCATCTGTCTCCACAGCTGGATCTTGTATCAGTAGCACCCCACCCAAGTGCTCTGACATCTGTCTGCAAAATCATGGAAGCTTGGTCCAATAACACTTTGGAACTACTAGTGGACACATGCTGAATCCACCATTGTACATCAGCAACAGCCTCTATTGATAGAAGCATAGGTCTATTATAATGACCCCAATGTATCCTCAGTGCTTATTCCTTTGACCTTTGTAATTGTAGATAATAAAGTGGCCACTATTGAACTGCTGGAAATGCTGCCAGCAATTTCCCAAGCAGACTCATCACCTGGCTAATTGAAGGCTGTGTGTCAGCAATTAACTTGATACAGCTCTTAATTAGCTCTACCCAACAAAAAGGTTTAAGACTATTCAGGTACAGTATAATTCTGCATCCCCCATCCTTTTTTGGTCTGGGAAAGATATTGGACACAAACTGATGGCTTTGGTAAACTGCCTGAGCAATTACACCTTTATTACATAAGCTTGCAAGTTCCACCTGAACTTCCAATTGTTCAGTGATACTGAAGTCAAACTCCTTTTTGGAACATGTTGCATGGGTAAATCAGAATTTGCATTAAGCTTTATTCGACACCCTTCAATAACCTTCAGTATAAACATATCTGAGGTATCACCTTAGATCTGTCTACATGAGAACCAGACCCACTTATCTCCTTACCACCTGGCATTCTTCCCCGGCCTCGAGCTGGATATATCACCTTCCCTGGCGCTGCTACAGCTGAATGCCAACTGCGCTGCATCATAGCTGGACTCGTCCGTTGCCCGGACCAGTCTCCTCGCTTATAGGGATACTTCCGCTTTAGTGGATATGTGGCTGCTGGCTGCTTAATCAAGCCCACCGTCTTGGCCTCCTCCTCCAGCTCCTTCACCTGCTTTGCGAAATCCTCGCCAAACAGATTTGCCGGTTGCACTGTGCCAGGCTGGCAGAGTGAAGCATATTTAGGGTTGATGGTTGGTCTAAAAGCATTCTTGCGGAGGCAATTGATCTCAAAGTGGGCACTCCACAATAGCGCCCCACCTTTTGTTGTAATTTTGTCATTGGCCTCTGCATCCACCATCCTGGCAAAGCTCGTTATGCCAGATGCCAGCAACTTTAAAAATATGCTGGAGCTTCACCTCCTCCTGGGCTCTCATTTGTATGCCCATCTTGCCCCAAATCTTCTTGTTCCCAACAGGAACTTTTAACAGGCCACAGTTCATTGGGGCTTCATGCTTCCTTATTGTCTCATCCATTGTCAGCTCCTGTAGCTGATGTGAGACTTGGTAATTTATGCTGGTGGTAAGTTCCTCACCCAGAGGCTCACCAGCGTCCGATGACAGGGCAAACCGTGCTCCACACGGTGTCAGCTCTAGCCGCTGCATGCCCTCCCTTTGGAAGTCATCGTCGGACTCAGGGTCAGAGCGTATCTGCCCTTCTGCACTCACCTCTTGCAAAGAGGGTGCTTTCAAGCAGGCCTCTACTAGGCACTGCCGGCGGAGCCTTCGCCACGGCCTCCCGCCCACACAACTCCTCCTGGAGTGTGGCTTTGTGAAGCAGGCCTCTACTAGGCACTGCCGGCGGAGCCTTCCCCACGGCCTCCCGCCTGCACAACTCCTCCTGGAGTGTGGCTTGGTGGAGCAGCCCCTGTATGAGCTGCTCCTTTTGGATAACCGCTGGGGCACGGTATCCTTTCCCCGACGGGACTCTCCTGGCCCGACTCTGCGGAGTGAATGGCCCTGACAGACTTGGATTATGCCTACCGCCCAACTGGCGTTGGCTGTGTACCCGGCTGGGCACTTTGCCAAGTCTGTCGCCGCACCGCTACCGGCTTGCGACTCCCAGAGGTGACAGGCTGTCTTTCAGAGACTGCGCTCCCGCAGCTCTCTCTCCCCTTGTCCGTAGCACGTCTGCACCTTGATGATTTTCCTTGTTCCTGCATTGTGGGGGAAAAAAATACAGCAACAATTTCTCTACTTTTTTTCTAACTCCTCCAAAGTCTCCCCGACTTTGGTGGAGCTGTAACTACTCACCTGCAGGAGGAGCTCCGTCCTCCTGCTGCCCGGCGCCAATGCGTCAGATGTAATGATGCGCATGCGCCCTGACGGGTCTTCTTCACATAGTCACTCACATGACTCCGAAGTAAAATCATGATAAAGAGGAATAGATTCATCCAGAGGTCAGGAAATCTTTGGAATGCTTTACCTAATGGGCCTGTCCCACTTACGCGACTTTTTCGGCGACTGCCGGCACCTGTCATAGGTCGATGCAGGTCGCCAAAAATGTTCTACATGTTGAAAATCCAGCGGCGACCAGAACAAGTTAGACTTAGACTTAAATTCCTTTATTGTCATTCAGACCTTTCGGTCTGAACAAAATTTCGTTGCCTGCAGTCATACATATAATAAATAACAAACACACAATAAACACAAATTAACATCCACCACAGTGAGTTCACCAGGCACCTCCTCATTGTGATGGAGGCAAAAGTCTTAAAGTCTCTGTCTCTTGCCTCTTTGTTCTCCCTCTGCGCTGAGGCGATCCAGGCTTCTGACGTTGTGACCCCACCGGGTGATGGTAAGTCAGTCCCGCGGCTGAATCCGTGCTCCGTCCGCGACGGGCTGGTTCAAACTCCGCGGCCCGGGTGGCCGAAGCTGCCGCCCTCCAGTCCAGCGGACGCAGCTGTAGTTGCGGGAGCCCCAGAAAAACAGGTCACCCACCTGTGACCTGCGAGCTCCCGGCGATGTCGTCCACCGGGCCCGTGGCCGAGCCTCCGGACTCAGGTCGCCACCAGCGTCCTCGGTCGCCACCGCCGGAATGCCACCGCAGCCCTGAAGCCGGCCAACCCCGCGCTGGTAAGTCCTGGCTCTGCCTCCGGAGCCTCGAGGTCGGTCGGTCGCAGTTGGAGTTGGAGGCCAGCAGCTCCGCCATTACGCCTCAGCGCAGATGGAGGCAGAGAAGGGGGATACGACAAGAAAAAGTCGCATTCCCCCGAAGGAAGAGACAAAAATCATGTTTCACCCCCCCCCCCACCCACACGTACATGACCCAATAATTAAAATTTAACTAAAACAGGACAAAAGAAAACAACAAAAAAAGTAAAAACAGACGGACTGCAGGCGAGCCGCAGCTGAGCAACAGCGCCGCCACTTCTGGACTACTCACGACCTTACAGGTTTCACCCAACGACATGTCGCCAGGGTGTCGCCTGTATGGTCGTGAGTAGTCTCCTCAGTTGCCCAAAGAGTCATAGCATCTTTCTGGTCGCTGTTGGATTTTCAACATGTTGAACATTTTTGGCGACCTGCAACGACCTATGACGGGTGCCGGCAATCACTGAAAAAGTCGCGGTAGTGGGACAGGCCCATAAGAGGGCTGTAGAGACTCAGTTAGTGTACAAATCAATGGATTTTTTGGATAATAAGGATTTCTTGGAATATGGGGTGAGTACAGGAATGTGGCTCTGTTGTAAATGTTCAGCCATGATTTCATTAAATGGAGGAGTTTGCACAAGGGAATGAATGACCTCCTCCTCATTCTATCTCCTGTGTTCTTAATTAGCACTGGTATTTGTAACCTCGGTGATCCAGGCAAAACAATATCTGCCTCTCTACTGTTTTCTTCCATGTAAATGCTATTTAAAACTCGGTTCTTTGACCAAGCTTTCGCTCATCTGCCCCATTATCTTACTTGCTGTGTCAATTTTATTTTTGTAACTACTATTGTGAAATTCCTCGTAATATTTTATTATCTCAAAGAAGCAATGAAAATGTAAACTCTTACATACTAAGTCACTATTTCTTATTCTCCTTTGAATTTTTTTTCTCACTTTTGTAGGTTTTGACCCTTTCTGGTCCCTTTTGCAATTTTAATCTGTTTATTTATCCTCACTCTTTGGTACGGAATGTCCTTTGAAATATTTGCTGTTTCTCCGCACAACACAGGAAGAATTTGAAGTGTAAGAAGGAACTGCAGATGCTGGAAGTGCACATGTTTGCAATTCTGCAGCATAGAATTTAGGAAAATAAATGAAGGAGAATGCAATGAAAGCTCTAAAGATGTCCAGTATAAGCTTCTGAGCTTGGCAGAAAGCATACAGCTCTCCCCATCTTTTGGTAATATTAATAGTTGGCAGTTCGTGGATGTAATTTTTAGTGTTTGGAGTATGGTAAAGAGACATCACAGCTATGATTTGGTACAGTGAGTTTGCCTGTCTGAAACAGAATCCAAAGAGACAGCTTCAAGGCAAGGTTTCTTTTAAAATTAATGTTTATATATGATTTACTGCCATTACATTTATCTAAAGTGGCATAAACAGATTACATGTTGAAGAACAATGGGATATGAAATGTTTGAACAAATGTCTCAAGTTTCCCACACATAAGACACATGGTCTACTCATGTACTGTATGTAGATTCTATTTGACAGCTTCTTATTATATCTCAGTTTGCCTCAGCTCTTAGTGGACCCAAAGGATCAGTCCTATTTACACTCATATCAAAAGATTTGAAGTCTTATTCTATCCAAAATAGAAAGTGCTTCATTTCTAAATCCACTCTGCAATGAGGCAGCTGTTTGCAGCAATTATATGAGCTCTTAATCAATTATTTAATGCAATTAAAGCACTGAGAAGCCATAATCTGTTATTATATATGTTGTGTTATTACTTTCATGTCTTTGGCCCTCTTGTCAATAAATGTCATTTGCACACATATGGAAAATAACACCTCAATTGCAAACTTGCTATGTGGACTGGAACTGTGGGAGGGAGCAAAGGACTGAAAAGCATTTTTATTTAATGTTAGTGCCATTAGGTTCCCCAAGTGTAGGTCTTGCACAGTAACTGCAAGCCCAATGTGAAACTGTTGGGAGTTGATAAGACCGACAGTGCAAAAAACTTCCTGATGAACCCATGCTTGGGAAATCAAGTAGCATTATCACGTCACATAAGATGAAAGTGCCTTTACTGATTTACAAAAAATATTTTTCTCCGTAAGTTTAAGAGATATATGAAAGAAAGTTAACAAAATCGATTAAGGTATTTTATCGTTCTGGTTTCCAAGTGTTCATCAAAAATTGTATTGCAGATGATATTTGCGAGTTGTGAATCTGTGGAATTCTCTGCCACAGAACGCAGTGGAGGCTAATTTACTGGATGTTTTCAAGAGAGAGTTAGATATAGCTTTTAGGGCTAATGGAATCAAGGGATATGGGGAGAAAGCCAGAACAGGGTACTGATTTTGGGTGATCAGCCATGATCATATTGAATGGCAGTGTGGGCTCGAAGGGCCGAAAGGCCTACTCCTGCATCTATTTTTTATGTGTCTATGTTCCATGTTTCTATATTCAGATATAATCTAACAACATGCTCTAATTCCATACTAGTAAGATATAGACTTTCATTTAAGGTGGCATAAAACACATTAAAGCGTTTATTTTGTAATTGGTCTCATAATTCTCTTGCGCTTGATATGAGAATATGTCATTGGAATATTATCCAATGTATAACAAAATTTGACACCAAGACATACAAGGTTCTGAATAGGTTTTGCCTCTTCTCAGCTATTACTGCCCTTTTCCACAGTATTTGGAAGAATTGGAGGGCAAGGATCTCATTGGGTATTACAAGAATTCTGAAAGGGATTTATACAGTAGGTGTTTTGAAAAGTTGCTTCCTCAGAGTGGAGGAATAGTCTCACGCTTTACAAATAAGTTAAAAGATATTTATGATGGAGATGAGTTGAAATTTCTGGTCCTGAACATAGTCCAGCAGACTAGTTCTTGATAATTTACATGAATTGTGTTATCATGCATTGAGAACATGAATAATGTGAAATAAACTGCTGATATCCAAATCTAACATAAAATCCAAATAAAGATTGGTAAGTACATAAGTACATTGTGATAGGAATCAGGAAAAGACTATTAGAGTATAATTTAATCTTAGTTTAAGATGAGGGCTTAAAATGAAAATTAAACATCTAATTCTACAGGAATTTGCATGGTACACAAAGATCTTCACAGCCAATAAAATGTTCTCTTTTTAAAAATCATAAAAGACCATTTGACCCATCAAGTCTATGCCAGCCCACAGAATAATCCCATCAATCCCATTTTTCATTGCTATTTTCATTGTAATTTATTCTCTCTCGCATGCCAATCAGATCCGCACTGGCACAACTCTATAGGCATAATTTACAGTCATCAATTAACCTACCAACCACCAAGTCTTCAGGTTGCGGTAGGAAACCAAGGAATCCTGTGCAAACCCATATAGTCACAGCAATGAAGACCTCACACCATACAGAAATCATTGAAAATCTGATCCCTGGAGTTGTGACCCACTACTCTTGCTAATGATATGTGACGTGATCATTATTACATACATGATTCCACAAATAAAAGTGAGGTTGGTGACCAACAAATCCACATAATTTAGATTAGATTAGATTAGAGACATTTATTGTCACATACACCAATTGGTGTAGTGAAATTCGACTTGCCAATGCAGCACATGAATAAAGATAATACACAACATTAAAGAATTTAACAGAATTTAACAATAAACATAAAAACATCCCCCCACAATGGTTCCCACTGTGGGGGAAGGCAGCAAAGTCCAGTCCAGTTTATATTGATATTCGCCAAAAACTAGTCATATCTTCACTTTGAATGGTACCCAGAATCTTTCACAGACAATTGTGTAGGCAAGTAGCACATCGCTGAAATTTTAAAATAAATTGTGGCTAACCCAAAAACTGATTTCATTTATATAACATATTGTTGAAGTAAAACATGTCAAGGCACTTACTGAAATAATATCCAATTATAACTAAATTTAACATCAAACCAGTTAAGATGTTTCATCCTATATTCAATAGAATTGTGATCTAACACCATCCACAAGTCTGCAGATGATACCACTGTGATGGATCGGATCATGAACAATGATGAACCAGAGTACAGGAAGGAGACAGAGAACTTTGTAACAAGGTGTTAAGACAACAACCTCTTCCTCAATGTCAGCAAGATGAAGGAGCTAGTTATTGACTTCAGGAAGCATTGTGGAGTACATGTCCCACTCAGATTTAATGGTTCCAAAGTGGAAATGGTTGAGCGCTTCAATTTCTTTGACATTAATATTACCAATGATCTGCTGTGGTCAAACTACATTGAAGTGACACCCAAGAAGGCACACCAACACCTCTTTCTCCTTAAGAGACTGAAGAAATTCTGCATGTCTTCAATGATTCTTACAAACTTCTAAGATGCATCATAAAAAAGTACTGTTGGGTTGCGTCACAGCTTGGTTCGGGAACAGCTCAGCTCAAGATTGCGAGAAATTTCAGAGTTGTGGATGCAGCCCAGTCCATCACATAGGCAAGACTCCCCACCATTGATTCCATCTACACTTCATGCTGCCTCAGAAAAGCAGCTAACATACTCAAAGGCTTGTTCTACCCCAGCCATTCCTTCTTCCAGCTCCCGTTGGCAGAAGATGCAGAAGCTGTAAAGCGCGCACCACCAGACCGAAGACCAGCTTCTTCTCCTCTGTTATTAGGCTTCTGAATGTTATTAGGCTATGAGAATGCAGGGTGACTTGGACAGGTTGGTGAGTGGGCAGATGCATGACAGATGCAGTTTAATGTGGATAAATGTGAGGTTATCCACTTTGGTAGCAAAAACAGGAAGGCAGGTTATTATCTAAATGGTATCAAGTTGGGAAAAGGGGAAGTACTACGCGATCTGGGGGTCTTTGTTCATCAGTCAATGAAAGTAAGCATGCAGGTACAGCAGGTAGTGAAGAAAGCGAATGGCATGTTGGCTTTCATAACAAAACAAGTTGAGTATAGGAGCAAAGCGGTCCTTCTGCAGTTGTATAGGGCCCTAGTGAGACCACACCTGGAGTATTTTGTGCAGTTTTGGTCCCCTAATTTGAGGAACGACATTCTTGCCATTGAGGGAGTGCAGCGTAGGTTTACGAGGTTAATTCCCGGGATAGCGGGACTGTCATATGCTGAGAGAATGGAACGGCTGGGCTTGTATTAGCTCCTGGAGTTTAGAAGGATGAGAGGGTATCTTATTGAAACATATACGATTATTAAGGGTTTGGACACGCTAGAGGCAGGAAACATGTTCCCAATGTTGGGGGAGTCCAGAACCAGGGGCCACATTTTAAGAATAAGGGGTAAGCCATTTAGAATGGAGATGAGGAAACACTTCTTCACACAGAGTAGTGAGTCTGTGGAACTCTCTGCCTCAGAGGGCGGTGGAAGCCGGTTCTCTGGATTCTTTCAAGAGAGCGCTAGATAGGGCTCTTAAAGATAGCGGAATCAGGGGATATGGGGAGAAGGCAGAAACAGGGTACTGATTAGGGATGATAATCCATGATCACATTGAATGGCTCGAAGGGCCGAATGGCCTATTCCTGCACCTATTATCTATTGTCTATTGAATGGTCCTTCCATATGCTAGGGTACTGTCTAATTTACCTCTAACCCATTGGACGGCAAACTACAATGCTGAGAACTATATTCTGTACTCTGTCTTGCACCTCGCTCTACCTATTGTACTTGAGTTTGACTAAATTGTATTTATGTATAGTATTATCAGATCTGATGGATAGCATGCACAACAAAGCTTTTCACTGTACCTCGGTAAACATGACAATAATGAACCCAAACCTAAATCTGAACCTAAAATATGCAAGGTTCTATGAAGGAATTGCAGGGTAAATGCTGAGAACTGCTTCCTCAGACTAGATTAATAACCTTATATATAGTCCAAGGATAAGGCCACATTTAAGGGAGAAATTAGGAGGAATGCCTTTACTCAGAAGATTGTAATTCTTTGGAAATCAATACTTCCAGACAATTGTGGATGCACAAATATTGAATATGTTCAAGGATTGGGTCAATGATCAATGTGCAAATAGGGGCTGGACAGAGAAATAGATTAGATACAGAATCAGTCAAGACAATGAATGATAGGAGCAGGCATGAGGAGTCATATTACCTTGTGACGATATGATTTACTCCAAGACCTATTTTTTATGTTATATTCTTGTGGAAACATTAGAAACAAACAGGTTTTTTAAAGTGTTTTAAACGAGGAGCAGAGATGGAGGGAATTGCAGAGCTTAGGTTTCTCCTGTAAAGTTAAAATGTCGAATGCTGTGGCAATTGTAATCATAGGTGTATGCACAATTTCAAAGCTGAAAGAATATTGCAGAGGTTTTTAAGGCTGTTGGAAGTTACAAAGAAAAGGATGAGGAAGTTGAAGCAATGGAGGAGTTTATTTTATATATGGATGAATATTTAGTTGCTGCTGGCTCTAAAGTCAACATAGATCAAAGATCAAAGATAAACTGTCTTGATATGAGATAGAATACAGACACCGGGGAACCATATGTCCCTCTGCTCCAGATTGTGCTTGGAAGTCCATATAGTTACTCACTTGAACTGCAAGCCTTTCTCAATGTAAGTCCTGATAATGTTTAGGTCCCATAGTCATTTGGAACAGTCAACATAACTGGCCAGATCTCCAGCTTGTACTCCACCACGATGTTCCCAGTTGAATTCAAAGGTGCTCCCTAAGAAGTCCAATGGTGAAGCAAAGGCTTTTACATATAATGTTACATCTAAAAGCTTGTACATTAGACATATTTAGATAATGTGATAAAGCATTGCCAATGTCTTAAGTTGGAGACAACAATAACACCATAATGACATCCTACCTCAGTCAATCTCTTTGCACGCTATAGTCAGGTGCTGAGGAATCATCAGCGACTCAGCCTAAGACCTAA
Source organism: Malacoraja senta (assembly GCA_038087875.1). Lineage (NCBI taxonomy): Eukaryota > Metazoa > Chordata > Chondrichthyes > Rajiformes > Rajidae > Malacoraja > Malacoraja senta. Next base: position 241,210,957 of record CM075977.1, on the reverse strand, counting down.
CTGAGGCTTCATACGTACAGGCAGGCCGGAGGCAGTGAATGGTTGAACCCTCTATTAACTCCAAACAGACTTTATAGGGAGCAATACTGGGACTGGTGGCTTAATGTCTTTTGAGGTCTATAATTGATTCCAGCAGTTTTTAACATCCCTATCATTCACCAACATGGAAAAACTATTATATTTGATAATAGTTTTATTTTAGATTAGTTAAACTCAGTTTAGTTTAAATTAAAGATACAATGTGGAAACAGGCCCTTTGGCCCAGCAATTTCATGCCAACCAACAATCATCCACACACTACTTTTATGTCCGATACACTAGGGACAATTGCAGAAGCCAACTAACCTACAAACCGATACATCTTTGGAATGTGAGAGGAACCGGAACACCTGGAAAAAACCCATGCAGTCACAGGGAGAACATACAACCTCCGTACAGACAGCACCCGTAGTCAGGATCATACCCAGGTCTCTGACGCTGTAAGGCAGCGACTCTACTGCTGCGCCACTGTGCCAAAAGTATTGGATTAAAATTACAAAGTGAAAACATATTTAATGATTAGAAATTATCAAAATACTTAAACAAATGTTAAAGAATGTTAGACACAAAAAGCCAGAGTAACTCAGCAGGACAGGAAGCATCTATGGAAAGAAGGAATGGGTGACGTTTCGAGTCGAGACCCTTCTTCAGACTGGTTAGGGATAAGGGAAACGAGAGATATAGAGAGTGATGCGGAGAGATAAAGAACAATGAATGAAGATATGAAAAAAACTAATAATGATAAAGGAAACAGGCAATTGTTAGCTGTTTGTAGGGTGAAATTGAGTAGCTAGTGTGACTTGGATGGGGGAGGGATAGAGAGAGAGGGAATGGCGGGGCAACCTGATGTGAGAGAAATCAATATTCATACCACTGGGCTGTAAGTAAAAGTAAAAGTGGCAGGCAGACAAATCCAGGGCAAAAATCAAAAAGGGCCACTTTTCAACATAATTGTATAAGGGGTAAGAGTGTTGTAAAAACAAGTCTGAAGGCTTTGTGTCTCAATGCAAGGAGCATTCGTAATAAGGTGGATGAGTTGAATGTGCAGATAGTTATTAATGAATATGATATAGTTGGGATCACGGAGACATGGCTCCAGGGTGACCAAGGCTGGGAGCTGAACATCCAGGGATATTCAATATTCAGGAGGGATAGACAGAAAGGAATAGGAGGTGGGGTAGCATTGCTGGTTCGAGAGGAGATTAACGCAATAGAAAGGAAGGACATTAGATTGGAGGATGTGGAATCGATATGGGTAGAGCTGCGAAACACTAAGGGGCAGAAAACGCTAGTGGGAGTTGTGTACAGGCCACCTAACCGTAGTAGTGGAGTTGGGGATGGCATCAAACAGGAAATTAGAAATGCGTGCAACAAAGGTAAAACAGTTATAATGGGTGACTTCAATCTACATATAGATTGGGTGAATCAAATTGGCAGGGGTGCTGAGGAAGAGGATTTCTTGGAATGTATGCGTGATAGTTTACTAAACCAACATGTAGAGGAACCAACGAGAGAGCAGGCTATTCTAGACTGGATATTGAGTAATGAGGAAGGGTTAGTTAGCAGTCTTGTTGTGCGTGGCCCCTTGGGCAAGAGTGACCATAATATGGTTGAGTTCTTCATTAGGATGGAGAGTGACATTGTTAATTCAGAAACAAGGGTTCTGAACTTAAAGAAAGGTAACTTTGAGGGTATGAGATGTGATTTGGCCAAGATAGACTGGCAATTGATTCTTAAATGGTTGACGGTGGATATGCAATGGAAGGCATTTAAAGACTGCATGGATGAACTACAACAATTGTTCATCCCAGTTTGGCAAAAGTATAAATCAGGGAAGGTCGTGCATCCGTGGGATAACAAGGGAAATCAGGGATAGTATCAAAACAAAAGATGAAGCATACAAATTAGCCAGAAAAAGCAGCCTACCAGGGGACTGGGAGAAATTCAGAGTCCAGTAGAGGAGGACAAAGGGCTTAATTAGGAAAGGGAAAATAGATTATGAAAGAAAACTGTCAGGGAACATAAAAACTGACCACAAAAGTTTTTATAGATATGTGAAGAGAACAAGATTAGTTAAAACAAATGTAGGTCCCTTGCAGTCAAAAACAGGTGAATTGATCATGGGGAACAAGGACATGGCAGACCAATTGAATAACTACTTTGGTTCTGTCTACACTGAGGAAGACATACATAATCTGCCGGAAATAGCAGGGGACCGGGGGTCAAATGAGATGGAGGTACTGAGTGAAATCCAGGTTAGCCGGGAAGTGGTGTTAGGTAAATTGAAAGGATTAAAGGCCGATAAATCCCCAGGACCAGATAAGTTGCATCCCAGAGTACTTAAGGAAGTAGCCTCAGAAATAGTGGATGCATTAGTGATAATTTTTCAAAACTCTTTAGATTCTGGAGTAGTTCCTGACAATTGGAGGGGAGGTAATGTAACCCCACTTTTTTTTTTTAAAAGGGAGGGAGAGAGAAAATGGGGAATTACAGACCAGTTAGTCTAACATCGGTAGTGGGGAAAATGCTAGAGTCAGTTATTAAAGATGGGATAGCAGCACATTTGGAAAGTGGTGAATTCATTGGACAAAGTCAGCATGGATTTATGAAAGGTAAATCATGTCTGACGAATCTTATAGAATTTTTCGAGGATGTAACTAGTAGAGTGGATAAGGGAGAACCAGTGGATGTGTTATATTTGGACTTTCAGAAGGCTTTCGACAAGGTCCCACATAAGAGATTAATATGCAAACTTAAAACACACGGTATTGGGGGTTCAGTGTTGAGGTGGATAGAGAACTGGCTGGCAGACAGGAAGCAAAGAGTAGGAGTAAACGGGTCCTTTTCAGAATGGCAGGCAGTGACTAGTGGGGTACCGCAAGGCTCAGTGCTGGGACCCCAGCTATTTACAATATATATTAATGATCTGGATGAGGGAATTGAATGCAACATCTCCAAGTTTGCGGATGACACGAAGCTGGGGGGCAGTGTTAGCTGTGAGGAGAATGCTAGGAGGCTGCAAGTTGACTTGGATAGGTTGGGTGAGTGGGCAAATGCATGGCACATGCAGTATAATGTGGATAAATGTGAGGTTATCCACTTTGGTGGCAAAAACAGGAAAGTAGACTATTATCTGAATGGTGGCAGATTAGGAAAAGGGGAGATGCAACGAAACCTGGGTGTCATGCTACACCCGTCATTGAAAGTAGGCATGCAGGTGCAGCAGGCAGTGAAGAAAGCGAATGGTATGTTAGCATTCATAGCAAAATGATTTGAGTATAAGAGCAGTGAGATTCTACTGCAGTTGTACAGGGTCTTGGTGAGACCACACCTGGAGTATTGCGTACAGTTTTGGTCTCCTAATCTGAGGAAAGACATTCTTGCCATAGTACAGAGAAGGTTCACCAGAATGTTTCCTGGGATGGCAGGACTTTCATATGAAGAAAGACTGGATAGACTCGGCTTGTACTCGCTAGAATTTAGAAGATTGAGGGGGGATCTTATAGAAACTTACAAAATTCTTAAGGGTTGGACAGGCTAGATGCAGGAAGATTATTCCCGATGTTGGGGAAGTCCAGAACAAGGGGTCACAGTTTAAGGTTAAGGGAGAAGTCTTTTTGGACCGAGATGAGAAAATCATTTTTTACACAGAGAGTGGTGAATCTGTGGAATTCTCTGCCACAGAAGGTAGTTGAGGCCAGTTCATTTGGCTATATTTAAGAGGGAGTTATATGTGGCTCCTGTGGCTAAAGGGATCAGGGGGTATGGAGAGAAGGCAGGTACAGGATACTGAGTTGGATGATCAGCCATGATCATATTGAATGGCGGTGAAGGTTCAAAGGGCCGAATGGCCTACTCCTGCACCTATTTTCTATGTTTCTATGTTTCTAAGCTGCCCAAGCAAAATAAGAGATGTTGTTCCTCCAATTTATATTTGGCATCACTGACAATGGAGAAGACCTTGGACAGAAAGGTCTGTGTATGAATGGGAAGGAGAATTAAAGTGTCCAGCAACCGAGAGATCAGGTAGGTTCAGGCGGGCAGACAGAAGCTGTTCCGTGAAACGATCGCCCAGGTTGCTTTTGGTCTCGCCGATGTATACGAGTCTACATCGTGAACAACGAGGTGCAAGTGAACCTCTGCCTAACCTGAAAGGACTGTTGGGGACAGAGTCGAGGGAGAAGGTATAGCGACAGGTGTTGCATCTTCTGCGGTTGCAGGAGAAGAATGTTACTTGCCCAATGCATTTTAATGTGCAGTCCTCACAGAGATGAGTGGGATCTCCATTGGAAACCATGTCCTCTGAGCTGGCATAAGAAGAGTTGATTCTACAGCTTAACGTTGAGGGTTGCTGAGGATGACACGGTGGCGCAGCGCTTGCAGTGCCGGAGACCTGGGTTCGATCCCGACTACGTGCTGTCTGTATGGAGTTTGTAAGTTCTCCCCGTGACCTGCGTGGCTTTTCTCCGACATCTTTGGTATTCCCCACACTTTTGTAGGTTAAGCCCCTGTCCCACTTTCCCGAGTTACTCACGAATTCTCCCGAGTTTTCCCCTTGATTCAAACTCGGAGAATGTCCGTAGTGAGTCCGTAGGAGGCCATAGGAGTCCGTAGATATTTTGTAGCGGTTCGTAATGCCAGCCGTAGGTATTCGGGGCATCAGGTAAGTCGGGCATCAGGTAAGTCGGGGCATCAGGTAAGGCTGGCATCTCCACTACTAGACATCAAGAATCCAGCAAAAGTAAACAAGGACTTGAGACACATAAACCTGCAAAGGCTAGACTATTGATCAAAACACAAAATGCTGGAGGAACTCAGCTGGTCAGGCAGCATCTGTGGAAAGAATGGAAAGGCAATATTTCTGGTTTGAAACCCTGGTTCAGACTGATTATTTGAACAGCAGGAGAGCAGTGTGAATCACTGTGAGGGAGAACTGTGAGATACTCCTGTCAGAGAGAAGAAGAGAACTTCTTCAAAATATCTATTTATGCCTCTCGTAATTGTATTTACTTCTAGTTTAGTTTATTGTCACGTGTTCCAAGGTACAGTGAAAAGCTTTAGTTGCATGCTATCCAGTCAGCAGAAACACAATATACATGATTACAATCGAGCCATTTACAGTTTATAGATCCATGATAAGGGAATAACGTTTAGTGCAAGCTAAATCCAGCAAAGTCCGATCAAGGATAGTCTTAGGGTCACCAAGGAAATGGATAGTAGTTCAGCACTGCTCTCTGGTTATGGGAGGATGGTTCAGTTGCCTGATAACAACTGTGAAGAAACTGTCCCTGAATCTGGAGGTGTGCGTTTTCACACATCTATAACTTGTGGCTGATGGGAGAGGGGAGAAGAGGGAGTGGCCAGGGTGTGACGTCCTTGATTACACTGCTGGCCTTGCAGAGGCAGCTATCAGGTCTATCTAATAGGTCTCATATTTAATATATATTCAATTTGACTGTGCTGTACTTGCTTAAATACAACACTTCTGCCATATTGTCTGTGCTCACTGGTGAGCAAGTAATTCCACCCCTCTGGACCCTTGGGATACATCTCACTTGTTCTCACCTATCGACCTGTTGTTTCACAAACAACATCCTGAAGGATTTGTAATTGTGTCCCTCGAGAAGGTTCTATAGGTAAAGACAGAGATGTTGCACATTTGATATATATAAAAAAACAAGAACCCAGCCATGAGGACCGATGTAATTAACTACTTGTGCCTTGCACAGGGGAATATATGTAAATAGGATAAGCAGTTTCAATATTGTGAATCTCTTTATCTGCAAGTCTTTAAGGAGAGGCATATGGATGAATATATTATACGGACTGGTGTTCTGTATTTCTGTGAGTGGTTTGCAGCAATATCAGTGTTGAGCAAATCTGGCATGATCATATTTGACAGAAGTAATAGCTCCACGAGGACCCTTGCCTGACATATTTATTGTCAAAAAGGATAATGCATGCAGGGACCTTTAAGTAATAGGATAGTGAGAAGGTGATGTCAAATGACTGTAGAAGACCGCAATTTTCTGGTACTTCTTGTCATATAAAAATAAAAGGTCAGGTTCAGTTTGTGAAAAGCAGTATAGTCATAAATGTATTACATTACATTTATATAGATGTATTTATATGTGGATAGGCAAATTTAAAGTTAATATGCAATGTTAAATACTCTGATCTTTGAGAATGTCTTTTTTGATGTTAGATTTTATGATGGTGTCCATTATAATAGGAGAACTGGAGAGAATTGCAGGAACACAACGTTTAAAAAGATATTTGGAAAGGTATATAGATAGGATAGATAGACACAAAATGCTGGAGTAACTCAGTGGATCAGGCTGAAAATGTCTGAAGAAGGTGTTCCGACCTGAAACAATACCTATTTCCCCATGCCGACCAGCGATCCTAGTACACTAGCACTATCCTACACACAAGGGACAATTACAATTTGAACCAAGCCAATTAAGCTACAAACCTGTCTGTCTTTGGAGTGTGTGGCACCCAGAGAAAACCCACGCAGTCACAGGGAAAACGTACACACTCCCTAAAGACAGCACCTGTAGTCAGGATCGAACCCAGGTCTCTGTCGCAGGACGGCAGCAACTCTACCATTGTGTCACCGTGCTGCCCTTCTATTCTTTTTCTCCAGAGATGCAGCCTGACCCGCTGAGTTACTCCAGCATATATCTATCTTCAGTATAAAGCACCATCTGCAGTTCCTTCCTACACATAGATAGAATAGGTGTGGAGGGATAAGGGCCAAATACAGGCAGGTAGGACAATTGTGGATGGGGCATGTTGGTCGGCATGGGCAAGCTGGGCCAAATGGACTTTCCACACTGTATGACTATGACTCTTTAACTAAACAATATTAGTGAGAGTGTTGGTGATATACGAGTAATCATATTGTCGAGAGTGAGTCAGATGTTTATGGGGTGTTTTCCACCCAGTGATATTATCATTGCTTGTCTGATGCTTGAACAATCTCATTCGGTTGTGCAGCCAAAACTCCTGGGGACACCTTACATCAGCACCCAGGTCGTAATATTTCGATTCACTGCTAATCAACCGTGGGACCTGCTGAGTGAAAGGGGAAGAAAATGTTTTGTGAAGTATCAAAATCATCACAATCTCCTTAATGCTTCAAGAATAGATAAATTGTTTTTTCATTATTCACTCTGCACATCTATACTATTTAGGTGCAGATGTGTGAGTAAGAATACTTCATTTGGAACTAACCAAACTGTCTATGTTTACTCATTTTGAGAGAATCATGAAAGAGGTTTAAGATTATGAACGAACAACCGTTTCAAAGTTAGACACAAAATACTGGAGTAGTCTGAAGAAGTGTCTCAACCCGAAACATCACTCATTCCTTCTCTCCAGAGATGCTGCCTGTCCTGCTGAGTTACTCCAGCATTTTGAGTCTATCTTCGATTTAAACAAGCATCTGCAGTTTCTTCCTACGCTCCTAACCGTTTCAACAGCTCTCCACAGCCTTTTGCTTTTCAACAGCTGCCTTCAGGTGCAGTTTGTTTGGTGTGGGTCTACTAAACAAATAAATACAAATGATTTTGCCACAGGTGTTCCTATTACAGTGGGTGGGTGTCCCTGGTTGCTGATGCTTTAATCCTTACAGGAGACTGTGTGTGTCTTGTTTGAATGGAAGAGCGTGTTTGTCGGATGAGAGAAGCATCCACCTTGCATCGGGTGTGATGAGTTGTGTCAACCCCATTCGTTTGTTTGCCCGTCTCCTGTGTTAAAAGAAAGCCCCAGTGGACCAGAGTTGATGCTGATAGATCTGTCAGAGGAGCTGTCAGCTCTCCTCCTGGGTAACGGTGTGTGTCGGCTAGCTACTGGGCAGCCTGGAGTCTGTGATCCGACATTTGGTCCATTCCCATGAGTAGCAAGATTTCCGTCCTGTCTGCCACCATCTCGGAGTGACAAGCTCTGGTAGATGAAGGCAGCACCCTTGCAGCCTTCAGAGACCAGACAGTATTTGCAAGCAACCAAATTGAAATACCTTTGCAAAAAAAACATGCGCTAACACATTTTCTTAAAAGTGTGTCCAATCTATGTGGCGTGTGTTTCAGAGGAGTGCGTACTTTCCTGTGTGAGCTTGAGCATGAGATAGTCATAAAGTCATACAGTATGGAAACAGCAGGTAGATGTCCTTACCAAGTTTTATCCTTACTTTGTTTCTGCTTGCCCTCTTCACTGAAGCCCGGTTCACACCAAAGATCGTATTTCGACCTTGACACTCAAAGCATTCCCTCTCAAAATGGCTGCTTCACTACTGCCTGACTATCTCATACTAGCTAAGGCTGTTTGGCCTGAAAACAACATCAAGTCAAGTCAAGTCAAGAGAGTTTTGTCATATGTCCCAGATAGAACAATTAAATTCTTACTTGCAGCAGCACAACAGAATATGTAAACAGTACACTGTAAACAATACAATAAATCAGAAAAAAAGTTCAGTATGTGTATATACACACGCACGTGTATACATAAATAAACAAACAATAATAGTGCAATAATAACAATAATAGTCTTTGTAGTTCAGAGCTTATTTGAGGTTGTCATGTTTGTCTAATGGCTGTTGGGATGAAGCTGTTCCTGAACCTGGATGTTACAGTTTTCAGGCTCCTGTACCTTCTTCCCGATGGCAGGAGTGAAATGAGTGTGTGGCCAGGATGGTGTGGGTCTCTGATGATGCTGGCTGCCTTTTTGAGGCAGCGACTCCAGTAAATCCCTTTGATGGAGGGGAGGTCAGAACCCGTGATGGACTGGGATGTGTTCACAACTTTTTGCAGTCTTCTTCGCTCTTGTGCATTCAAGTTGCCGAACCAGGTCGTGATGCAACCAGTCAATATGCTCTCTACTGCACACCTGTACAAAAGTTGTCCAAAACTGCACCAACTTTTAAACTGCTCTGGCTCCTCCTTACTACTGTTGTTCCCTTCAAGAATATGTTTGTGAAAATTCTACATCGCTTTATAGGGCAATATTGTTGGATGGAAATTGGGGACTGAATGAAAATTTGTTCTTCTGTGTACTTTCTTTTATATTTAATCTCTTCCTGTAGAGAAAATGTCTCTTAGTAAAGTTTAACCATCTACATATGGTGCTTTACCGTGGTAGATCTTATCTCTCTCTGTCTCCCATGCCCCCACCCCACCTCATTCTGAAATGATTTAGATTTATCCCTGGAGGTAGTTTCAGTCGCTCCACTTTATGATGATTCATTGTGTCATCACTACTCTCAAGGGCCTCCAATCGACATTTATGTTGTTTCAATACTTTCTCCAATGATTTCAGAAATCCTTCAACCTTTGGGGACAGTGAATTAGACGGCTCTTGGTGCAAGACAATCCATCTAAAGAAAAATCTAACAAGAAATAATTTGTGAGGGCAGAAATAGACACAAGTTTTATTGAGAATTTAAGGTCTTTAAATGTGGCAAGGCTTAGCGAAGTGGTGCTAAGTGCATATGAATACACTAGGCGACCAAACAAAAATGGATGAGCAAACAGAGTTAGTGGTTACCCTCTGGCATTTCTCTGATGGGGAGCTGAAGTAGATAAATAAATTTAATGCGAAGGTAGATATACAAAATGCTGGAGTAACTCAGCGGGACAGGCGCATCTCTGGAGAGAAGGAATGGGTGATGTTCGGGTCGAGACCCTTCTTCTAATTTATTCTTTTAATGCTCTCCCTCTAATGTGAGCTTGTGATCTGTTTTATTTTGATGAGGGTTGGCTTACCAGAGAGTAACATGGTGTCGGCCCATGGGCATGCTGGAGATTCGGGACAAGGCACCATCTCTCACAACAACTCCTTTATCCAAACATTGCAGCCATCAATTAATTACTAAGTCATTAGTTCTAAGGTAACTAGTGCTGGCATCACAAATGATCCCAGCCATCCCTAAGGCAGCTATGGACCATGTGTTGGAATTCAATTGAGCACCAGCACTGGACCTTTTACTGTTGTCGCCACAACACTCTACTGCGAATAAAAGTGTGACATGTATCGGGAGGGGTGTTGCACACATTCCTTTGAATCTTAGCATGTTACTTTTAGTCAATTATGCATTCTTCAATATAATGGGATAATGCAAATGAAATCTTCCTGACAAAGGTCACAAAAATCTTCCTGACAAACTTCCTTCAGAAGTTGTCTTTCACTTCTTGTGGGAATTTGTCCTACCATGTCTGACATTAAGCTTGGTCGGTGGGAAGGAGTGGGGAAGGTGGGGAGAAGAGGGTAGTGTTGGGGGAAAGTGACAAACCAATACACTCCATCTGGTTTATGATGGAGCTAGGTGGAAGAAAATGCATGTTTAATTGGAGATAATGTTAGGCATGCACTAAGCGTGTATTGATGCAGAGATGGCATTCAAACTTTTATGGTTCTAAGTAAGGTCCTACTTGAATGAATGAATGAATGAATGAATAAGTTTATTGGCCATGTATTCACATACAAGGAATTTGCCTTGGTGCTCCGCCCACAAGTGACAACATGACATACAGTGACAGTTAGACACTTCACACTGAAGCCACACATAAAAGTCTCTTGTCGATTCAGGACATAGAAGCAGAACTGCCATTGGAAACCTTGAGCTTACTCTGCTATTCAACAAGATCTTCTAACTCATTTTACTACCCTTTCCCCTATAATTTGCCAATTTTCTAGAAATCAATCAGTCTTTGCTTTGAATCTATGAGTGACTGAACCTCCTTTTTTTTTAGTTAAGAATCCCAATTTGGACACAAAATTCCAGGTTTATTTCACCAAGATCCTGAATAATTGTAGCAAGACATATATTAGTGTGGCCCAGTGGTGCAACTGGCAGAGCTGCTGCCTACTGCACCAGAGACCGGGGTCAATACTGACCGTGGTTACTGTCTGTGTGTAGTTTGCATGTTCTCCATATGATTGCGTGGGTTTCTTCCAGGGGCTCCAGTTTCCTCTCACATCCCAAAGATGTGTGGGTTTGCGGTTGGCCTCCGTAATATTTTCACTACTGCGTAAGGAGTGAATGAGAGAGTGGAATATCATTAGGCAAATGTGAACATGTGATTGATGGTCAACATGCACTCAGTGGGCCAAAGGGCCAGTTTTCATGCTGTATTTTTCAGGGCGATCTTTAAAGTGTTGTCTGTCCATTTCCTTCCACGAATGCTACCCAGCACTATCTTTTGCTGTTGGTCTTAGACCATTGAACATTCTTCCTAGCCAGGTAGTAAGATCAACCAACAAGAAGGATGAAACGTATCAAAGAATATTGATTTAATATAATTTAAACAGGTGCTGAAGACAGACTAAACCAGAGGTTGATTAATTAATTAATTTATCTACAAACAGTGTTGATGACTGCAAAGGGAGTTATTTATTCATCAGTTATTTTATTTATGGTCAGGGTGATGGTAATTGAGGGAGTGGTATTTATTTATTTTTAATTATGCATTACGCCAAACGCTGAATGATAATTATTCATGGAGTGATATTTAGTCATTTGAAATATTTATTGTAGTTGAAGGCCAAAGAGAGATTCATTTGAAGTGATATTTATTAATACAGTATTAATTGCACTGGAGGACGAAAGCAAAGAGTTATTAATAGATTATGGGCAAATTTTACTGAAGGCTAGCTGTTTAGCTTATTTTTATCTACATTCATAATCTTATTTAAAACCACTTTAAAAAATAGGTTTTTAATTCATTTGTATGCATAATTATTTCTTGGTTAAAAAAGGAGCAGCAGAATAAAATAAATTTAAATATAAAGACCTAAAGTACATCTAGCTGTAAACAAAGTTTCTGGGTTTCTCATCCAATTTAGGAAAGTCCAAAGCAGGGTTATTTTTGTTCCGAGATGCAGCATTGGACAAAGTGCAAGCCTCACCAGGGACAATTGAATGTCGAAATTCAGCGACAAAACTGGATTAATTTGTGCATGATAACCTAGCCACTTACCCCGAAAACTCCAAAAAACGGCAACATACCATTAAAATAATATTCCATATCATAGTCTTAATAGTTTATTCTTCAATGCTCTGAGCTAATGTGGGCATTTAGTGTTAATGCAGCTGAATTGCTTTAGTGTTTGTGTTTCTATAACTATTTTTATTGAATTGCTGTGAAGTTAGTAGTAGATATGTCCCATGTTTGATAATAACTGATGTCAGATTTTCAAAGAGTTGTAAGACATTCTGTTTGTACAACTCCAATGTTTGCATTTAATGGACATATTGTAAGTGACTTAAATATGAAAAGGGGAGATATTGTTGTGGTCAAATCCCCTACAATCTGCACTACAATTGATTTATTCCATTTGAGTAGGGTGAATTTTCTGATTGCATCTATTCCTTTCTCTCCATTAACCTTTCCAGTAAAGATGGGGAAGATATTTCCAGGCAATCATTGATTTCGATGCATTGGAAGTATCGTTTAAATGAAGCCATTAAGTTGCATGTGCCAACCATAGATTTCCAACCTATTTGAATGTGAATGGAATACTCAGTTTCCTTTATGTGACCTTTCCCAATAGATAACATTAAATGGTCACCATTAAATTACTGGAGATTCTGCTAGGAAAGAATCTTGAATGGATTACAGCAAATTGTTCACTGTGCTGCTTTGCAAGTGGATATAATGGGGTAGTAGTTCTGCTAATCATCTTAATAATGACCTTGGTAACTGTAGTGAGCCAAAACACATACCTAAAAATTCAGCGGACAGAGTAGTTCTAAAATTAAATGAATTGCAAAATTGTTGAATAGCTACTTTGGTTCTGTCTTCACTAAGGAAGACATAAATAATCTGCCGGAAATAGCAGGGTCAAATGAGATGGAGGAACTGAGTGAAATCCAGGTTAGCCGGGAAGTGGTGTTAGGTAAATTGAATGGATTAAAGGCCGATACATCCCCAGGGCCAGATAGGCGGCATCCTAGAGTACTTAAGGAAGTAGCCCCAGAAATAGTGGATGCATTAGTGATAATTTTTCAAAACTCCATAGATTCTGGAGTAGTTCCTGAGGATTGGAGGGTAGCTAATGTAACCCCGCTTTTTAAAAAGGAAGGGAGAGAGAAAATGGGGAATTACAGACCAGTTAGTCTAACATCGGTAGTGGGGAAACTGCTAGAGACAGTTATTAAAGATGGGATAGCAGCACATTTGGAAAGTGGTGAAATCATTGGACAAAGTCAGCATGGATTTACGAAAGGTAAATCATGTCTGACGAATCTTATAGAATTTTTCGAGGATGTAACTAGTAGAGTGGATAAGAGAGAACCAGTGGATGTGTTATATCTGGACTTCCAGAAGGCTTTCGACAAGGTCCCACATAAGAGATTAGGATACAAACTTAAATCACACGGTATTGGGGGTTCAGTATTGATGTGGATAGAGAACTGGCTGGCAAACAGGAAGCAAAGAGTAGGAGTAAACGGGTCCTTTTCAGAATGGCAGGCAGTGACTAGCGGGGTACCGCAAGGCTCAGTGATGGGACCCCAGCTATTTACAATATATATTAATGATTTGGACGAGGGAATTGAATGCAACATCTGGAAGTTTGCGGATGACACGAAGCTGGGGAGCAGTGTTAGCTGTGAGGAGGCTGCTAGGAGGCTGCAAGGTGACTTGGATAGGCTGGGTGAGTGGGAAAATGCATGGCAGATGCAGTATAATGTGGATAAATGTGAGGATATCCACTTTGGTGGCAAAACAGGAAAGTAGACTATTATCTGAATGGTGGTCGATTAGGAAAAGGGGAGATGCAACGAGACCTGGGTGTCATGGTACACCAGTCATTGAAAGTACGCATGCAGGTGCAGCAGGCAGTGAAGAAAGCGAATGGTATGTTAGCATTCTTAGCAAAAGGATTTGAGTATAGGAGCAGGGAGGTTCTATTGCAGTTGTACAGGGTCTTGGTGAGACCACACCTGGAGTATTGCGTACAGTTTTGGTCTCCAAATCTGAGGAAAGACATTCTTGCCATAGAGGGAGTACAGAGAAGGTTCACCAGACTGATTCCTGGGATGTCAGGACTTTCATATGAAGAAAGACTGGATAGACTCGGCTTGTACTCGCTAGAATTTAGAAGATTGAGGGGGGATCTTATAGAAACTTACAAAATTCTTAAGGTGTTGGACAGGCTAGATGCAGGAAGATTGTTCCCGATGTTGGGGAAGTCCAGGACAAGGGTCACAGTTTAAGGATAAAGGGGAAATCTTTTAGGACCGAGATGAGAAAAACATTTTTCACACAGAGAGTGGTGAATCTGTGGAATTCTCTGCCACAGAAGGTAGTTGAGGCCAGTTCATTGGCTATATTTAAGATGGAGTTAAATGTGGCCCTTGTGGCTAAAGGGATCTGGGGGTATGGAGAGAAGGCAGGTACAGGATACTGAGGGATGATCAGCCATGATCATATTGAATGGCGGTGCAGGCTCGAAGGGCCGAATGGACTACTCCTGCACCTATTTTCTATGTTTCTATGTTTCTATGTTGGAAGTATCCACATTAAGAAAAATTATGCTTACCAGTACCCCTGGTGAAATATTTTTTTTATTGTGACTCCCGTCAGGTGGGTCAACACATAAGCTTTCCGAGGTAGTAAACTGTAGATCAGTGTCACTCATGTTATGAGTTATACTTTGTAGCTACACCCACTAGTTTAACAGAAAGCTTTGCTGCCCTTTCTCCCTCACTTTGGAGTTATGTGCTAAGATGAAGTTACCTATGCTGTAATGTTAATAAAGTCTTTGGATCTTAATCACTGTGCGTGACTTAAGTTATTCCAACAGCAGAAGCTCAACATGGTCAGAGTGTACGGACTCACTCCTTGCTTAATTATATTGCTTTTATTTTAGTTTGTTGTTTTCTCTGATATATATTACTATGGCTTCTGCTCTCAGAAAACCAGAGATCCAGGTGTTTGTCGAGGACCTTGCAGAACGGTGGAGCGTATTTGAAGAAGACTTCTCAATTTACATTGAAGCGGTTCACCCGACTGCTTCTCCCAGTGTTCGAGCGTCAATTCTTCTTAATCTAGCAGGCACAGAAGCTGCTCGACGTGCCAGAGGATTTAATTATAAACCGGCTAGATTTGACCCGGCTGGTGTCCGGATCGCTCCTGTTGAGTCTATCCGAGACCCTGACTGCCTACTACGCAAATTCCGACAGTTATGTGAGTTATGTACTAATTTGGTCATGGAGAGGCATTTGTTCTTCTCCTGAAGCCAGAGACAGGGTGAACCTGTGGAGATATATGTCAGTGCATTGAAGCACATTGCCAATCGATGCGATTTCAGGGATAAATGTGATAGCCTAGTCCGTGACCGTTTGGTCTATGGTGTCCGCAATGATAAAATACGCGATGAGTTACTGCGGGAGGCTGAGCTTACTCTAGAGACTGCTGAAAACCGCTCACATTACTGAAATGGCTGATGCTCACACAAATGTTTTAGGGCATTCTGCAGGTCGTGAAATTAATGTTGCCGGCATGTCTTATCAAATCTGTCGCTGTTCTCCTGCCCGATAACTCTATCGTGAGACTGATAGACAATTGTTTTAACTGTGGGGGTTCGCAAGCTGCTGCTCGTGACCGTTGCCATGCGTATGGAAAATTATGTCTATTTTGTAACAAACTGAATCATTTCTTCAGATGCTGTCATTTGAGTAGCAACAGATTTCAAACAAGGCAATCTGTTCATTCACTTGGCCATGAGAACTTTCTCTCGGAATACTCTCAACCAGCTCCCATGGATTTGCAGGCTGCTAACGAAGGTGTTGACTTCGATGTGCACTCCTTGTCTGATTTAATGCACAAACAACTAGACCCCAAGGTCGCTTTGCTCGTTAATGGCAAGAAATTTTAACTGAAAGTTGACACAGGGGCCAGGTGTAACGTGATCTCTCTAGCTGTGTTGAAAAAGTTACGAAAAACAGAGACTGGCACTCCTACGGCTGCCTCCCTTCTCCCATTTGCAGGAGGTCCAGTGCACCCTATCGGTCAAGTCGAGCTACGCTGCTGTCTTAACTCACTTGTCCACAACCTGAGTTTCTATGTTGTTCATGAGGATGTGCCGTCTCTGCTGGGTGCCAACGAATGTCACGACCTGGGACTTGTCTCTTTCAACCCTTCTGTTTGTCATCTGACTACAACCTATGACATTAGCCAACAAATCCTGACATAATGCAAAACTTTGTTTGACAACAAGCTGGGCAGGTTGCCTGTTAAGTACACAATTACCATTAACCCTGAGGTAATTCCAGTTGTCCGTCCAGCTCACAAGATTTCCCATGCTATGCGGGACCATGTTCAAAGTGAACTCAACAGGATGGTGTCTCTAGGTGTGATTGCTCCCGTCACTGACCCCTTGGATTGGGTTTCCACCATGGTTGTGGCAACAAAGAAGAATAAGAACGAAATATGGATTTGTATCAATCCTAAGGACTTAAAACAGCCATTAAATGACCTCACTATCCCATGCGCACTGTGGACGAGATTGCAGCGCAGATGGCTGAAGCAACTGTATTCACTGTTCTAGATGCCAAGAGTTCATTCTGGCAGATTTCGCTGGAACACAATTCCTCCAAGTTAACCACCGTTCCAACAGCAGAAGCACAACACAAACAATATCCTGGATGAATGCAGAGGGTTGAGCAGCATCTGTGGGGCGAAAGAAATTTACATTTTGGATCAAAATCCTGCATCAGGAGTCAGGGTTGAACCAGGTCCTGATGCATGGTTTCAACTAGAAATGCTGACAATTCCTTACCCCTTCCACAGATGCTGTTTGACCCGCTGAGTTCCTCCAGCAGATTGTTTGTTGTTCCATCTTATGCCGTCACATTTTTAGACGTAGTTGATGGAGCTAGTCAGATGTATCAAGGCATTCGAAAGAAATCTGCCACAGTTCAATTATCAGCTTCATCAACACCAGCACACAGGACATATGTTGGATACGGAGGCTAGAGGAGTGATAGGTAAGGATCAAGGGAGCTTTATCTCTCTTCTATCTGGGGAAGAGAGGGTGAGAGCAAAAATGGAGGAAACGTTTTTGAGGTCAACTATGGTAGAGGGAGAGCTGTGTTTCCTGGAGGGGAATATTTCAGAGATCCTGGAGCAGAAAGTCTCTTCTTGAGAACAGATGTGGTGGAGACAGGGAAACTAACTAAAAGGAATGGTGTCCATACAGGAGACGGGTTGAGAGGTAGTAGATGTGGAAATCCATAGGATTGTAGTAGATATTGGTGGCAAGTTTGTCTTCAAATGTAAGCAGAGAGATACAGAAAAGGAAGAGGTTCAGAAATTGTGCACATGAAATTGAGGGCAGGATGAAATTCGGCAGCATAGGTGGTAAAATGAGGAAATCCACATGAGTGCAGGAAGCAGCATCAATAATATCATCAATGTGGCAGAGAAAAGTTAGAGAGGAGTACCACTGTAAGCTTGGAAAAAAAGGCTCAAATGCCAACAAGACTGGCATAGCTAGGGCCCGTACGAGTGTCCAAGTTTACACCTTTCATTTGTAGAGCATGGGAGGAATGAGAATAATTGTTGACTGATTTTCACCTGTATTTCTGCTGCGAACTGACAGTACTTAAAGCTTCCTGCCACCATTACTGCCTTCTGATATTTCTTCTTTATTGTTAACATTGAGCACTTCCATCTTAGCTTAGATGCAAACCATAGGTCACT
>CM075977.1:241082941-241193010 GCA_038087875.1 Malacoraja senta | reverse complement strand
GATCCCATGTACACACGGGGTGGGGGCTGGTCCCCCACGCAATATTCCACCTCTCTACCAATTCCAATATTGGTGGCCAGTTGGGGGGGGCTTTCTGGAGCTCTAGTATGGGTATTGTGGGCTGAAGAGACTGGTTTCCAGAGGGATAGTATGGACATTGTGGGCCAAATGGATTCTTGGGGTGGCAGCTCAGTCACTCAAGCCCGATGTGCTGGCAGCTCATGGCTGGTGGGCTGGCAGTTGACTCACGGCTATTCCTTGAAATTCCATTTCAAGCAGGGTGCAAGGCCACCAAATTCAAATGCAGTTTCCTACCATTTTAAGCAGGGTGCATGGCTACCAAATTCAAGTGCAGTTTTGTACCACTTCAAGCAGGATGCAAGGCCACCAAATTCAAGTGCAGTTTCATACCACTTCAAGCAGGGTGCAAGGCCACCAAATTCAAGTGCAGTTTCATATCACTTCAAGCAGGGTGCAAAGCCACCAAATTCAAGTACAGTTTCATACCACTTCAAGCGGAATGCAAGGCCACCAAATTCAAGTGCAGTTTCATACCACTTCATGCAGGGAGGAAGGCCACCAAATTCAAATGGCATTTTCATACCATTTCATGCAGGGTGCAACGACACCGCATTCAAATGCAGTTTCATACCATTTCAAGCAGGGTGAAACCACCATAAAACCACCATTAAACTACACAAAACACCACATAAACACCACACTCACAGTTCAGAAGACATTCATGTGTTCAGCTGATTCACAGCTCAGACAGTGTCGTGACCTCTCCCTCCCCCATCTTGCAGAGACTGAGCCACACCCACACTTCCGGGGTTTTATAATCCCTCCCCCTCCCACCAGAAGGGGCGTGGCCTTCATGATTGACTGCTGAGAGATTCTCAACATTTTTAAACACTAATAACAACTTTTATTTTTCATTGATGGGAAGAATCCTCTGCACCTGATGAGCAGAGGGGGACTAAGATGGCCAAAAATAACAGCTGTAACTGGTAGCGTTTTATCTAAAATCAATATAGAGTGCAAACAGGAAGTTGTCAAGTTTAGACTTTTAATCATTTGCCATTTCAAACCAACCACCACCAACCATTTGCTGGGCTTTATTTCAAACCAACCACCACCAACCATTTGCTGGGCTTTATTTCAAACCAACCACCACCAACCATTTGCTGGGCTTTATTTCAAACCAACCACCACCAACCATTTGCTGGGCTTTATTTCAAACCAACCATTCGCTGTGCTTTATTTCAAACCAACCACATTTTCATTTTCAAACCACATTAAGGGCACTCAAGGTCAGTAAAACCACACACAGTTTAGTAGACATGTGTTCACTGTTATTCACGGCTCAGACTGAGAGACGTGACCCTCTCACTCCCCCATCTTGCAGAGACTGACTGAGGCACTCAACACTTCTGGGTTTTATAGTCCTCTCCGGAAGGGGCGTGGCCTTCAGGAGAGAGAATCTCAACATTTTTAAACCTAATAACTCTTTTATTTTTCATCAATGAGAAAAATCCTCTTGTCCTGCACAGCGGAGGGGGACTCTGAGTAAGATGGCCAAAATCACAGCCGTAAGTGGCAGTGTTTTTTCTAAAATCAATACACAGAACAGGAAGTTGTCAAGATCAGACTTTTAGTACTATAGATAATCAAATCACTTTTAATCCTATATGTTAACTAGGGAGGCCGTGAGCAAAATGTTTTTTTGTTTATTCCAATTTACCAGGAAGAAAATTGTCAAAAATAATGGAAAATAATGTCTTTTGTTGTTCCAATTTGATCAGGTAGAAAATGGGGACAAAATGTATCAGATTTGAAGAGACATATCATTCACATCAAGGTTATGTCCAATGACTAGCAGAAACTGAAGAATCCCTGTTGGAAAATGTAAGCAAACACAAGATTTTCTACAAATGTCAGTAGATTGTTCAACAACAACTTGCACTATCTAAAGTCGAGCAACTAACCGGAAGCAAACAGCTAAATATTTGTTTCAAATCTTTGGAGTTTTGCATGATGTAGAGGTTTTGGAGATGGTGCAGAGGAGGTTTACCAGAAGCTGTTTGGATTAGAGAGTTTAAATAGACTTGGGTTGTTTTCTCTATAATGTTGACGGTTGAGGGGAGACTTGATAGAAGTATATAAAATTATGAGCGGCATAATAGATATAATAGACAGCCAGAATCTTTTTCCCAGGGCAGAAATATCCAACACTAGAGGGCATAGCTATAAGGTGATAAGAGAAAAGTTTAATGGAGATGTGCGGGGCAAGTTTTACACAGAGAGTGTTGGGGCCCTGGAACACGTTGCCAAAGGTGATGGGGGGGGGGGGCAGATACGATACTGGTGGTTAAGAGGCTTTTAGAGGCACATAGAAGTGTAAGGAATAGTCGGGATATGGATCATGTATAGGCAGATGAGATGATTTCAGATAGGCATCATGTTCTACACAAACATTGTGGCCCGAAGGCCGGGCTTCTGTGCTGTACAGCTCCATGTTCTATGTTCTGTTATTATAAAGGAGTCAACAACACAAGTGGCTGCCCTCCTCCCATTCACCTGCCTCCTTCTCATAAGATTGTTTCAAATGACTACTTCCAGCGAGGCAGGCAAACAAATTTAAACCGTCTGAAGAAGGGTCTCGACCCGAAACGTTGCCTATTTCCTTCGCTCCATAGATGCTGCCTCACCCGCTGCGTTTCTCCAGCATTTTTGTCTACCTTCGATTTTCCAGCATCTGCAGTTCCTTCTTAAACAATAAACCGTATCTTTGCTCTGTCAAAACCACATCACTTACCAGTATTGTTAAAGTGTGCTAAAGGCCTTGGATTTCCTAGTTTGAGTGAAAACCTATACATAGTAATAATGTCAAACTAAGTTTTTGGCTGACTCGGACACTTACCTTAACCACTGAATCCATGAAGTCACAGAATTGCCTTGCATCGAAAAGGTCCTGACAGGTTTTATGATAAAAGATTTATTTACTGCGGTAAACTTGATTACAAAAATTTGCTGCAGTTCCATTTGCTGGCTGAAACGTTTCAGAAATAAGGAACAAGTGCAAATACCTGGTGCAGCATTTCATGTCAATGAACTTTCATCACAACTGACCAAAAATAGAAATCTCATTCGGGAGAAAGGCAGAATTTTTTTCAGTTTGGAATTCCTGAGAGAGGTGGCAGTGAATGAAACAACATTGCAAAAACAAAGTGCTGCAAGTCAATCCACTTACAAAAATGATTATTCTAGATAATCCTGCTAAACCAGCTTCTTACTGACCACCATTGTCAATCTCATATAGTCACTCAAAAGAAGGAAAGGTAATATATAGCCTTAAGGGCCTGTCCCACTTGGACGACCTAATCCACGAGTTTAGAAGACCCTAGACGAGTTGAAAATAATGTCAAGGTAGTGTTGACTCGCCAAAGTAAAATACCTCCTACGACCTCCTATGACTATGTCTGCGACCTCCTACGACTATGTCTGCGACCTCCTACGACTATGTCTATGACCTCCTACGACTATGTCTGCGACCTCCTACGACTATGTCTACGACTATGTCTACGACCTCCTACGACTATGTCTGCGACCTCCTACGACTATGTCTGCGACCTCCTACGACTATGTCTACGACCTCCTACGACTATGTCTACGACCTCCTACGACTATGTCTACGACCTCCTACGACTATGTCTACGACCTCCTACGACTATGTCTACGACCTCCTACGACTATGTCTACGACCTCCTACGACTATGTCTACGACCTCCTACGACTATGTCTACGACCTCCTACGACTATGTCTATGACCTCCTACGACTATGTCTACGACCTCCTACGACTATGTCTACGACCTCCTACGACTATGTCTGCGACCTCCTACGACTATGTCTACGACCTCCTACGACTATGTCTGCGACCTCCTACGACCTTCTACGACCCCCCTCGACCTCAGTCTTCCACACCTAAGACCAATTACGAATGGAAAATGATCACATGATAAAATGATGTCATGTTTGCATTTTTTTTCTCGGGCCAGTTTATCAACCTACGATTATCTACGACTATCTACGACTACCATCACGACCTACTACGACCTACCTACGAGTAATAAGTGGCAATTTTTTCCATGCCAACCTTTTTATTTACTCGTGGACATTTTTTATCAGGCTGGAAAAAACCCCGCGACCTACTTGAGGCCATGAGTAGGCGGAGGACCACTCACGAGCATGAGGAAGAGTTACGAAGACCTCCTACGACCTTCTACGGCCTCCTATGACCTCATGGCGACCATGCTGCGAGTAAGAGTCAAGGGCAAACTCGGCAGAGGTCGCCAATTAGGTCGTGAAAGTGGGACAAGGGCTTTAGATAGACACAAACGCTGGAGTAACTCAGCGGAACAGCCAGCATCTCTGGAGAGAAGGAATAGGTGACATTTTGGGTCGAATCCCTTCTGCAAAGTCTGAAGAAGGGTCACGACCCGAAACATCACCCATTCCTCTCCAGAGAATGCGGCCTGTCCCGTTGAGTTACTCCAGCATTTGTGTCCATCTTCGGTTTAAACCAGCATCTGCAATTCCTTCCGACTCATATGTAGCCTTGTCAAGTTGCATCAGATAAACTGATTCACTTACACAACTATATTTTGATGACATTATTTTACATTTTATATATCAAAATGGGTGTATCACACATATACATAAACCATCAATCAAATTAAAATTCTCTCCAATCAATTTTGGAACATTCAAACATATTCTAACATATTCTCTAACTGAAATAAATGAATATGTATTAAAATACCTAACCACATTACTCACATTTCTAATAGACACAAATCTCTGAGGCACATAGGACAATAGAAAAATATTACCTTTTCCATAAAAAATTATTGTTCCTCATAAACTGTGCTTTTATTGATGTTAATCAAATCACGATCACAATAAAAACACTATTACTGTAAGCTCTTATCTAATTTAGAAGGTAATTAATTAAACTTCACTTCCTTGCAACTGCAATTAAAAGTAAGCACTAATTTTAGTTGTAGATTGAGAAATGCAAAGATTTTGAGAAAATTAGATAAAATGAATCATATCAAACAACTCCATCATTTATTTAACATTAGCTGGGTTTACCCCCACCCATCTCCAATTACATGCATTCCCTGGGTTATGTAAGGCTTCTGTTCCAGAGAACAGTTTGTAAACCAATTTCTCCATTTATTCAGAAATTAATGTTTTCCACAGTAACCCCATATTGCATTGCTTGACATACACCTGTCATTTTTCTTAATTACATTGAATAAACACTCAAATACTGCTGATAAGCAGATTAAATATTTACTGTAACCATTCATTAAAAAATGCCACAAAGCATATTATGATTATGATTATTATTATTATTATTATTATTATTATTTTTATTAGCTTGAAAAAATATTTTTAAATGTCTGGGAGAGTGTGTATGGAGTCAGAGGATGTATCCAATAGTGGGAGAATCTTGGACCGAGAAGGCACAGCCTCAGAATAAAAGCTCACAGGGCACACACCTTTAGAATGGAGATAGAAACATAGAAACATAGAAACATAGAAAATAGGTGCAGGAGTAGGCCATTCAGCCCTTCGAGCTGGCACCGCCATTCAATTTGATCATGGCTGATCATCCAAAATCAGTACCCCGTTCCTGCTTTCTACCCATATCCCTTGTTTCTGTTAGCCCTAAAAGCTAAGATGAAGAGGAATTTCTTTAGCCAGGGGATGGTGAATCTGTGGAATTCATTGCAATAGACAGTTGCGGAGGCCAAGACATTGCGTATTTTTAAAACAGATTGGTTCTTGAGTAGGAAAGTTATCAAAGGCTACGGGGAGAAAGCAGGAAAATGGGGTTGAGAGGGAAAAATAGATCAGCCATGATTGAATGTCAGAGGGACTCGATGGGGTGAATGGCCTAATTCTACTATGTCTTATGATCTTATTTTCCATAAGTCATGTCATTCATAACCAAGGGAGCCCTGGAAAATACAATAACTTATGTAAAGCTACACTGTGTATTTTTGAGATTATATGATGAAATGCTTGCGAACTACTGAGATATTCAAAAGTAATTTGAAAATGTGATTATAAAACATAAATACTGTTAAACTTTAATGGATAGCCTATTAATAAAACTGACTAATTAAATATATGTTGCATTCAATTTTAAACCAGTATTTTTTTACAAGGGAATAAAAGTTTGTTTATGTCTTCCCTTTTTATAACCTCAAGATGTTCTAAAGCAAATTACTTTCAATTAAATAACAAAGTATAACCACTGCTGTAATGTGAGAAATGCATTAATCAATGTATGCACTACACAGGAATTAGATAACATTTAGATTTGTATTCTTTTCAGGCAGCCACTTTGGGTCAAAGGAGACTAACTTTTATGTGTAGGAAGGAACTGCAGATGATTGTTTAAACCAAAGATAGACACAAAATGCTGGAGTAACTCAGTGGGACAGGCAACATCTCCGGAGAGAAGGAATGGGTGACATTTCGGGTCGAGATCCTTCTTCAGACCTGATCCCGTCTCAACCCGAAACGTCACCAATTCCTTCTCTCCAGAGATGCTGCCTGTCCTGCCGAGGTACTCCAGCTTTTTGAGACTAACTTCTATTCCAGTTTGGTGACTTCTAAGGTTGTTAATGAGGCCATGTAGGGACTACAGACTCTTACACAGATAGACAGATAGCGACTGGTGTGGAGGTGGGTGGGAGCTAGTGAGGTTATCCTTCAATTATGCCATTTACACAGCATTTCTATGCGTTCCCAATGTATGGCTCTCTGTAATGGCAATTTCAAATTATTCCAAGCTTCAGCTTTCCATCGCCGTTACTACACAAGCAGGGAGGAGTGATCGTACGCAGCCGATAGCAAAAATGAATCCTCCAGTCGTTAGTTCCGGTTTAGTTGATTCTTTATTGAAATAGTTGTACAGACAAAGAAGTAAACATACCAGTCCTCTTATCCTCATACAAATCGTAGCTTTCCGTTCTTACTATCTGATCTGGTAAAAAAATATATTCCTTCTCTCCTGCTCGCTCCAGTCGATCTGACCACTCCCAGTGGTTTCGTTAGCCTCATCCGCTGTATGTCACACCCATCTACGTATCAAAATCCCACCCCTAAGCGTACAAAATAATTCTGTAAGAAATATCTAGACAAACTAATAACATATGCTAACAGTAACTAGCCTAAGCAAGAATGGCTCCGACACCCTCAATGCCATCCCGAATGCTCCTTCTCCATCTCAAACAGTCATGGTCTAGAAGTCCCAGGAGTCAGCGTTGTTGATGGTGGCAGACATGATAGTGTGGTTTTAGAGGTGTTTAGATGGGCACATGGATTTACTGGGAAGGGAGGGGTATGCATCATGTGTAGGTAGATGAGATTAGTTTGTGGCATTATGTTCAGCACAGACATTTTGAGCTGAAAGGTTTGTGTCTGTGCTGTACTTTTATATGTTCTATGCTCTACGAATCAGGGGAGATGATGCTTTTCATCAAGAAGGCCTTCAACATATTTTTAAATCATCCCCTTTATGCACCTGATAATCTCTTAATATATCCCAAATAGAGTGCCTGTTTCAGACA
Source organism: Malacoraja senta (assembly GCA_038087875.1). Taxonomy (NCBI): domain Eukaryota; kingdom Metazoa; phylum Chordata; class Chondrichthyes; order Rajiformes; family Rajidae; genus Malacoraja; species Malacoraja senta. The sequence continues at coordinate 241,185,362 of CM075977.1, read as the reverse complement.
TCTGGCATTGGACGTGAATGACCTGACCAATGCAGCCAAAGAAGTACAGCTAGGCTTCAATAGTGAATGTTTTGTAGTCAATCTCTGAAGTTTTCTGTATGTAAACGTGGTGGAGTCCACCTTATGAGATGTGCTTAAGGTGGAATTAGCTAAATATTTTTTACAAGTTGAGGAATTGAAGTTTATAGGAAATTAGAACAGAAGGGGAATTGAGGGCAATATAGATCAGGCATGATCATTCTGAATAGTGAGGCAGGCTTGAAGATCCTGGTATTATTATTAGATCAATTATACATGCTATAAGTGCAAACAGTCCATTGGTTTAATGTCTCAAACGATGGATTGATGAGATTGTATCAGTTCAGAGACCAGAAGCACTACTTGTGACAATCACTTTGGCTGGATATGACAACAGGTCAGAATCCTGTGCATTTGTGGATAGGTGGAAGAAAACTAGCAAAGCAGTGGAAAAAAAACATCCGCTTAAAAAAAAGGTCCTGGCTGGAATTTACTGTGCAAACCATTTCCAGGAATGTTGGATTGTAATTAAAGTAATCAGCAGCAGGGAAGTCATATTTTATAGAATGGGTTATCATTAAAGTGTGCAAAACTATACTAATCCATTGGGGGGGGGGGGGGGTGTGGTCTGTCACTTTTGAATGATGGTATCAAAACTGCAATTAATCATGTCTAATTTACTAAAATCTTACAATTAATTGCAATTGTTGATTTTAAACCTTGGTCCTAATGCTGTGTAATGGAAATCGTGATATCATTGAATAGCTTATGTCGTTTTTATGTAGTCATTATTCATGTGTTTTTAAGGATAGGACAGATTTGGAGGGATATGGACCAAGAGCTGGCAGGTTGAACTAGTGTAGCTGGGACATGTTGGCCGGTGTGGGCAAGTTGGGCCGAAGGGCCTGTTTCCACATTATGTCAATCTATGACTATGATTATATTTCCAAAGTGATGAAAACTACCTCTGCAAATCCAACTATTATAAAACAAAAACTGCAGTTCAGACAGGAAAAAAAATGAAAGGTGCCATGAAATGAAAGCAGAAACAGAAAACTTCTGGTCTGAAGAAGGGTCTCAACCCAAAATGTCACCCATTCCTTCTCTCCATAGATGCTGCCTGTCCCACTGAGTTACTCCAGCTTTTTTTTGTCTATCTTTGGTTTAAACCAGCTTTGGCAGTTCCTTCATTTGCTGCTAAGCTCTTCCAGAGCCTTATTTTTTTTTGCTCAATATTCCAGCATCTGTAGGCTCTTGTACCTCCAACCTAATGTAAGATACCTGTACATATTTAAGGGTTTCTTTAAATCTTATAAAATATTAAATATGCTTTTTATATTTGTATACCACATCTAAAATACAAGCACAAATCTTGGAGGACTGGTATTTAATAGTAAAATTAAACGAGAACTTACCAAGTTTGATGATTGATCTTTATTTTATGAGGAGTTACGTTGGTGTTTACGTGAAGAAGACCCGTCAGGGCGCATGCGCGTCAATCTTCAAAGCAGCGGTATGAAATCACAGATAACACAATATTTGAAGTAACATATTAAGATCAGCAACATGAGAACTACCATATGACCTTTTTTATGAGAGAGGGTTGGGCATGGCGGGTACGTTATCACCAACGTAACTCCTCATAAAATAAAGATCAAACTTCAAACTTGGTAAGTTCTCGTTTAATCTTACTATTTTACTTCAGAGTCACGTTGGTGACTACGTGAAGGCTTCAAAGCTCTGTGATTTTATGCCGTAGATCCAAATCCCGGCCTCACTGCATTGATTGACTTTCGATGAGAAACAATCAATAAAGCGTTAAACATGAAATGTTAATATCATGCAGTAACAATTGATTTGAATAATCAAAACAAACAGTAACCCGTCTATCCCAGGGGAACTAAACAGGACTTAATACTGAATTTGCAAACAGCCTCTCTCCGATCAGCCGATGGTAACATTTTGAAAATAATTCATTTGACCACCCGGCACCTATAAAATATGGCCGCTGTGAACATCCATCGTCCTAGCCGACGACGTTGCTGCTGCACTAGTGGAAAAAAGGATATATACACTTCAGTGTTAATACCTGCCTTAATCAACATTTGCTTTAAACCACCTTGAGATAGTCTGCACTAACACTCTCCTGTGTGGCTTCATGTAACTGATAAACAATGCTGTTTCTACATTTCTTAAGGTCTTTATAGCTTCAATATAATGAAAATAAATGTGCCATTACACATAAACATGGATCAGTAGGTTATGCTGAAACACAATTTTAACAAACCTGTGACACCTGGCCTGCTCTGCTTAAGCAGTATGCAATTATATAACATAACATTCTCTTCAGCAACTTCCATCCTGTCTAGCAGAAGTTTTTGCAAAATCTGCACTTGCTATGCTGAACCAATGCCAAGAGCATAACCACTTTCATGATTAGTTTGGCAAATTCAGAGACATGACAGGAACCTACTGTCAAAGCATCTTGAGGAACACACTTACATCCCAGATCGCCATATACCTGGGTTTAGGAGGTTTAGAGTTGAAATTCCTTTCATCAATCCAGCTATGATATGATGAAACTCAATAGGATCGTTCCTGACCCCATCAAAACCATACAATGACAAAGCACTTCAAGCTGTATTAATGGTGCTATAACTGAGCCCCTCATCATCGTAGAGTGTCAACAGGAACTCTAAAATATCCACAATACCTGCAGTACTATAGTCAATATTATTTTGTACACAATATTGCTCCCATTTTTTTACATAAGTAATATACCCCTTTTGAGTACTCTTTCTCCAGGCTACAGTGAGCATGTCCACCGTTCACCCAGACAGTCCTTGCTTCAGGTATGGCCTACTTAAAACCTGCAAACTAACAAGTCAATACAATCACATAACAGATGACTTTCCCTTGTTAGCAGATGCTCCAGTCAATTCCTATGCTTGGGAACCACCAAAAAGAGGTTGGATCCCTAACTGTAACATCAAAGGGAACCATGCTTGATTCGGCCAATTAGGTATTACAAGCACCCCCAAAGCAGCATCCTGCTTGATTTCTTGCAGACCGACCTATTAGGCAAAATGGTAGGAAAATATATAAACATACCACCCCAATGTAACGTCAAAGTATCAATTGCAACTGCCACCTGGTCTGGTTTCCATGAAACCAATTTAGGCTGCTGATGGTTGAACCTTGATGCAAAACAAATCGATATCTGGCATTCATATACAAGTACTATATTATTGAACACCTCCTGGTTCAACATCCAATCTATGTTGTCATGGAACTTTCGTGACTTGGCGTCTGCTACTATGTAGAATCTACCTGGTAGATAAATAGCTGAAATATATTTTCCATGCACCAGCCCAAATGTGATTAGCCAATCTGTCACATTAATATATATGCCACTTGCGTATTATTGTCAATCTGAAACTGAACATGCAGATAAAATTTGTTAGAGCAATAAGCCTCTTTATAGTTAATTGCCCATGTCTGCAGAAGCGATGCCTCTTGCTCAGTCCATCTGCCTCCACAGCTGAAACTCGTATCCGTGACACCTCACCCGAGTGCACTGACATTCATCTGCAAAATCATGGAAGGCTGGTCAAGCATTACCTTGCTATAACTTCTGGACACATGGTGAATCCACCATTGCAAATCAGAAATAGCCTTTACTGATAACTGCATAGGTTTATTATAATGACCCGAATGTATCCTTAATGCCTCAATTAGCTTGATACACCAGTCAATTAGCTCTACCCTTTTTTCCCTGGGCAGAGTCACTTAATTGAATCAATTGTGACCCAAATAGTCAGGTGTTAATTTGGATTCCTCTGGATGGCTAATGCCCAATCTTTGAAAATTGGATTTAACAACTATCACCTGTTACTTCAGCTATTCTCTTGGATACCCCTGTAATCAAGATATCATCGAGATAAGCCATGAACACCTGTACCCTGGCCTTTCAGCATGCCTATTATAGGTTTTAACAATTTTGTTGCCATAGTTGATCCATCCAGGTGAATTTCAAATATCCTGCAAATAAACAGGCATTGAGTAATGCGCATCTTTAAGCTCTAGAGTCGCCATATAGCATCCTCTTGCCCAGTTGCTTGGCAGTGACAATTCCATCTTACAATGTCTATACTACATCCCCCATCCTTTTTTGGCCTGGGAAAATATTAGACACAAATTGATGGGTTGGTGAACAAACTTATAATTACACCTTTATCACATATGCTTGCAAGTGCAGTCTGAACATCCATCTGTTCTGTTAATGAAAACTGAATAGTTCTACCAAGAACATGCTGAATGTGCAAATCACAATTTGGATTGCAATCCATTCGAAACCTTTGAATAACACTCTGTATAAACAGAGCTAAGGTAATTTGATTCCATTCATCCCAGAAACAGATGTAATGTACCCCAGTTTAAGTTGTGTCACATTTGATATGTGCACCTGAGAACCAGGCCCACCTACCTCCTTGGTACCTGGTGGATGTTTGACCATGTTCCCACTTCGTTTGTAGGGGTACTTTCTTTTTTGGAAACTTGCCGACTGCCGGTGGCTTGATCAAGCCCACCGTCTTTGCCTCGTCGTCCATGTCCTTGACACTCTTGGCGAGGTCCTCTCCGAAAAGTAGGTTTGCCGGCTGTATGTTGCTAGGCTGGAAAAATACTGCAATCTTGGAATTAATGGTGGGCCGAATGGCACTTTCCCTGAGACAATTTATCTCAAAAATGGGTGCTACAAAGCAACCCTAGTACCTCTTGCTGCGTCTCCGACACATGCCCTCCATCCACCGTTCTCGCGAACGCCGTGATTCCTGAGCCAAGTAATTTCAGGATTCTCTGCAGCTTCATCTCCTGGGCACTGCACGCCCATGCCCATCTGGCTCCATATCACCCGGTTCACTGCTGGCACCTTCAGCAACTCGCAGTTACCCCGTCTCTTGGTGATTCCAGACTCTGACTGGACAGCGAATCGTACTGCCAGAGATGGGAACTCTGACAACGGCCATCTTCGCTTTCCCAGTGGCATTCCATACTCTGACGGGACAGCGAATCGTGCTGCCAGAGAATGGACCTCTGACAACGGCCGTTCTTCGCTATTCAACAAAGTCTCCGTCAGAGTCGGGTCAGAACTGAGTTGACCCTATCGTGGAGGCCAGCTCTTCTCCCAGTGGCACTCCATACTCTGACTGGACAGCGAATCGTGCTGCCAGAGAATGGACCTCTGACAACGGCCGTTCTTCGCTAATTTCCAAGTCTCAGTCAGAGTCGGGGTCAGACCTTAGCTGACCCTCTGCACTCACCTCATGCAGGAGGGTGCTTTAAGGAGCCCTCTACCAGGTGCTGCCGGCATGGCCTTTCAGCAGCCTACCGCCCACACGACTCCTCCCCGGAGTGTGTGTTTCTGGAGCAACCTCTGGATGAGGTGCTCCATTTGGGAGAACCGTTTAAAAACGTCTCCAGCCCCGTACAGGCTCGTTGTGGCCCGACTCAGTTGAGTCCAAGGGCCTCCCAGACTTCCCCGTGCCTTACACCCGACTGGCGTTGGCTTTGGTGCTTTTTAGCACTGGGTCTGAAGTCGCCCCGCTCCCGGTCGGCGACTGTGCAGGGGTACTAGGCAGCCGCTGACAGACCGCATTCCCGCGGTTCTCCTATGCTTTACCTGCGGCTGCCCTTGCCTGGTCGTCTTCACCATGGTGCTGCCTGTGACAAAACACAGAGCACAGCACCACAGTCAAGGAACTTATTTTACTCCAGCTAAGTTTCTGACAAGTTTCAGACTTAGCTGGAGCTTTAAAACTCTTTAAAAATACCCTGAAAGTACTTACATCAGGAGGAGCTCTGTCCTCCCGCTGTCTGTGCGCCAATGCGACCGACGTAATGACGCGCATGCGCCCTGGCGGGTCTTCTTCACGTAGTCACGTAATAAAATTGGTATTGTTTTCCATATTCAGATAACCCAAGTATAAGTTTGAGCAAATGCTTTTCATTCACAAGCCATATTATCATGTGATTTCGTTCCGAGAGGAGCTCGGGTCTCGACCCGAAACGCCACCGATTCCTTTTCTCTAGAGATTATGTCTGACCCACTGAGTTACTCCAGCCTTTTGTGTCTATCTTCGGTTTGAACCAGCATCTGCAGTTCCTTCCTACACATTAGAATTATTGAGGTTGATCATATCACGGCAGATTACAGCTAATTGGCCAGATTTCACCTCATCTGGCATCACCATAAATAATTCCTTTCACACTCACAGAATTTGTAGATTCAACAAATGGTATTTATTTTTAATGATTAAGTTAAGAGAGTTAACAATAGCATCTTAAAAGACACTGATCCCAACACATTATTATCTTGGTCTGATATATCAAGCTCACTCAGTTCATTAGCTTTCTGATAATGGCTCAAATGCATTTTTGATGAATCCACACAAAATGCCAATGGCTGTTTGAAGTAAGCCAGTGGCATTAAAACTGTAAGCTGACATTAATTTCACAGCCACAGGCTGAATTGTCCATGGAGATGTGCCTGGCTGCAGGTCTTTGTGTAGAGATGGCCACACTACTTTCTTAAAGTGAAACACACTCTAGGTAAAGAGCTTTGATCCTCATTGAAATCATCACAAGAATGTGTTGCCTATGAATTACTGTTGAGGGTTAATATCTTTCAGGATATATTCTGCTTCACCACTACCTTAATCACTTTTTTTTCTGTGGTTAACTATTACTTTTTTTCATTCTGAGAGAACATGAGGAAATGTCTATTGGGAATCCCAAGATTCTAATTTAAAACCTTTCTCTTATGACATGGAGGAATTGCTCTGTAGTCATTACAGTCTTAGAGTCAGAACAGAAATAGATCCTTCGGCTCAACTCATCCGTGCCAAACAAAATGCCCCATCTAAGCTAGTCTCACTGACCTACATTTGGCCCTCATCCACCTAAACCATACCTATCTAAATATCTTTTAAATGTTGTTATTGTAACTGCCTCAACTAATTCCTCTGGCAATTCATTCCATATACTCATCACTCTCTGTGTATAAAAGTCACCCCTCAAGTTCCCACTAAATCTTTATCCCCTGTCAACTTAAACTCATTTAATCTAGTTCTTGGTACCCCTACCTTAGGAAAATGTATTTACCTCATAATTTATTTACCCCTACCAATTGATTCACCTCTTGATTTTATACATTTCTATAAGATCACCTTCTGAAAGATCTATATTTGATATAGGGCGGCACAGTGGTGCAGCAGTAGAGTTGCTACCTTACAGTGTCAGAAACCCGCGATCGATCCTGACCTCGGGGTGCTGTCTGTATAGAGTTTGTACATTCTCCCTGTTTTTTAGGGTGCTCTGGTTTCCTCCCACGTTCCAAAGGCATGCATGTTTGCAGGTTAATTGGCTTCTGTAAATTGTCCTTAATATGTAGGATAAAACTAGTAGGGGTGATCGCTGGTCGGCGCAAACTCAGTGGGCAAAAAGGCCTGTTTCCATGCTGTGTCTCTAATCTAAACTAAAACAATCAAAGCCTCCTGCGGTTCAAGGGATAAAGGCCTAGCATGTGCATCCTCCCCCTATAACTCAGACCCTTGAGTCCTGGAAACGTACTTGTACTTGTAAATGTTCTCTGCACTCTTGCCAGTTTACTACACCACTAAGGCTCGAAGCTTGCAGAACATCGGTGTCCAGCAACATCAGAAACAAAATACATTGCAAAATAATTATAATAAGAAATTATTATCTCAAAAGAGAAAAGCATCCAATAATGGCTGTGTTGGAAAATATAATTTTGGTGCATTGAATTGGGAGACAATAGACAATAGACAATAGGTCCAGGAGTAGGCCATTCGGCCCTTCGAGCCAGCACCGCCGTTCAATGTGATCAGGGTTGATCATCCCCAATCAGTACCCCGTTCCTGCCTTCTCCCCATATCCCCTGACTCCTCTATCTTTAAGAGCCCTATCTAGCTCTCTCTTGAAAGTATCCAGAGAACTGGCCTCCACCACCCTCCGGGGCAGAGAATTCCACAGACTCACAACTCTCTGTGTGAAAAAGTGTTTCCTCATCTCCGTTCTAAATGGCTTACCCCTTATTCTTAAACTGTGGCCCCTGTCATGTTTTCAGAAAGTCATGGATTTTAGAGATTATTCATTGCCATGAGATTTTGATACCTTTAAAACTACAGTCCTGGAAAGACTGAACCAACTTTGCGAACACAATGGGAATGACAACTATTCACGTTCTTACTGGAAATGCCTGTAAAGAAAAATAAAATTGAAATTCCAGAACCAATAATAATTGAATGTTTGCAAATTACTAATTAATGTTGTATTGAATTTTACTTTTATGGATCTGCATTCATGTGAAAATAAAATTAAACAGTAGATTAATCCATATTTAGATATTTATAATATTATAATTAATAATATCAAGAAATGTAACAATATGCTGGTAGATTATGGTAGATTTACTGCTCGTGATACAAAACAGGCGTTTTGAACTCATTTCTTTTCAAATGGATTCATGAACAATTCAAAAATTTGTACCATTAACAGGCAATTAAAGTTACCACTAAAGCTGTTAAAAAGAAAGTAAAGTAATATTTAATTAGGAATATTGCTGAAAAGAACTATTTCCATCATTTGTTTTAAAGCTAAACATGGGAATTCTAATAGCCTGTCTGTACTTGGGTTCCTTTCCTTTACAAGCTATCTTTGCACAAATCCATCTTACTAGGGACAGCCGTAATAGATCTGAGTTTTATTGTTACAATTCATTTCTAATGACTGTCAGACAGTGCCTGAGGTTTATAGGCAATCCATGATTTAATTAATTTTGCTCAGCCCTAGAAATGTTCTATAATAGATACATTGTTATCTTTATTATCATTATATAATAGCATTTTTTGGGGGGGAGGTCGGTGCGCAGTATAATTAATTTAATCAACTTCCTGGTGTAAAACAATCTAATGTCTCCAAATATGTGGTTTGTATATGGCACCTATGAAAAATAGGCAAAATAAGGCTAATGGGCCTGTCCCACACTCACATTTTTAGGCGACTACAGGATAATATGAAATCGCGACAAGGTCGCTACATGTTCGCCGGAGATTGCCGGGGTGTCGCCTACATGGTGGTGTGTAGTTACCGCATTCTCGTTACGTAGGTGCAGTGGTAGTGGGTTGCCAGGAGGTCGTAGGCTATCATAGGTTGTCGTAGGTTGTCACTGGTGCTGACCAGTGAATTTCATTGGCTCATTGGGGAAAAAACATAAACAGTAGTTTTCAGAACCAAGGATAACCGACCGGTAATGTTAATGTCTGCCGAGCTTCACAGCCGTGTATCTTTGGCTTCTTAAAAGTTGTCTCCACTCCTTCTCCCCCCTCTCCCCCCCCCTCCCCCACCTCTCCTAAAGGACTTACGTGACCCTCCCCATACACTGTGCTTTCGCCATCTTAATTACAGCGTCAACCTTCCTGTTCATCATAGTATGTGTCTGTATCACATTGACTTTGCACCGTGTGAATTTCACTCAGACAGCGCTCCCCCGCTAGCCCTGTCCCCTGCCTGCATAACTGGCTGGTGAAGGAAGCGATGTGTGTATGTGTGTGTATGTTCCACTCTGACAGTCGCCGTTCCAGTCGCTGTTCCAGTCGCCGGTTTTCCAGCGACCAGCTCTGACTTGACAGTCGCTGGCAGTCGCCTGAAAAATCGCCTAAGTGGGACAGGCCCATTAGGCTCCATCACTGACAACTTGAAGAAGAAGTGCAGTCAGTATTGATAAACCACTAACTCACTATGTTTATCAAAAGACATGTCAGAATATTTACATCGTCAGAGAGCAAGATAAGTTTCTTAATTGTTTACAATATCTCCAGTGACATGATAACCACAGACAAATGCAAGGCAAATTCTGGCTTCAAAGTCCCTCCAGTAATTAAAGGGATAACAGGAACAAACTCTTGAGATTGCCAAATTCCTGAGTCAAGCCTGCTGTTATTACGTCGCTTCCTATGCCTACAGACCACCAAGAAGCATATTATTTGTGTTTGGTATCCTTGAGCAGCCATGATCAGAGAAGGCCACCATCTTCTCCCTGGCCACAAAATGAATTTCCTCTCACTAATCCTTTCGCAATTATTACCACTTCCCCTTCCTCACTTCCCTATATTCACTGTCCATTTCCACACTGTCTGCTTCACTTGTAGCAGCTGTCTGGTTTCACCAACTGGCAATATTCCATGGAGTGCAATAACAAAATTCTAAACATTAGATATACAGGGAATGTGTTCCAAAAAAGCATTTAACCATTGTAGCTGTTTTCTACCTTACGTTCTGGTTTTGGATGGCCCTAGAAATTTGTAATACCTTTTTCAGGGATCTGTGATCCAGACTGGTTTGCACGCAACAAAAAAGCTTTTCACTGTACCTTGGTACACATGACAATAAACTGAACTGGACAGTGCGGCGGCGCGGATTACTGCAGCGGCCCCTACAGCCTGTCTGTCTTTTTTTTATTTTTGTCTAGTTAAATGTAGTTGTTTGTGTTTTTTTATACTGTTTTTAACTGTGTATATGTGGGGGGCGGGAGGGGGAAACTTTAAAAATCTCTTCCCTGCATGGGAGACCCGACCTTTTCCCTGTCGGGTCTCCGTTGTCGTTGGGGCCTAGCCCCGTGGAGCGGCCTCCGACCGGGACGACCAGGGGGCTCCAGTCGCGGAGCTGTGGACTTACCATCGTGGGGCTGGCCGGCCTCGGAGCGTGGGGAGAGGTGGTGGCTCGTTGCTGCGGCCCGACTCCGGAGCTCCAGCAGCAGACCTGTGGGTTGATATCGGGAGCTCGTGGGTCCGGGTGAGAGACCGCTTTCCGGAGCTCCCGCAACGCAACTTCTCCCGCCCGTGTCGCGGGGTTGGAACGACCCGGAGCGGGGCCGTAAATCGCCCGGCGCAGCTTTAATGGCCGCGGGACATTCCAGCGCCCGCTGGGGGCTCCAACTTTGTGACTTTTGGGCCAGGAGCGAGGCCGTACACCGCCCGGCGCGGCCTCAACGTCCGTGGGACTTAACATTGCCCGCCTGGGGCTTCTACATCAGCAGAAAAATGGTGCAGGGGAGAGAAAAAACTTTGCCTTCCATCACAGTGAGGAGGAGATTCACTGTGATGGATGTTTTTCTGTAAATTGAATTGTTTGTGTGTCGTGTAGGAATTGTTTTGTTTGTATGGCTGTGGAAACGGAGTTTCGTTTGAGCCTCTTTGAGGTTCAAATGACAAAAAATAAAATCTAATCTAATCTAATCTAACTGGATTAAAATGGCCACTCACCTCTTTGTGTCTGCATATACAGTACAGTCCAGTTGCACCATCACATTTATTTTACTGTTTGCTTTCAAATGTCTCACTGGGAGATTGTCAAAACCATTTCTTACTACGGAGTGCAAAAGGTGATTGCAAGTCTTGCCAAAATTCTGCTGGAGAAAGAATGAGGTAAATATGCCCTTTAGGTCAGTGGTAATGTACGGTACATTCACTTAGGTTTATTAGTAAGCAGCTTGCTGCAATACCAACTCAAACACTCGAAGGATGTTGGCAGCATCAATTCCAACACAATCTACTGATCAAATATTTGTCCTGGTCACAAGCAAATTAATCCCAATATTTGTGTTAATTCATTACCTGTTTCATCACACGCATGAATTTAAATGTAACCTCCTTTGATGAGACACTTTAAACATGCATAAATGTATTTAATAATTATAACGGGAAAAGAGTCTGCGATCCCCCCACCTCCCCAATCTCCCTCCACTTATCCCTGCATTACTGATTATTTAAGTACAGCATATCAGTAAAACTTCACTTCCTCTTTTACTTCAACACACTTCATTGTTAGGGAGAGAAAATCTTACTCAAATATCCATTGCACTTGGTGTGTGCTGATTCGAAAGAACCTACTCTGAAGAGTCCTTTGTTAGTTGAAGGTGGGTGTGTACTTGTTCCCGGCAAACCTACAGCTCAAAAGTACTCTATGCTGTTAAAACCATTGACATGTTTCAGTGACCCAAAGACGTCAAAGCCTTTTGTCTAGGAATCAATTGGCATTAGAGGATTTCACCTTATTGATGTTTGGTTTTGTTTTGAACTGTAAGTGAGCTCATATTTCCCCAGCTGAAGGAGACTGTTGAGACCAGGAAGTCCTACCTTTGTTCTACTTGTGTTTGTTAGTGCGCAGTGAGAGATCTCATTTAATCACAGATTTCCAGTGCTGATCTGTAATGATCTGTAAATATGTGCCTGCAAAACTTTGATACAGCATTCTTAAAAAATGAAAATAGTTGTAAGGTAATTATGAGTTCTAACAGACACAACAGCCATGCACTCTGAAGAAGGGTCTCGAACCAAAACGTCACCCATTCCTACTTTAATACAAATAAACACCACACACTTTCTTACCTGTGTAGTGCAATTTTCTTAATTCAAGTAAGTGGAAAAACAACTTTTGATTTTTACATTATCTCTTTACTTCATTATTTATATCCCTAATTCCAATATTTAGAATTAATTTTTTAACATTAATTTCCCCTTTGCTGCATTATTTACAGGGCTTAATTCAAATAATTATATTATTCATTTTTGTGTAATAAAGGTACTAAATTATTAGATTGTACTTCTGGTTACTTAACAAAAGTAATTTTTAAAGTTTAACAATTATATGGTCCTGCCGGTTTTATGCATTATGGGCTCCATTGATTCTGTCAAATTCAGTTTCAGGCCATTACAAAATTTCCAAAGGTGTCACAATCAAGCAGCAGAATGACAGTTATTGCGAAAATGGTAAAGACGAAGAATAGCAGCTAATTGGCCTCAATACAAAAATTCAGAAACCTTGTTAAAAACAAAAAAAAACAAAGCTGAGTTAAGGGATTTGGACTGGAACACAAATATGTCACTGTAATACTCAAAGAAACAAACCTTTTGTGACATGGTTAACATAGCATATGGGTTTTATTCAACAATGTGGAATGGCAGCCTATTTGTCAAACCAAAGCGACAACCATTCTAATGACATGGAAGTAATCACACAAAGTAAAATATATGTGACTGGAACTTCAGACTGAATCAAAACACTTGAAACAGCAGATCCATAATTAACTGTGTTGATATAGGCTATTAATACTATTTATGTAAGGCTAACGTGAATGATGTCACGTTAGGAAATATCCTCATAGGAGGATATTTCAGATGAATACGTGGCTTGGAAAATGGTGTAAGGGGGAGGGATTCAAATTTCTAGGGCATTGGAACCAGTTCCGGGGGAGGTGGGACCAATACAAACAGGACGGTCTGCACCTGGGCTGTAATGGAACCAATGTCCTTGGGGGAGTGTTGCTAGTGCTGTCGGGGAGGATTTAAAGTAATGTGGCAGGGAGATGGGAGCATGAGCAGAGAGACAGAGGGGTGTAAAATGAGGGTAGAAGCAATAGGTAGCAAGGTGAAAAGTAAAAGTGGCAGGCAGACAAATCCAGGGCAAAAATCAAAAAGGGCCACTTTTCAACATAATTGTATAAGGGGTAAGAGTGTTGTAAAAACAAGCCTGAAGGCTTTGTGTCTCAATGCAAGGAGCATTCGTAATAAGGTGGATGAGTTGAATGTGCAGATAGTTATTAATGAATATGATATAGTTGGGATCATGGAGACATGGCTCCAGGGTGATCAAGGCTGGGAGCTGAACATCCAGGGATATTCAATATTCAGGAGGGATAGACAGAAAGGAAAAGGAGGTGGGGTAGCGTTGCTGGTCAGAGAGGAGATTAACGCAATAGAATGGAAGGACATTAGCTTGGAGGATGTGGAATCGATATGGGTAGAGCTGCGAAAAACTATGGGGCTGAAAACGCTAGTTGGAGTTGTGTACAGGCCACCTAACAGTAGTAGTGGAGTTGGGGGTGGCATCAAACAGGAAATTAGAAATGCGTGCAACAAAGGTAAAACAGTTATAATGGGTGACTTCAATCTACATATAGATTGGGTGAATCAAATTGGCAGGGGTGCTGAGGAAGAGGATTTCTTGTAATGTATGCAGGATAGTTTTCTAAACCAACATGTAGAGGAACCAACGAGAGAGCAGGCTATTCTAGACTGGGTATTGAGTAGTGAGGAAGGGTTAGTTAGCAGTCTTGTTGTGCATGGCCCCTTGGGCAAGTGTGGCCATAATATGGTTGTTCTTCATTAGGATGGAGAGTGACGTAGTTAATTCAGAAACAAGGGTTCTGAACTTAAAGAAAGGTAACTTTGAGGGTATGAGACGTGAATTGGCCAAGATAGACTGGCAATTGATTCTTAAAGGGTTGACGGTGGATATGCAATGGAAGGCATTTAAAGACTGCATGGATGAACTACAACAATTGATTATCCCAGTTTGGCAAAAGAATAAATCAGGGAAGGTAGTGCATCCATGGATAACAAGGGAAATCAGGGATAGTATCAAAACAAAAGATGAAGCATACAAATTAGCCAGAAAAAGCAGCCTACCAGAAGACTGGGAGAAATTCAGAGTCCAGCAGAGGAGGACAAAGGGCTTAATTAGGAAAGGGAAAACAGATTATGAAAGAAAACTGGCAGGGAACATAAAAACAGACTGCAAAAGCTTTTATAGGTATGTGAAGAGAAAAAGATTCGTTAAAACAAATGTAGGTCCCTTGCAGTCAGAAACAGGTGAATTGATCATGGGGAACAAAGACATGGCAGACCAATTGAATAACTACTTTGGTTCTGTCTTCACTAAGGAAGACATAAATAATCTGCCGGAAATAGCAGGGGACCGGGGTTCAAATGAGATGGAGGAACTGAGTGAAATCCAGGTTAATCAGGAAGTGGTGTTAGGTAAATTGAATGGATTAAAGGCCGATAAATCCCCAGGGCCAGATAGGCTGCATCCCAGAGTGGTTAAGGAAGTAGCCCCAGAAATAGTGGATGCACTAGTGATAATTTTTCAAAACTCTTTAGATTCTGGAGTAGTTCCTGAGGATTGGAGGGTAGCTAATGTAACCCCACTTTTTTAAGAGAGAGAGAAAACAGGGAATTACAGACCAGTTAGTCTAACATCGGTAGTGGGGAAAATGCTAGAGTCAGTTATTAAAGATGGGATAGCAGCACATTTGGAAAGTGGTGAAATCATTGCACAAAGTCAGTATGGATTTATGAAAGGTAAATCAAGTCTGACGAATCTTATAGAATTTTTCGAGGATGTAACTAGTCGAGTGGATAAGGGAGAACCAGTGGATGTGTTATATCTGGACTTTCAGAAGGCTTTCGACAAGGTCCCACATAAGAGATTAATATGCAAACTTAAAGCACACGGTATTGGGGGTTCAGTATTGATGTGGATAGAGAACTGGCTGGCAGACAGGAAGCAAACAGTAGGAGTAAACGGGTCCTTTTCAGAATGGCAGGCAGTGACTAGTGGGGTACCGCAAGGCTCAGTGCTAGCCTTACAATATATATTAATGATTTGGACGAGGGAATTGAATGCAACATCTCCAAGTTTGCGGACGACACGAAGCTGGGGGGCAGTGTTAGCTGTGAGGAGGATGCTAGGAGGCTGCAAGGTGACTTGGATAGGTTGGGTGAGTGGGCAAATGCATGGCAGATGCAGTATAATGTGGATAAATGTGAGGTTATCCACTTTGGTGGCAAGAACAGGAAAGTAGACTATTATCTGAATGGTGGCCGATTAGGAAAAGGGGAGATGCAACGAGACCTGGGTGTCATGGTACACCAGTCATTGAAAGTAGGTATGCAGGTGCAGCAGGCAGTGAAGAGAGCGAATGGTATTTTAGCATTCATAGCAAAAGGATTTGAGTATAGGAGCTGGGAGGTTCTACTGCAGTTGTACAGGGCTTGGTGAGACCACACCTGGAGTATTGCGTACAGTTTTGGTCTCCTAATCTGAGGAAAGACATTCTTGCCATAGAGGGAGTACAGAGAAGGTTCACCAGACTGATTCCTGAGATGGCAGGACTTTCATATGAAGAAAGACTGGGTGGACTCGGCTTGTACTCGCTAGAATTTAGAAGATTGAGGGGGGATCTTATAGAAACTTACAAAATTCTTAAGGGGTTGGACAGGCTAGATGCAGGAAGATTGTTCCCGATGTTGGGGAAGTCCAGAACAAGGGGTCACAGTTTAAGGATAAGGGGGAAGTCTTTTAGGATAAAGATGAGAAGAAAAAATTTCACACAGTGGTGAATCTGTGGAATTCTCTGCCACAGAAAGTAGTTGAGGCCAGTTCATTGGTTATATTTAAGAGGGAGTTAGATGTGGCCCTTGTGGCTAAAGAGATCAGGGGGTATGGAGAGAAGGCAGGTACAGGATACTGAGTTGGATGATCAGCCATGATCATATTAAATGGCTCGAAGGGCTGAATGGCCTACTCCTGCACATATTTTCTAAGTTTCTATGTTTCTATGTCAGTTGTGTAATTATTAGCAGGAAAGTCATCATATGGACAAAGAGTTGAATGTTTTACCCTTTGAACCTAAAGTTATAATTCTAATATGTTACAATCACGAGTAACATAAATCATACTCTCTACATTATCTGTTCAACAAATATATCATAGCAAGACAGGATAAATACTCTGATGCTGCAATCAAATGCTGTGAAAATACATTATTATCTTGAAGCAAAACAAAGCAAGACAATTAAGAGTGAAGATTTTTTTTTTTTAAAGCATATATTTGTATTTAGAGTCCTTGATCTGAAACATGTTCCTCCTTCAACAGGTGCTGCCTGACACGGTGAGCATTTTCTGCATTTTCTGTTTTTATTGATGATACTTAAAGCACTGCTGGGATCAGCTTTTGTTGCAATTGCACATGACAGTTTCACTGATTCCTTTTAGAGGTTGGAATCACAACCAAGTAACCTAGTGCCTAATGTTGCTGGACCAACTCAATTCAGAGACAATGTTTTGTATTTTGACAAAGGAACATGGTGGAAATGTCTTAAGAATATCTGGTGTGAGCACAAATATCTTTCACAAACATTCCAATGGCTTCTCCAATTTCCAAGTAGTGCACCTGAGGCATAAACCAAGCTAAAGGAAAGTAGATAACAATTCATTCTAAGTTGGTGAAGGTGACAAAATATATTCTAACTATTTCAATAATTCTTTCAGCAGTGGATTCCCTTTGGGTGAGTTAGTTTTACTGATATTTTAAGGCAGAGATAGGTTCTGTATTAGTATGGGTGTTAGAGGTTGGGGAGAAGGCAGGAGAGTGGGGTTAGGAGGGAGAGATAGATCAGCCATGATTGAATGGTGGAGTAGACTTGATAAGCCAAATGGCCTAATACTGCTGCTATCACTTATGACTTTATGTTTGTGAAGGTAGTGACAACCTGAAACATTACAATCATGTAGATAGACACAAAATACTGGAGTAACTCCAGCAGCTCAGACAGCATCCCTGGACAATAGAAATGAGGGATGTTTTGAGTCGGAACCCTTCTTCAGACTGAAAGATAGAAAAGCCAGAACTAATCTGGGCTGGCAACAGATGATCTCAAGAAGGGTGGAGTCCATAATGGCCCATTGTTTGCTGGGGAAGATATGCTAACATCAGGAATGCAAGGATGTGACAGTGGAACTAATAGGGTGACTGGGGTGAGGATTGGGGGGTAGAGGTGTGGGGGGAGGGGGATAAATATAGGAGTTACTTGAAATTAGAGAAATTAATGTTTGTACCACTGGGTTGTAAGCTGCCCAAGCTGGCCCTGTTTTTGTTCTGGCCTTCTCTATCTTTCAGCCTGAAGAAGGGTTTCAACCCAAAATGTCACCTTGTGGCGGGCCGAGCCACTTTGGTCTTGAACCGCGTTCGTCAAGCTCTCGCCTGGACCTGGTGTGATCTGTGCCGACCAATCAACGCCGTCCTGGGTGGACAGTAGGTGGCGCTGCAGTGGACGACGGAACTGGTCTTCACTTCACAGTCAACATGTTAACACTCACAGCTTGCCCTTTTGTACTAATTGTTGAGCTGTAATGATTAAATATTAAAACTGAGTGTTTATACAACGCTTGAACCTCATCAGTGGTGACCCCGACAATCCAAAACTGCCTCTTATGGATTTCAACATGCCTGGAGGAGACAAACCAGATCAGCAGAACACAGTTTCACTCAAACTGCCCACCTTCTGGACATCACAGCCCCAAATGTGGTTTGAACAAGCCGAAGCCCAATTCAATAGACAATAGACAGTAGACAATAGATAGTAGGTGCAGGAGTAGGCCATTTGGCCCCTCGAGCCAGCACCACCATTCAATGTGATCATGGCTGATCATTCCAAATCAGTACCCCGCTTATTCAACATCCGCCAGATAACTGCCGACATCACCAAGTCGTACTACGTGGTCAGTACGCTGGACCAGGAAACTGGCGACCGCCTCATTGATAACCCTTGCCAGCCGCCAGCCGACAACAAGTACGAAGGGATCAAGGAACTCCTCGTGCTCTACCTGGCCATCCGGCATTTCCGCTACTTCCTTGAGGGCATGGATTTCACAGCTTTCACCGACCACAAGCCACTCGCGTTTGCCTTTGCCAAAGTGTCTGATCCTTGCTCAGCCCGACAGCAGTGCCACCTGACCTACATCTCAGAATCCATGACTTGCGTCCAGCACATCGCAGGCAAGAGCAACCAGGTTGCAGATGAATTGTCCCACACCGCCATCAATGCCATCCACGATCTGGCCCCAGGTGTTGACTACACGGCCATGGCGGCCACCCAGCGAGAGGATGAAGAGATGCATCTCAGGCCAGCTGTTGGAAGATGTGCGATTCAGGCCCGCTGACACCACACTCATCTACGACGTGTCTACGGGCAGCCAAGACCCATCATCCCCGCTGCCTGGCGCCGCCATATTTTCGACATGGTCATGGCCTCGCTCACCCTTCCATCTGGACAACAAAGGCACAGGTGGCAGCCAAGTTCATGTGGCACGGGTTGCGCAAACAGATTGGCAACTGGGCCAGAAAGTGCATCCCCCGTCAAACCTCCAAGATTCAGCGACACATCAAGGCGTCGCTGCAGAACTTCGCCCTGACACACCGGCGTTTCGACCACATCCACGTCAACATCATTGGACCGCTGCCCCCATCCAGAGGTGTCACCCACCTCTTCACCATCGTGGACAGATTCACGAGATGTCCGGAAGCCGTCCCACTCTCGGATACCTCCACTGCGACCTGTGCATGTGCCCTCACTGCCCACTGGATCGCCTGCTTTGGTGTGCTGGCGGACATCTTCTCCGACAGATGTGCGCAGTTCACCTCTGAGCTTTGGTCAGCAATGGCCCGGCTGCTTGGCACTAAGCTGCACCACACAACGGCCTACCACCTGCAAGCAAATGGCCTAGTGGAACGTTTTCACCGGCACATGGAGGCATCCCTCAAGGCGCGGCTCACGGGCCCAGAATGGATGGACGAATTGCCATGGGTTATGCTAGGCTTATGCTCTGCCCCAAAGGAGGACCTGGCAAATTCCTCGACTGAGCTGGTGTACGTTGCCCCGCTTACGGTCCCAGTGGATTTCATCCCGGCGGCGGGTGGACATCAAGAACCGCCAACGACCATGCTGATGTGCCTCCATGAGAAGTGGGGCACGCTTGCTCCAGTCCCAACGTCCCGACACAGTTTCACAACCATGCACGTCCCACCTGACCTCCAGGACTGCCAGTACGTCTTCCTTCGCTGAGATTCCCACCGCTCACCACTGCAAAAGCGTTACGAGGAACCCTTCAGAGTATTGCAAAACAACGCCATGGCTTTCATCATCGACATGGGCGGCGGACACGAGACTGTCTCCATGGACCGTCTTAAGCCGGGACACTTGGACATTGACCAACCAGTGCAGGTGGCACAATCTCACCATCACGACCAAACCCGCCCTCACTCAACCAGCTGCAACCCCGAACACAGGAGACACGTACACAAGATCAGGCTGTCTCACTCGACAGCCTGACCAGCTACTCCGGATCTGGGGGGAGGTTCATGTGGCAGGCCGAGCCACTTTGGTCTCAAACCATCGTTCGTCAGGCTCGAGCTCGAGGACTCGCATGGACCTGGCGTGATCTGGGCCAACCAATCAACGCCGACCTGGGTGGACAGTCGGTGGTGCTGCAGCGGACGATGGAGCTGCTCTTCACTTCACAGTCGACACGTTAACACACACAGCTTGCCCTTTTGTACTAATTGTTGAGCTATATCGTTTACATATTAAAATTGAGTGCTTATACAACTCTTCAAATTATTATATTTCTCCAGAGATGCTACTTGACCCACTGAGTTACTCCAGCATTTTGTCTCTATCGTCGGTTTAAACCAACATTTGCCGTTCCTTCCTATACATTACAATCATATGTCTGAGCATATAATGTTTATCACAAATACCAGCTGACGTGTTCTCTCTCTGCATTTTGCTCCTCACTAAATATACGCCCATCCATGTCTGAATGATGAAAGAGATCTGGCATGAGTCTAGAGATGACAAATAGTCAGGTCTTTCATTGCCTTGTCCTGCTTCCCTATCACTTTAGGTTACTTGCAACCCTGGGGCGACAGTAAACTTACTGGATCAGGTGAAGATGCAGCTTTTAAGTTAGAAAACTGGAGGAACAGACACAGAAAGAACTATAACTAACAGGCAGTCACAACTTGATCTTCAATATCAAATCTTTGCAAATGATACCCTGCACTGGGTAATATCACCATGCCTTTATTACCAACTGCATAATATCTCTAAAATAATCACTTACAAGGATTTGTGTTGTTGGGCTTCATTTTATCTTCTATTTGTGAACAACACTGATGACTGATGGCTTTATTTACGAACCAGCAACATGAGACATGGCCTTTGTTTATCACATGACGTGCAGTTTTACCACATAATGATGCTAGGCCTGATGTTGAAGGAATAACATTAAACTTTCTGTCAAGAGTCAAGAGTGTTTAATTCAGTGTAATATTTCTGATTATTATTTATTAACCAATGGTGATCAATAACATTTTGTCCCTTGCTTTTCCTTCCTGGTTCCTGGCATTCTTTTTATTTCCTTGGCCGTTTGTACTGCAAATATTTTCAAATCCATGACTATGCAGCATGTCCTGTAAGCTTTCAACCATTAACAATATTCCTTGCAGAATGTACACAAGCAGCACAAGCAGTCTATTTAACTTATACAAACGCAGTTCACATTCGACCTCTGGAACATCCTACAAATTGTTGCAATACAGACAGCAATTAGTTGCACGGCAAGAGTGACAGTGACAGCCTTAAGGTAATAATCGTTATCAACAACCATTTAATATACATCACACTGCTCTTCCCCGTCACAGTTTGTGCAGCAGTAGAGTTTCTACCTAAGCAGTGGTAGAGTTGCAGCGCCAGAGAAGCAGGTTTGATCCTGACTACGGGTGCTGTCCGTACGGAGTTTGTACGTTCGCCCCATGACCGCATGGGTTTTCTCCAAGATCTTCAGTTTCCTCCCACACTCCAAAGACGTAGAGTTTTGTAGGTTAATTGGCGGTATAAATGTAAAAAAAGTGTCCCTAGTGCGTGTAGGATGGTGTTAATATGCAGGGATCGCTGGTGGGTGCGGACTTGGTGGGCCGAAGGCCCTATTTCTGCGCTGTATCTCTAAACTAAACAAAACTTTAAAAAGACTGATTTGACAAAGTTCTAAATCCTATAGTTAATTCCTTCACCCTCTAATTTTGCCATAGCATAGATATTATTTGTGTTGATGTTGTAGATATACCGGGTATTATTGAAATATCATCCATTTCTGGACTTAATTATGTTATCTATTGTTGACTAAAGTCAAACTCCTCTTGGACTTATTCTAGAAACACTTTTGATCTTGTTATTGTGCTGGGCGCTAACTATGATTAAGTTGTTGACAGAGACTTGTATTTTTCCAGATACAAATTCACAGAAGACACCGCCATTGTGGGTTGGATATCAAATAATGATGAGAGAGAGTACAGGAAGGAGTTCTGCGGCGAGCGAGTCCTCAGTCCGCATTGCCTGAGCCAGGCATGTCCTCCATCTTGGTCCAAAGTTGGTGAGTCCCCTGTCTGTGGCAGGTGAGCTGGGTGGGTCCACTGTCTTCGGTCTGTGGCGGGTGAGCCAGACCTTCAAGGTTGGTCCTTTAGTCTGAGGCAGGTGAGATACCAGTCCTCGGCGGGGGAGCCAGGTGGGGCATCCGTCCTCAGTCTGTGGCGGGCGATGCCTTGGTATGCAGAGGATGAGCCAGACCTTCCGCCGGGTCCTCGGTCCTCCGTCTGCAGCAGGTGAGTACCCAGTTCTGGAGCAGCTCCTTCCAAGTGCGCATGAAATTGCAGAGAATTGTGAATGCAGCCCAGACCATCACGCGAACCACCCTCCCTTCCATTGACTCAATCTACACGTCATGCTGCCTCAGCAAGGCCACCAGCATAATCAAGGACGAATCTCACCCCAGACACTCCTTCTTCTCCCATCAGGCAAGAGGTACAGAAAAGTGAAAATTCACACCTCCAGATTCAGACTGAACCATCTTATCACCAACAATAGAGCGATCCTGAGCTACTTTCTACCTCGTGGAGATTCACCGACTATCTTCAATCAGACTTTACTGGACTTTCTTGCACTAAGCATTATACTCATTATCCTGTATCTGCACAGTGTGGACGGCTTGATTGGAATCCTGCATAGTCTTTCCGCTAACTGGAAAGAATGCAACAAAATAAACATTTCACTGTACCTCGCTATATGTGACAATAAGCTAAACTAGCAAATAACCTCCCTAATTTTTGCTAAATATAAATTCAGAGCTCTCTATGCCTCCACGATCTGCCCATTGTCTTATCTCATCATCTCTAACCTACCAGCTGAAAATCAAGAACGGGCGGCACAGTGGCGTAGTGGTAGAGCTGCTGCCTAGCACCCAAAGAGACCCAAGTTCGATCCTGACTATAGGTGCTGTCTGTATGGAGTTTGCACGTTTTTGCTGTGACCTCATGGGTTTTCCCTGGTTGCTCAGGTTTTCTCCCACACTCCAAAGATGTACAGGTTTGTAGGTTAATTGGCTTTGGTAAATTGTAAATTGTTCCCTTGTGTGTAGGATAGTGTGAGTGCACGGGGTGATTTGCAAACTCGGTTGGCCAATGGACCTGTTTCTGCACTGTAACTCTAAAGTCTAAAGTGTACATGAACTGTGTTAGAGGCCGAATGAAACATTTCACCTGGACATCAAGGGAATGCAATAATACAATTAATTGATCTATTGCTTAATGATTTATTTTCAAAAACAGGATCAGGATGATATCCTGTTATCTGTACAAATATAATTTGCTGAAGTTAGCATGTCAATACACATTTAGGCAACAGGAGCATGTTGCCTGCAAAGCAGTCAGTGTATGTGTAAGTGAAGCATAACATTTCTTCAAAATAGCTCTGAGTATTTCAGGATCTCTGTGTAAACGGCTTGAACATTGACTTCTCCAATTTCCGGCATCCCTTGCTGTCTCCTCCCCTTCTCAGCTCTCCCTCAGCCCTCTGGCTCCTCCTCTTCCTTTCTTCTTCCCGACCCCCCCCCCCCCACCCCCACCCCCACCCTACATCAGTCTGAAGAAGGGTTTCGGCCCGAAATGTTGCCTATTTCCTTCGCTCCATAGATGCTGCCTCACCTGCTGAGTTTCTCCAGAACTTTTGTCTATCTCTGTGTAAACAGATAGCTTCTCTAATAGTATTATTAGTATAAAGTACTGTGTTTCTATTAATGGGAATTAAAATAAAATTCAATTATGTTTCATCAAATTGGTCCTATCATACACTTTATTAAATTTAATGAAAGTCTTATTTTGTAAGCAGATTAAAAGTAATCACATTGATGCTTCATGATGTCCACTCTGTCGAATTTTCTTAACTTAATTGTTGTTAATCGCTACCCAACAAAACTTAACCCCCACCCCTATCACCAATGGACACTCCCTAACTCCTTCCCATCTTTGAACTTCTCATTGTATTTTTTATATCTTCTTCAGATGGCAGATGAGGCCCCGGTTTAATATCTCCTGGAAAAGGTAGCTCCTCCAACTGTGCAGCACTCCCACATAATGACATGTTCAAATCCCTGTTAACCACACCATCCACTAAATGTTTCTAACTACCCAAGTTGATCAAAATGGTTCTTCAAAAAATGTTGAGAGGACAGGTACTTTCTACTTTAATATGTCTTTTTCAATGCACGTTTAATGGGATACAATTCGTCATTTTACATCTAAAGGTCCTGTCCCACTTTCACGACCTAATTCACGACCTTTTTTACTCGTGGACATTTTTCATCATGCTAGAAAAAACGCCCCGACCTACTTGATGCCACGTGTACCTCCGACTTGCGTCACGGCTTGCTACGACCTACCTACGACCTCCTACGACCTCCTACGACCTTGTGACGACCATGCTGCGAGTATGAGTCAAGGGCAAACTCGGAAGAGGTCGTGAATTAGGTCGTGAATTAGGTCGTGAAAGTGGGACAGGCCCTTTACCTAACCTCCTATCACTGGTTTATAATTCCTCAACCTTCCGATTCTAATCCAGTGAGAATCTTACCCGAGAATGGTTCATGAATACTGACACTTCATCCTCTCCCCCCCCTCCCCATTTAAAATAAATATTTACAGGCTCCTTGCTTCAATTAATATGAAATATTTTATTTGGACTGGATTATTTTTGATTATTGATGCAATGTACAAAAGAGAATGTTACAATGAATAGATTTACACAATTTTCTGTTCCATATCTCGTATAAAGATAGGCAAATTATGGAAATACATTTTCAAACCTATCTAAATCTCTTATAACTAACATTAATAAATGTTAAAGTATCATGTTTTAGTGTCACTCTTGACATTCAATAATACAGACTATATATAATAAGCAAGTCAGTGGTGCTTTCAATTAAAATTAGACATATTTCAAACGTTAAATAAAACAATAATCCATCTTATCCATTAAATTTGCTTTATGCTCATGGAGGCCAATGCTTAGAAGGCAGAATTATGAGGAAAGAAAAAAAATGACCCTGAAACAAACCCTTTTCCCACTCCAGGAAGAAATGAAAACACTGCTACCAGGAAACAAGTAAATGTGACTTTTCACCATGGATGCACTGAGAGATGTACATTGTACCTGAAAAGAAGGCAAAACTGTCTCAGCAAAATGCCTGGGAAATCTCTAGATTTGACCAGGAGCCACTGGTAATTTTTGAAAAATGTCAGAGTTCCTGGGACTTTTCATGAGATTTGTGTTCAAGATCCTTCTCTGCTTCTCTTATTACTCTTTGATAGTTCTTCCCTTGTGGGTACATAGGCCCCCAAGACAGCAGGTTGTGGCTGAAGATAGCCAAAAAATGCTGGAGTAACTCAGGCAGCATCTCTGGAGAGAAGGAATAGGTGACTTTTCGGGTCGAGACCCTTCTTCAGACTGAGAGTCAGGGGCCGATGTTTTGCAACAGCACCTCACTAACTCCTTCAGGATTCTGAAATGAGTGTGGAAATAAGCTCTCCCACACGCTGTTGCCAATTTGTTGAGTATGAAAGCTTTTGTTCTTTTGTTGAAACCCCAGCAGACGGCTTTTACTCTCTTAACTGGATGGAAGCTCAGGAGTCCTGAGAGCAAGCTGAAGTCCAGCCTTCTGCTTGCTACAACTGACCATCAATTCCAGGACGCAAACATTGTATCAGTGGGTATTAAATCGAGTCCAATGGAGTAGATCAGTCAGCCACAGATTTGCCAGCTCTCTGGCTTGGTTAGGTTCGAACAAGGTGTACCATTGAGTCCCTCCCCCTAGAATGGTTGGGGGAGGGACTCAAATAGAGAATGCTAATAGACAGTGTGTGAGGCAGGAGGCAGAGAAGGAAAGCACTCAGACCCAACATGTAGGGGGGAAAGAAGAAAACAATAATAAACAGAGAATAAGAGGTGGTGGGGTTCTTAAATGGGTCAGCAGAGAAACAGAGGGGTGTAAAATGCGGGCGGAAGCAATAGGTAGCAAGGTGAAAAGTAAAAGTGGCAGGCAGACAAATCCACGGCAAAAATCAAAAAGAGCCACTTTTCAACATAATTGTATAAGGGGTAAGAGCGTTGTAAAAACAAGCCTGAAGGCTTTGTGTCTCAATGCAAGGAGCATTTGTAATAAGGTGGATGAGTTGAACGTGCAGATAGCAATTAATGATTATGATATAGTTGGGATCACGGAGACATGGCTCCAGAGTGACCAAGGCTGGGAGCTGAACATCCAGGGATATTCAATATTCAGGAGGGATAGAGAGAAAGGAAAAGGAGGTGGGGTAGCGTTGCTGGTTAGAGAGGAGATTAACGCAGTGGAAAGGAAGGACATTAGCTTGGAGGATGTGGAATCGGTATGGGTAGAGCTGCGAAACACTAAGGGGCAGAAAACGCTGGTGGGTGTTGTGTACAGGCCACCTAGCAGTAGTAGTGAAGTTGGGGATGGCATCAAACAGGAAATTAGAAATGCGTGCAACAAAGGCAAAACAGTTATAATGGGTGACTTCAATCTACATATAGATTGGGTGAATCAAATTGGCAGGGGTGCTGAGGAAGAGGATTTCTTGTAATGTATGCGGGATAGTTTTCTAAACCAACATGTAGAGGAACCAACGAGAGAGCAGGCTATTCTAGACTGGGTATTGAGTAGTGAGGAAGGGTTAGTTAGCAGACTTGTTGTGCGTGCCCCCTTGGGCAAGAGTGACCATAATATGGTTGAGTTCTTCATTAGGATGGAGAGTGACATTGTTAATTCAGAAACAACGGTTCTGAACTTAAAGAAAGGTAACTTTGAGGGTATGAGACGTGAATTGACCGAGATTGACTGGCAATTAGTTCTAAAAGGGTTGACGGTGGATATGCAATGGAAGGCATTTAAAGATTGCACGGATGAACTACAAAAATTGTTCATCCCAGTTTGGCAAAAGAATAAATCAGGGAAGGTAGTGCATCCGTGGATAACAAGGGAAATCAGGGATAGTATCAAAGCAAAAGATGATGCGTACAAATTAGCCAGAAAAAGCAGCATACCAGAGGACTAGGAGAAATTCAGAGACCAGCAGAGGAGGACAAAGGGCTTAATTAGGAAAGGGAAAATAGATTATGAAAGGAAACTGGCAGGGAACATAAAAACTGACTGCAAAAGTTTTTATAGATATGTGAAGAGAAAGAGATTAGTTAAAACAAATGTAGGTCCCTTGCAGTCAGAAACAGGTGAATTGATCATGGGGAACAAGGATATGGCGGACCAATTGAATAACTACTTTGGTTCCGTCTTCACTAAGGAAGACATAAATAATCTGCCGGAAATAGCAGGGGGCCGCGGGTCAAAGGAGATGGAGGAACTGAGTGAAATCCAGGTTAGTCGGGAAGTGGTGTTGTGTAAATTGAATGGATTTAAGGCCGATAAATCACCAGAGCCAGATAGGCTGCATCCCAGAGTACTTAAGGAAGTAGCTCCAGAAATAGTGGATGCATTAGTGATAATTTTTCAAAACTCTTTAGATTCTGGAGTAGTTCCTGAGGATTGGAGGGTAGCAAACGTAACCCCACTTTTTAAGAAGGGAGGGAGAGAGAAAACGGGGAATTACAGACCAGTTAGTCTAACATCAGTAGTGGGGAAACTGCTAGAGTCAGTTATTAAAGATGGGATAGCAACACATTTGGAAAGTGGTGAAATCATTGGACAAAGTCAGCATGGATTTACGAAAGGTAAATCGTGTCTGACGAATCTTATAGAATTTTTCGAGGATGTAACTAGTAGAGTGGATAGGGGAGAACCAGTGGATGTGTTGTATCTTGACTTTCAGAAGGCTTTCGACAAGGTACCACATAAGAGATTAGGATACAAACTTAAATCACACGGTATTGGGGGTTCAGTATTGATGTGGATAGAGAACTGGCTGGCAAACAGGAAGCAAAGAGTAGGAGTAAACGGGTCCTTTTCACAATGGCAGGCAGTGACTAGTGGGGTACCGCAAGGCTCAGTGCTGGGACCCCAGCTATTTACAATTTATATTAATGATCTGGACGAGGGAATTGAAAGCAACATCTCCAAGTTTGCGGATGACACTAAGCTGGGGGGCAGTGTTAGCTGTGAGGAGGATGCTAGGAGACTGCAAGGTGACTTGGATAGGCTGGGTGAGTGGGCAAATGTTTGGCAGATGCAGTATAATGTGGATAAATGTGAGGTTATCCACTTTGGTGGCAAAAACGGGAAGGCAGACTATTATCTAAATGGTGGCCGATTAGGAAATGGGGAGACCTGGGTGTCATGGTACACCAGTCATTGAAAGTAGGCATGCAGGTGCAGCAGGCAGTGAAGAAAGCGAATGGTATGTTGGCCTTCATAGCAAGAGGATTTGAGTATAGGAGCAGGGAGGTTCTACTGCAGTTGTACAGGGTCTTGGTGAGACCACACCTGGAGTATTGCGTACAGTTTTGGTCTCCAAATCTGAGGAAGGACATTATAGCCATAGAGGGAGTGCAGAGAATGTTCACCAGACTGATTCCTGGGATGTCAGGACTTTCATATGAAGAAAGACTGGATAGACTTGGCTTATACTCGCTAGAATTTAGGAGATTGAGAGGGGATCTTATAGAAACGTACAAAATTCTTGTGGGGTTGGACAGGCTAGATGCAGGAAGATTGTTCCCGATGTTGGGGAAGTCCAGGACAAGGGGTCACAGCTTAAGGATAAGGGGGAAATCCTTTAAGACCGAGATGAGGAAAAACTTTTTCACACAGAGAGTGGTGAATCTCTGGAACTCTCTGCCACAGAGGGTAGTTGAGGCCAGTTCATTGGCTATATTTAAGAGGGAGTTAGCCCTTGTGGCTAAAGGGATCAGGGGGTATGGAGAGAAGGCAGGTACGGGATACTGAGTTGGATGATCAGCCATGATCATATTGAATGGCTCGAAGGGCCGAATGCCCTACTCCTGCACCTATTTTCTATGTATCTATGTATCTATGTATTGTACCTCACCAGAATGGAAGTCAGCCTGGCGTCAACACTAAGTCAATTATCTTGGTCATCATCTGGCAAAGGTGAGTAGAATGAAAGTTTCATTCATGCATGTCCAAGTGGTGGAGGAAGTCAGATTTCTATACTTAATCAGCCTTCCCCACCTATTTTAGATGACTATTTTACTCACCCTTATGGACTTCCATAAAGTTTACATGCCTTGAAACGTGCATTGCATAGGCAAAGATTGCCTTTCATTTTCATCTGCAAAATAATCATTTTTAAACAAGTAATATGTTTTCCAATCATTTGTTTGCTTGGACTGTGAAGAAGTTAGTGTGGGCACCTTTCTAGAAATACACCGTAAAATAGTAAAGAGATAATTGTAAAATTATATGAAGCATTGATTAGAACACAGTGCGCTCTGTAGTTTAGAATCACTGTTACAGCACAGGGTATTAAAAATTGTGTGTACAGCATAGGTTAACTAAAAATATATTGATTAGTAAGGGTGTCAGGGGTTATAGTGCAAAGGCAGGAAAATGGGGTTAAGAGGCAAAGATAGAACAGCCATGATTGAATGGCAGAGAATACTTGATGGGCCAAATGGCCTTATTCTGTTCCTAATACTTATGAACTTATGACACAATTGACTGCAGGTGCTAGAATCTGGAACAAGAAAAATATTGCTGGGGGAATAGAACTGGTCAAACTGCATCTAGGGGGGAATAGGGGGACTTTCAGAAAGCATTTGATAAGGTCCCACATAGGAGATTAGCGGGCAAAATTAGGGCACATGGTATTGGGGGTAGAGTGCTGACATGGATAGAGAAGTGGTTGGCAGACAGGAAACAAAGAGTAGGGATTAACGGGTCCCTTTCAGAATGGCAGGCAGTGACTAGTGGGGTACCGCAAGGCTCGGTGCTGGGACTGCTGGGACCGCAGCTATTTACAATATACATCAATGATTTGGATGAAGGGATTCTAAGTAACATTAGCAAATTTGCAGATGACACAAAGCTGGGTGGCAGTGTGAACTGTGAGGAGGATGCTATGAGAATGCAGGGTGACTTGGACAGGTTGGGGGAGTGGGCAGATGCATGGCAGATGAAGTTTAATGCGGATAAATGTGAGGTTATCCATTTTGGTAGCAAAAACAGGAAGGCAGATTACTATCTAAATGGCATCAAGTTGGGAAAAGGGGAAGTACACCGGGATCTGGGGGTCCTTGTACATCAGTCTATGAAAGTAAGCATGCAGGTACAGCAGGCAGTGAAGAAAGCAAATGGCATGTTGGCCTTTATAACGAGAGGAATCGAATATAGGAGCAAAGAGGTCCTTCTGCAGTTGTACAGAGCCCTAGTGAGACCACACCTGGAGTATTGTGTGCAGTTTTGGTCCCCTAATTTGAGGAAGGACATTCTTGCTATTGAGGGAGTGCAGCATAGGTTTACAAGGTTAATTCCTGGGATGGCGGGACTGTCATGTGCTGAGAGAATGAAGCAGCTGGGCTTGTACACTCTGGAGTTTAGAAGGATGAGAGGGGATCTCATTGAAACATATAAGATTGTTAAGGGCTTGGACACGCTAGAGGCAGGAAACATGTTCCCGATGTTGGGGGAGTCTAGAACCAGGGGCCACAGTTTAAGAATAAGGAGGAAGCCATTTAGAATGGAGATGAGGAAACACTTTTTCTTACAGAGAGTGGTGAGTCTGTGGAATTCTCTGCCTCAGAGGACGGTTGAGGCAGGTTCTCTGGATGCTTTCAAGAGAGAGATAGATGGGTCTCTTAAAAATAGCGGAGTCAGGGGATATGGGGAGAAGGCAGGAACGGGGTACTGATTGGGGATGATCAGCCATGATCACATTGAATGGCGCGAAGGGCCAAATGGCCTACTCCTGCACCTATTGTCTATTGTCTATTGAAAAAGATCTGTCGACATTTTGGGAAAAAACACAAAGTGCTGGCGTAACTCAGCAGGTCAGCCATTATCACGGGAGAACATGGATAGGTGACGTTCCAGTCGAGACCCTTCTTCAGGAATAGCTCCGGTGATCATCACCTTCCAGCAGATGCCTCCACCTTCACCCTCCCATCAACCAATTCAATCTGCCTCTTTTTCTTTGTGTGGTACCACCAATCACCCACCGTGCTCTGTCTCCCAACTCCACTTCTCTCCCGCCCCAACCTAGTTCCATCTTCCCATTATAACACCAATCCCCAGTCCCTGGTCTTTCCCTTTCTCTTCGGGTCTTTATGCTGGCTATCTTTCTTCTCCACTCAGTCCTGATGCAGGGTCTCGACAGGAAGCATTGTCCTGTCCTTTCCTCCCATATATGTTGTTTGACACACTATGTTCCTTCAGCGGGTTTTATTTTTTATTTTAAGGTGAATATTGAAAGGTCCTGAGTTTTTGTAGTGAATATTGAAAGGTGAATATTGAAAGGTCCTCAGCTTTTCAAAGTGTTGTATTGTAAAGGGAACAGTGTGGCCTTTACAAGTTAAAAATGGACCTAGCTTCATACCCCACATGCCATGACAAACCAAGGAGCTTTTAAAAATATGTCTAAAATAAGATGTAGGCTGAAAGAAATATTCATGCAGAGGCAAACAGGATGCACTTCACAATGATTAGACAACACAATGACATTCGTTCATTGGAATTTAACTGTCTCTTTCACTGAGTACCTATGGTCCAACTCTCCACAAGTTTAGAAATCCATACTGATGTAAAAATCATGGTCCTGCCAAGCGAGGATACACCCCCAAAGCTTAAAAGGTTCCCAAACATTAGAATCCCATTCATTAACTTTTTTTAGGAAGCTGATAAGCTCAGAAATATTCCCAAACAAAACAATTTGGTGTGATAACGGTTAAACTTTAATCAGAATGATATTTCCATGATGATAAATGGATTAGTTTACTAAATCAGACAATTTGTGGATTTACACATAGCAATGATTATGATAATAGTGCAATTAATATGAGAGAGGAGGTTAAGAGCTTGCATTGATTACATATGAGATTAGTATTTAAAATCAAAAGCAGTTAAAGAGGACTGCCTATTTAAATGTTAAAGAGAAAATGTTGTGTTGAGGGGATAGCATTCAAGTGTTTGTATAGTATTTGTAAATGTAAAGCACATATACAGTATAAAGAACATTGAGTTAGACACAAAAATCTGGAGTAACTCAGCAGGACAGGCGACATCTCTGGAGAGAAGGAATGGGTGACGTTTCGGGTCGAGACCCTTCTTCAGTCTCGACCCGATACGTCACCTATTCCTTTTCTCCAGAGATGCTGTCTGTCCCGTTGAGTTACTCCAGCTTTTTGTGTCCATCCTCAGTCTAAACCAGCATCTGCAGTTCCATCCTACGTAGAACATTGAGTTATGTAGCATTGTGTAATTTGACACCGTTACCCCAATCTGATCGGTTCAGCAATTACACTATCAGCATTTATACTATCAGATGCTAGTGGGGATCACTAACTTCCTGGGATCGTCACAGCTTGCTCTGGCAACAGATCCGCCCATGACCCCAACAAACTTCAGAGTTGTAGATGGAGTTCTTCCATCACACAGACAAGCCTTCGCACCATCAACTTTACCTACAATTCAATAGACAATAGACAATAGGTGCAGGAGTACGTCATTCGGCCATTCGAGCCAGCACCGCCATTCAATGTGATCATGGCTGATCATCCCCAATCACTACCCCATTCCTGCCTTCGTCCCATATCCTCTGATTCCGCTATCTTTAAGAGCCCTATATAGCTCCCTCTTGAAAGTACCCAGAGAACCACCCTCTGAGGCAGAGAATTCCACAGACTCACAACTCTCTGTGAGAAAAAGTGTTTCCTCATCTCCATTCTAAATGGCTTACCACTTATTCTTAAACTGTGGCCCCAACATCGGGAACATGTTTCCTGCCTCCAGCGTGTCCAAACCCTTAATAATCTTATATGTTTCAATAAGATCCCCTCATCCTTCGAAATTCCAGAGTATACCAGCCCAGCCGCTCCATTCTCTCAGCATATGGCAGTCCCGCCATTCTGGGAATTAACCTTGTAAACCTACGCTGCACTCCCTCAATAGCAAGAATGTCCTCAAATTTATAGGATTCATTAACACTGATGGCTGTGGAGGCTAAGGCATTGGGTATTTTTAAAGCAGAGATTGATAGGTTCTTGATTAGGAAGGGCGTCAAAAGTTATGGTGAGACGGAAGAAGAATGGGTTTGAGAATGAAAAATAGATCAGCCATGTTTGAATGAGAGAGTAGGTTCGATGGGCAAAATGGCCAAATTCCGCTCCTCTGTCTCATGGTCTTACCTTTTTCACCCTGGTCAATCCCTCTTACACCCTCTAACCGTCATGCAGTAGATACAATAGATTGAAAGCACCTACCACCATATTTAGGAACAGCTTCTTACCCACTGTTATCAGACTATTGAACAATCCTTCCAGAAGCTAGGATTTAGTCGGAGCCCCAACCAATATCATTGTGGACCTTGGACTTTTTTTCTGCAAGTGCATGTAATGTTGTAACACTATATTCTGTCCTCTGGTATTTTTCTCTTTGCACTATCTACAGTACTTGCACAATTAATTACAATAACCGATTGTACTAATATATAATATGATTTGACTAGATATCACACAAAACTTTTCACTGTATCTCGGTACATATGACAATAATAAACCAATCCCAATACATCAGTTCTGCCTTTTGGGGTGAGAAGATAAAGGGAAGCAATATCCACAGTCTAGGGTTTGTGCTATTAAAGAGTCAAAGGTAATAGCTTTAGTTTTTCCAACATTTTCTTGAATCCATCAGTGAAATAGAGACACAGGAGAGTAGTCATATTCTGCACAAAATGTATGATTCTTTTGGGTAATACAGACAGAGAGTATTGATATTGGTATTGATTTATTATTGTCACGTGTACTAAAGTACAGTGAAAACATTGTATGCGTGCTATTGTCCAATCATTCTATACCTGACTGCAACATAAAAAATAAAAATAGTCTGATAACAGTGGGGAGAAACTGTTCTTAAATGTGGTGGTACATGATTCTGCCTGATGGGAGATGGGAGAGGGGGAAGCGGGAATTACTGGAATGAAAATCTATTTGAATTATGTTGGGTACTTTCATGAGGCAGCATGAGGTGTCAATGGAGCCGTTGGGAAAGACCTGACCTCCTAAATGTAACTGATGCAAGAGGACGAAGAAAAACCACAGAATAAATAATCTTCTTTCATGGATGATTTTGACTAGAAGCCTGAAAGAGTCTAATTTGGCAAGGAAAATTTGGCCGTCATTAGTCAGAATATTGAGTATAAAGTTGGGAGGTTATGTTACAGTTGCACAAGACATTGGTGAGGCTATATTTGGAGTGTGTTCAGTCACTTTGTTTTTGGAAAGATATTGTTCAGCTGGAAAGGGTGCAGATATAATTTAAGAGGATGTACACAAAAATGCTGGAGAAACTCAGCGGGTGCAGCAGCATCTATGGAGCGAAGGAAATAGGCAACGTTTCGGGCCGAAACCCTTCTTGGGTTTCGGCCCGAAACGTTGCCTATTTCCTTCGCTCCATAGATGCTGCTGCACCCGCTGAGTTTCTCCAGCATTTTTGTGTACCTTCGATTTTCCAGCATCTGCAGTTCCTTCTTTAATAATTTAAGAGGATGTTGCTAGGACTCGAGGACCTGAGCTGTAGAGAGGTTGAGCAGGCTCTATTCCTTAGAGTGCAGGAGGATGAGGGGTGATCTTATAGAGGTATGTAAGATCATGAGGGGAATAGAGAAGGTAAATGCACATAGCATTTTATCCAGAGTAGGGAATCAAGAACCAGAGGACATAGGGTTAAGGTGAGAGGGTAAATATTTAATAGGAACCTGAGGGGCAACTTTTTTCAGACAAAAGGTGTGGGTATATGGAACATATGCCAGAGGAGGTAATTGAGGCAGGTACTATCACAACATTTAAAAGACA
The DNA here is from genome assembly GCA_038087875.1 of Malacoraja senta. NCBI lineage: Eukaryota > Metazoa > Chordata > Chondrichthyes > Rajiformes > Rajidae > Malacoraja > Malacoraja senta. The sequence continues at coordinate 241,150,260 of CM075977.1, read as the reverse complement.
TTTGGGCAGGTACATGGATAGGAAAGGTTTAGAAGAATATGAACCAAATGCAGGCAGGTGGGACCAGTGTAGATGGGGCATCTTGGTTGGCATGGGAAAGTTAGGCCAATGGGCCTATTTCCACGACTATGAAAACATTTAAAGCTGTTTAGTTCTATCTACCACCTTAACCTTGCAATGAATAACAATGATCCTCACAACTATGGCCATTTTTGATAATCATTCTTAACAGTTTAAAGTATGGACACATATAAAATGCTATAAAGTCCCTCTTTTTAAATCTTTTTCTATGGATTTTTTGGAAACTTATTATTTATTTTATGTAAAGCACTTTGGTTTCAACACGAGTTGATTTAAAATGTGCTATATAAATAAAACTTACTTACTTACTTACTATTTAACATTCAGAACTTTTCAAGAATTTTGTTCTCAAATGATTTCCAGTCATGTGTAGTTTATGTGCATGGATTCAATAACGGTGAATGTATTGAATTTACTCTGATTTCCGTGTGGATTCAGAACCAAATATCAGAGAGTATCAACTTGATTCATTTCAATCCCATAGATTTACTTCTACATTTTCTCCAAAAGAATGGGCACAAACTCACTCTCGTATGGTCCTGTCTCTCATATACTAAACACAGGGTAATAGATTGGAAACCTTGCGAGCCTTACGACTGAGTTATGTAATCCCTTTTACCCCAGCAAAGGTGAATCTCTGCTAGCAATCTGGTTTATGTGTACAACATAGGTGGAGACCTGCCCCACTGATTTGATTAGTACTTCAGTGTCAAATTATATCTGCAGCATCAGTGTATAAGCTTGTTACAGATGGTCTAGATTGTGTATTGTGACTGCAGGCTTAAATGCAGGGCTTGCCACATGTAACACAATAGTATGCTCTTTCACTTATGTCAGATTCAGAAGTTTGAATTGTAGTGGTATTGTGACAGCTCTTTAATTTATTGTGTCCTTTATCTTTTGGCACCAGCCTTTTCACTTAAAGCAAAATGGCAATGTTAAAATAACTCCTAATTAATAAACTAATTGGCTACGTGATTAAACCCTGAGTGCAAATTCAATGTCATCATTTCATTTTCCAGTGAAAACCTCCTTCCAAATGAACATTTATGGAAACAGGTATTGATTGTCAAGGCAAAATCATTAGCCATCTTTTGTGCCTTTTGTTACCAGATGAGAATGTCACACCACTCGCTTTTGACTGATATACTACCTCTATCTTGCGGAAAGTGCTTTGCATTGACAAAACAATACACACCCTAGTGAGAATAGGTAATGGAGAAAGAGGACAAATTATATGATGATAGTTGAAGGAATGGTTGAAAAGATGCATTTCAAGCGCCTTCAGAGAATAGAGAGAGAATTAATAGGCTATGGGAATCAGAGAGAAGATGAGGACTCATTGAACTACAGATGCTGAAACCTTGATTAAAACTCAATACTGGAGTAACTCAACATGTCAGGCATTTGTGTAGAGGATAGACATAAAAATCTGGAGTAACTCAGCGGGTCAGGCAGCATCTCTGGAGAAAAGAAATAGTTGACGTTTCGGGTTAAGACCCTTCTTCATACTGAGAGACAGGGGAAAGGGAAACAAGAGATTATAGACAGTGATATAGAGAGATATAGAACAAATGAATGAAAGATATGCAAAAAGTTATGATGTTCAAGGAAAGGTGGAGCCCACAATGGTCCACTGTTGGCTATGGGCTAGGTAATAACGAGTTGTACAGACAATGAAATTCAACAGGACGACAGTGAAACTGGTACAATGACTCAATTGGGGGAGGAATGGAGAGAAGGAGGAGATGCAAGCATTATTTGAAGTCAGATAAATCAATATCCCCACCAGATAAATCAATATCCCCACCTTAGTCTGAAACATCAAATTGTTTTCTAATTGTTTTGCACAATGGTAGAGCTGCTGCCTCACAGCACCAGGGACCTGGATTCGATCCCGCCCTGGGGTGGTCTTTGTGTGAAGTTTGGACATTTCCCCTGTGACCGTGTGGGATTCCTCCGGGTGCTCCAGTTTCCTCCCACATCCCAAAGATAAGCGGGTTAGTAGGTTAATTGGCCACTGTATATTGCCCCAAGTGTGTAGAGAGTGGGTGAAAAAGTGGGATAACATGGCTAGTGTAAACGGGTGATAGGTGGTCTGCATGGGCGCGGTGAGTCGAAGAGCCTATTTCCATGTTGTATCAATAAGACTAAAACTAAATTAATGTTCAATTTATGTCTCATTTATGCTTTGTATATATTCTGAGTATGTGCCTGCAATGCTGCTACCAGCAAGATGTTCATTGTTTCTGTACCTCATCGTACTTTTATACATGACAATAAACTAACCTGGGTGGATGGGATATACATGTTAACTATGGTACCAGGGAGAACTCCCTGGCCTTTTTCATACAATGCCAGTTTTATTTTATGTATTACAAAGAGGCCAGAAAGGGCTTTGCTTTACTGTCTCATATTAAAAATGTTGCAATGCATCATCATTAATGTGTTCATGTACCAGCGTGGATTACATGCTCAAGCCACTGAAGTGTGGCTTTCATGTACAGGAGAGACTGCTGCCATGCGCACAAACCTATGACGGAAAGTGGATATAACCATCAGCAATGGAATGGAGAGCAGTGTAAATATGAGAATATATTCCTAATGATTCGAGTGCACCCCACAGGTTGTGCGGAATGGACATTGTATTAATTTCAGTCCTTGGCCACTGTTACAAATTTCAGTTGTACCAGATGTATCGAGAAGTACAAATTTAATGTGAGAAATGAGATTAGTGCAATGGACAGCATGGACATTATGTACCATTTACCTCTTTCTGTTTAGGAAGAAAGTGCAAATGCTGGTTTAAACTGAAGATAAACACAAAATGCTGGAGTAAGCAGCGTCTCTGGAGAGAAGGAATGGGTGACATTTTGGGTCGAGACTCTCTGACGGAAGAAGGTCTCGACCCAAAACATCACATATTCCTTCTCTCCAGAGATGCTGCCTGTCCCATTGAGTTACTCCAGCATTTTGTGTCTACCTCTTTCTGTGCTATCCGACCCAATGATTCTTACCAAGAGCAGGGTGATGTAGATTTTCTTAGTTACAATGTTCCATGGAGGTTGCTGTAGGGGAATAATGCCAGAAATCACATCAGGGCCACCAAAGTGACATCCTCAAAGTGTCCAGACAAATTCTTAGAATTATGTGAAACAACATGAAAAATATTCTTATGGTGCTTCACTCAAAAAGATCAATTTTCAATCACATAATACTGCAATTAAATGCAGTAGCATTGGGAAAACAGAAGATACATATTAATGTTGAGAGGATTTAATCTTAACTAATCTTGTCCTACAAACCTCAGAAATACCTACAATTCTCCAAGTTTGGCCGATTGCACATTGTGCTTCTAATTGGTTCACCACTGGTAGCCATGTCTTCAACAGCCAAAATGCTGGATTTCTGGAATTTCTTCGGAAAAAAACGCTTGTCTTATTAACTTCTTTAAGATGCTGCTTAAAGTGTTTTAATCACTAGGTAAAATGTCCTAATATCTCCTTCTGTGCCTTGGTTAAAATTTTAGTTTACTGATGGTGCACCTGTGTTGTGTTGGGGCAATTTATTCTGTTAAAGGCGCTTAATAAATACATCTATTATTGTAGAACTCTGAGGTACACATTACTGCATGTGCACATATTTCTTATATTTAACTACTGTTTCATTTTTTTAAACTGTACCTCCTAATTGCATATGATTTCTTCTCAATTAGTTTTTTTTAAATTTAGTGATAGAGCAAGGAAATAAGACCTGTAGCCCACTAAGTCACAAACCATTGATCACCCATTCACACTGGTTATTCCTCATCGACTCCCCACACATTAGGGTTCATTTTTACAGAGGCCAATGAACCTACAAATCCACACATCTTTGTGATGTGGGAGCAAACTGGAGGACTTGGAGGAAACCCACGTGTTCACAGGGAAACATGAAAACTCCACACAGGCAGCACCCGAAATCAGGATCAAACCCATGTCTCTGATGCTATTAGGCAACAGCTCTACCAGCTATGCCACTGTCCTGCTCACAATTCTCTGATTATAAATAGAAAAGAAATAACAACAAATATACATACAAAAAGAGCAAAGGAATTTAAATAATATGTCTGGAACTTCTTTATGATTTTAATGAATGGCTTATATTTGAAATATTCAAATATCTTTTCTTGCCATGCCGGTTATTTACTTCCAATATAATGTATTTTTTATATTAATTTCATAATTCCAAAAATTGCTGCCATTTTTAAACCTTGGAATCATAGCTAACAATTATAATTTAATATGCATTTTAGCCAGAAGCTAAAAGCTGTATCAGCTTATGATGATAAGACCATCCACTATCTCTCCTAAGCAGTGAAAGATTGCACAGTAAATTAAATATATTTGCTTTGAAATTTGTTGCTTTGTGTAGATGAAGAGATTAAAATAAATGTCTGCTTGAAACTAGCTGTAGAGAAGTACCTGTGCAAAATTATTGGTAATTTAGGAGTGAATTCTAGGAATGAAATGGCTCATCCCCAAGTAAATCACAGGTATTAAGATCTTTCTGCAGTGAATCTGTTATGGTCAATATCATCATTTATACATTTTGCCCATAACATTCTGCTTAATTCTGCACAACATCAAATGATGTTATTGGGACAAGGATTTCCAGCGGCATGGTCTGGATTTATAAAGGAGTGGAGTGAGAGGTAAACGGAACTGGAAGCAAAATTAACTGATATTTAGTGTGGCTAGGAATCATAGACAAGCTTTGTCAATGCCTTTGTTTAAAGACTTCAAATGATGTTCTTAAAGGCTCATTACAATTAAGGATTACCTTCAAGATGAACTCTATATGGTTGTTTGATTTGTCATTACAGAAATAAGATTGTTAATGCCCATTAACAATAAACCTGTTCATTTTATAACCTTAAATACTCAAAAGAAGCGTGTTAATAGACATTTATATTTCACACAAAGTGGATTTTCCCTATACAACGTAATAAATGTGTTCTTTTTTTCTTGAGTGTAATCCTTAATTTTAATGAACCCCATTATGCACATCATTTGAAGTATTTAAACAAAGGCATTGACACTTCTTGCCCATGATTCTTAATCACACCAAATTCCAGATTGTTATGCTTCCAGTTCTGTTTATCAGCCACTCCATTCCATTATGCATCCAGACCATGCTGCTGCAAATCAGTGCCCCACAGGAATAATAACACCATTTAATGCTGTGCAGATGATGCTGAGGTCTGTAAAGCAATTAACAGGCTTTCATGGTGTAACAGCATGGCAGGAAGGAAGAAAAAGACAAACTGAGAAGCAATCATGATTTCTTTTATTTCTTCACCTTGCCTGGTCACTATCAAACTACTCCCCTTCAGAGAGAACAGAAGCATTTCAAGCTGCAAGTCTCCTGCTGCTAATGTAAATGTTCCATCAGCAAACACAGCGTAAGTAGAAATGTTTTTTCAGTCAATCGTTTCCCTTCATTTTTCTACAATTTAAGATACGGGAAATTCCCTATAATGATCTTCTCCACAAAATAGCCTGCTTTGGAGAGGAAAGATCAGCTGGAGCTGTGCCTCTATTTAGAAAATTGAGGAGATTTGGTATGACAACGAATACTCTCTTAAACATCTGCAGGTGAATGGTAGAGACCATATTAACTGGTTGAATCACGGCATGTTTCAGCAACTCAAACGCCCAAGAATGAAGGAGATTCCAAAAAGTACATTGTGTTTTCTGATGGCAGATGACAAAAAAAGTGATGAACTGCGCAGTCCATCACAGGTATTGACCTCCCCATCAGCGAAGGATTCTACAAGAGTTGCTGCCTCAAAACGGCAGGCAGCATCATCAAGGACCCACACCACCCTAGCCATGCTCTCATGCCACTCCTGCCCTCAAGTAGAAGATATATCCAAAACTGTAACATCCAAGTTTAGGAACGGCTTATTCACAACAACCATCAAGCTATTGAATACTATGAACTCCAACTGAACTCCAAACTAGAAACTGCCTTGATTGCACTATGAACTTCGGGCCTTACTTTTGATTTAGTGTGGGTTTTTTTGCACCATATATTGTTTCAATTTATTGAATTTCTTGTTTAGTTTTAGTTTAGAGATAGAGTGTGGAAACAGACCCTTCAGCCTACAGAATTACCCATACACTCGTTAAATGTTATCCCATCCTATACACTGGGGGCAATTTACGGAAGCCAATTAACGTACAAACCTGCCCATCTTTGGAATGTGGGAGAAAACTGGGGCACCCGGAGAAAGCCCACATGGTCATAGAAGGTCAAACTTTGCTTAGACAACACTCATAGTGAGGATCGGCCCTGTGTCTCTGGTGTTGTAAGGCAGTAACTCTACAGCTGTGCCATGTGCTGTTGTTTATTATGGTATTTATTGAATATCATGTTTACATACCTGTTGTGCTATTTCAAGTAGGAATTTCATTGTTCTGTCTTGGGACATATAATAATAAAACACTCTTGACACTTGATGTACTCTGATTGAAAAAGCTGACAGACACACACACGTTTAATAACCTGAGTAAGGTACCAGCCTCTAAGGGCTTTTCTACACTGCAGGGTCTTATGCCAGCAAGAAAAGGGATAGGGAACTGAAGGGGTGGCAGTTCTCATAATTGGCCCACACTAGAAAGCATTCGTTTGTCTGGAGAAACATGAAACCACAGATGCTGAAATCTTGAGTAAATCACAAAGCGCTGGAGGAACTTGGTGGGTCAAGCAACATCTCTGGAGGGAATAGACAGACAATGTTTCAGGTTGGGACCCTTCTTCAGACTGATTATTTGTCTATGTTGTCTCCCCTCGGGAGTTTTCTTTTCCCTATAATTATTTATAGTAAGAGGAATTCAATAATGCTGGTCACCAACCGACCAGACTCCATTTGACATTACACAGAGGGTTCCTTGAATTATTAAATGTTAAAGCAAGCATTTACCAAAGACAAAACATCTCATAGTTCTCTGTGTGTAGCTGCTTAAAACCATTACTCCAAAGACTGTTAATGATCCATATTTATTTTTTAACAATTTACATAACCTACAACTGCGCTGCACCGCTCACTCCCCAACCCGTAGTTTCAGCTGTCATTGTCGAACAACGGGCTGATGTTTGCCAGATGTGATGCGAAGTTAAAGGAGCAAAGGCAGGACAATCGCTACAAAACATACATTGCGAATCCTCGCAGTGACCGAGGATTCATAATATAACTTAAAACGTAGAGAAACCTTTTTAAGCGATGGATATTTAGGGACGTTTTTCACTCAGAACACGCCTGGTTCTGGCGCCGCACATGTCGGTGATATTTCAAGTAAGTTCATCTATCACATGACAGCGTCTAAATCATGGGGAAATGCGAGCTTTAACACGATGAACGGATACCCAGCTCTGGATTAATATTAGCAATCGATTCAGCGTGCCTGAGAAATGATAAAGCTGTCTATCGCAGCAGGCGTCCTATATATTCTCCCTGTACCAGTCTCATAAGGCCGGGGCTGGCTGTAGTTAAGTTTAAGGGCATGGGTCTAATCTGTTGGCGGTATTGATTTTTTTAATTTAATGAACCCATTCATTCGTGGTTACATTTGGAGCGGTTTTTCACAATTGGGAAATGTAATCCGAACCCCAATGCAAAGGTCAGGATGCGTGAAGCCCCTTACCTCGAATTTCTCCGCATTTCACCCCTCTTGCCACACAGATGTGATTCTATGTCATTCTGCATGCAAACATTCTGACTTCTGGGAAGGAAAACGTGTAAAACAAGACGGCATCTTTCCCGAAATACGTGAGCTGATACACACAGGGGATTGGAGATTTTACACACACACACACATTGCAGTTTATTTGGTTGATCTCAGATGATCGGCATCGCTGTGTTCAATCGATGCTTTAAATGCTGAGTTTTATTGTTGGATTTTATGTGTAATTATTATACTCACTGCTGCTTCCACATTCTGAGGTGACACTTATGCAGTTACGATCCTAACACAATGCGACCGTCAGTACTTAAAGGAGCAAAGGTGTTGCAATTAATACAGATGTTGAGGTTAATTTGATTTTTCAGAACGAGATTGACGAGGCAACGTTATTCGGAAGAGTGGAATCAAGAGGACTAAAAGGAATTCAGATATAGATCAGCCGAGATATATTTTTTACTGGAGGAATTAGTTCAAGCGGGCTGAATGGCCTCCACCAAACGCATGATTCAAAATTAGCTGAATTTACGCATGTCTGCTGTAAGATACTTGCATCGTGGCAGTAAAAAAGAGAAAAAGCAATGTATAACGCAGAGGACCATTAAATCTCCTTAACAATGAGAGGTAATAAGATCCACCTGCTTTCAATTTCTACCCAGTGTGGTGCATATTAATTCTAATGTAAGAAACTAGCTAAACATGAAGAATATCTTTGCAAGCTGACATAATTCCCAGTAAAATTGGTCCTTGAAAATAGAATTCATATCTCAATAATATGCCCAAGTGTAATGGCTTTAGACTTTTTTTTATTGTGTTTCTAATCTTTAACAATAACTAACAGAATCAATCCAGGTAACACATTTTATTGAGGGCAGGAACTCCCTCTAAATGGCAGTGTCTACAAAATAATCAATCAAAAGATATGTAAAGATATACTTCCACATGTAGATTACACACAATTTAGACAGGATAGCAGATTGTCAGTGATTGAATTAGCCAAAATCCACCTTTACTTTAGGGGATTTCATAATTTTTACGTGCTTTGAGGATCCATAACACAATTTCACAACTATTCTATCAATAATGTCATGGCCAAAGGTCATATGCAGAAACATGTCAAATGGTTGAATTGAATGCAATGCAACAAAGAAATGAACTTTTGTTCAAATGTCTGATATAAATTTGAAGACTGACATAGATTCTGCTCAAGCTATGAAATCCAAATGAATTGAAGTGATTTCAGAAGTGCACAATGAAGTCTGCATTGCACGCAAGCAGCAGCACAAGGATTATAACAGACGGTATGGTAGCAAATGTAATACCATTAGTTAAGAAAGGGGGATGAAAAATCGCAGAACTGCAAACTAGTTAACTTGACATTAGTAATAGGTAAAGTGCTAAAAATCTATTAAGAAAGTGGTTAAAGAGGCCAGTGAATAATAATACAAAAGAAAATGTGAATAACAAGCTGTGTGGAAAGCCTGTTAGATTTTTGTGAGATTATAACCAACAGAATAAATAAGGTAGAATCAGCAGTTATGATAAATTTAGACTTTCAGAAGGTATTCAATAGTCTCTTGCAAGTTCTTAAACAAAACTGGAGTGTGTGATTGGGAAAATATACTGGTGTAGATTGCATATTGGTTGATTAGCAAAAAAAGAGTATAATTAAGTGGATATATTTTGTATTTTTGAATGATGTTGCAATGGCCCAGCTTTTCTTAATCAGTATCAATAATTAGATAATGTGATCAAGCGCAGATTATATCGGTTTACTGATAATACAAAGTTAGGTGATAATGTAAGTTGTGAAGTGTGTCAGGCTAAGTGACTGGGCAAAAAGTTGGGAAATTAATATAATGTGGAAAAGTACGATGCCATCCATTGTAGAAGAGAAAATAGAAAATCAAAGTTTTTAAAAAAATGTTGGGTGTTCCAAGTGATCTTGGTTTACTTATAAAACATTGAAAGCAAACATACAATCGGCAATTAGAAAGACAACTGGTGTACTAAAGGCATTTACTGTTGAGGATTGGTGTGCAAGAGTGAGGATGTCTCCCTGGAATTACATAGTTCCTTACAGACCACACCTTGAATAGTGTATATAGGTTTGATCACCGGGTTTAGGGAAGGATAAACTTGGAGTAAAGGGACTGCTATAAAAGTTCACCAGATTGGTTTCTGGTATGGCAAGATTGTCCCTAGGAAGCACGTAACTAGACCTATATTTCGTAGAATTTAGAGATGAAAGATAATTTTGTTGAGCCATATAAAATTGTTATGAGTATAAGCAGTAATGTCTGGTTTGGGTGTTCAGAACCAGAGGTCACTGTCTCAAAATAACAGCTCAATCATTCAGAATAGTAAGATTAAACGAGAACTTACCAGTTTGAAGTTTGATCTTTATTTTATGAGGAGTTACGTTGGTGATTACGTGAAGAAGACCCGTCAGGGCGCATGCGCGTCAATCTTCAAAGCAGCGGTATGAAATCACAGACAACACAATAATTGAAGTAACATATTAAGATGATCAACATGAGAACTACCATTATGACCTTTTTTCTATGAGAGAGGTTTGGGCGTGGCGGGCACGTAATCACCAACGTAACTCCTCATAAAATAAAGATCAAACTTCAAACTGGTAAGTTCTCGTTTAATCTTACTATTTTGCTTCGGAGTCACGTGAGTGACTACGTGAAGATTTTAAAGCTCTGTGATACAGTTTTATTTTTGGTCAAAAAACAACCAATAAACCCTCTTAATTTAGGGGCAACAAACAAAACAGAATTAAACAGTATTGAAAACAGACTTTAAACAATAGCAACAGCACTCAATATTGAGTGGGCAAACAGCCCTCCATCGGCAATCGGCCGATGGTAGTATTGCTGAAACACAAGTTCATTTTTCCAACCTGCGGCTTTTAATATATGGTCGATGGGAACGTCCATCGCCCTGACCGCGGATGTTGCTACTGCGCTAGTGGAATGAGATGTAAACACATAAATGTTAATTCCTGCCTGAACCAACTCTTGCTTTAACCACGTTGAGATAGTCTGAACTGCCACTCTTTTATGTTGGCTTCTTGTAACTGACAAATAATCCTGTTTCTTCTTGTCTTAAAGCCCTTGTGGCTTCAATGTAATGTAAGAAATGTGTCCTTACACATAAAGATGGATCTGTAGGATATGCTGAGAACACAATCTTAAATTCTGTCACACCTGGCCTGCTTTGTTTGAGCAGGTCATAAATATAAAACAGAACATTCTCTGTAGTCACTTCCATTCTATCTAACTGAAGTTTTTCCAAAGTCTGCACTCTCTGTACTGACACCAATGCCATTAGCATAGCCAATTTCATGGTTAATTTTAACAAAGTTATAGACGTGACAGGGACCCAATGACGAAGCATGTTAAGAACAACGCTTACATCGCAGATTACCGTATACCTAGGCTTAGGCGGTTTGGAATTAAAGATTCCTTTCATCAACCTAGATATGAGAGGGTGAGAACCTATACTTTGTGTCTGTGTACCTATTACAAGATATGCCGACAAAGCACTTCTAGCTGTATTGATAGCACTATAGCTAAGACCCTCATCATAATAAAGTGTAGATAAAACTCTAACACATTTTCAATAACAACAGTATCATATTGAATATTTGTTGAACACAATATTGTTCCCATTTTTTTTCATGTCATATACTGCTTTTGAGTACTCTTTCTCCAGGCTGCAGTGAGTATATCCACCGTTGGCCTAGAAAGTCCTCGACCAATGTAAGGCATTCTTAAAAACCTGCAAATTAACAGATCAATACGATCACATAACGGATGAACTTAACGCGTTACTGGATGCTCCAGCAAATTCCTACTGTTTGGAATCAGCAAAAGGAGGTTGGATTGCTATCTGTAACATCAAAGGGAACCATGGTTGAATCGGGCAATTTGGTATCACCAAAACCCCTGAAGCGGCATCCTGCTTGATTTTCTCAAACACCCATGTGATTCATATAAGCAACTGCTGCAGTGTTGTCTATTTGGCACTGCACATGCAAACTAGTTTTGTTAGTGCCATAAGCCTTGAGTCCATAAAATACTCCTGGTTAATTGCCCATGTTTGTAGAAGCAATGTCCATCTGTCTCCACAGCTGGATCTTGTATCAGTAGCACCCCACCCAAGTGCTCTGACATCTGTCTGCAAAATCATGGAAGCTTGGTCCAATAACACTTTGGAACTACTAGTGGACACATGCTGAATCCACCATTGTACATCAGCAACAGCCTCTATTGATAGAAGCATAGGTCTATTATAATGACCCCAATGTATCCTCAGTGCTTATTCCTTTGACCTTTGTAATTGTAGATAATAAAGTGGCCACTATTGAACTGCTGGAAATGCTGCCAGCAATTTCCCAAGCAGACTCATCACCTGGCTAATTGAAGGCTGTGTGTCAGCAATTAACTTGATACAGCTCTTAATTAGCTCTACCCAACAAAAAGGTTTAAGACTATTCAGGTACAGTATAATTCTGCATCCCCCATCCTTTTTTGGTCTGGGAAAGATATTGGACACAAACTGATGGCTTTGGTAAACTGCCTGAGCAATTACACCTTTATTACATAAGCTTGCAAGTTCCACCTGAACTTCCAATTGTTCAGTGATACTGAAGTCAAACTCCTTTTTGGAACATGTTGCATGGGTAAATCAGAATTTGCATTAAGCTTTATTCGACACCCTTCAATAACCTTCAGTATAAACATATCTGAGGTATCACCTTAGATCTGTCTACATGAGAACCAGACCCACTTATCTCCTTACCACCTGGCATTCTTCCCCGGCCTCGAGCTGGATATATCACCTTCCCTGGCGCTGCTACAGCTGAATGCCAACTGCGCTGCATCATAGCTGGACTCGTCCGTTGCCCGGACCAGTCTCCTCGCTTATAGGGATACTTCCGCTTTAGTGGATATGTGGCTGCTGGCTGCTTAATCAAGCCCACCGTCTTGGCCTCCTCCTCCAGCTCCTTCACCTGCTTTGCGAAATCCTCGCCAAACAGATTTGCCGGTTGCACTGTGCCAGGCTGGCAGAGTGAAGCATATTTAGGGTTGATGGTTGGTCTAAAAGCATTCTTGCGGAGGCAATTGATCTCAAAGTGGGCACTCCACAATAGCGCCCCACCTTTTGTTGTAATTTTGTCATTGGCCTCTGCATCCACCATCCTGGCAAAGCTCGTTATGCCAGATGCCAGCAACTTTAAAAATATGCTGGAGCTTCACCTCCTCCTGGGCTCTCATTTGTATGCCCATCTTGCCCCAAATCTTCTTGTTCCCAACAGGAACTTTTAACAGGCCACAGTTCATTGGGGCTTCATGCTTCCTTATTGTCTCATCCATTGTCAGCTCCTGTAGCTGATGTGAGACTTGGTAATTTATGCTGGTGGTAAGTTCCTCACCCAGAGGCTCACCAGCGTCCGATGACAGGGCAAACCGTGCTCCACACGGTGTCAGCTCTGGCCGCTGCATGCCCTCCCTTTGGAAGTCATCGTCGGACTCAGGGTCAGAGCGTATCTGCCCTTCTGCACTCACCTCTTGCAAAGAGGGTGCTTTCAAGCAGGCCTCTACTAGGCACTGCCGGCGGAGCCTTCGCCACGGCCTCCCGCCCACACAACTCCTCCTGGAGTGTGGCTTTGTGAAGCAGGCCTCTACTAGGCACTGCCGGCGGAGCCTTCCCCACGGCCTCCCGCCTGCACAACTCCTCCTGGAGTGTGGCTTGGTGGAGCAGCCCCTGTATGAGCTGCTCCTTTTGGATAACCGCTGGGGCACGGTATCCTTTCCCCGACGGGACTCTCCTGGCCCGACTCTGCGGAGTGAATGGCCCTGACAGACTTGGATTATGCCTACCGCCCAACTGGCGTTGGCTGTGTACCCGGCTGGGCACTTTGCCAAGTCTGTCGCCGCACCGCTACCGGCTTGCGACTCCCAGAGGTGACAGGCTGTCTTTCAGAGACTGCGCTCCCGCAGCTCTCTCTCCCCTTGTCCGTAGCACGTCTGCACCTTGATGATTTTCCTTGTTCCTGCATTGTGGGGGAAAAAAATACAGCAACAATTTCTCTACTTTTTTTCTAACTCCTCCAAAGTCTCCCCGACTTTGGTGGAGCTGTAACTACTCACCTGCAGGAGGAGCTCCGTCCTCCTGCTGCCCGGCGCCAATGCGTCAGATGTAATGATGCGCATGCGCCCTGACGGGTCTTCTTCACATAGTCACTCACATGACTCCGAAGTAAAATCATGATAAAGAGGAATAGATTCATCCAGAGGTCAGGAAATCTTTGGAATGCTTTACCTAATGGGCCTGTCCCACTTACGCGACTTTTTCGGCGACTGCCGGCACCTGTCATAGGTCGATGCAGGTCGCCAAAAATGTTCTACATGTTGAAAATCCAGCGGCGACCAGAACAAGTTAGACTTAGACTTAAATTCCTTTATTGTCATTCAGACCTTTCGGTCTGAACAAAATTTCGTTGCCTGCAGTCATACATATAATAAATAACAAACACACAATAAACACAAATTAACATCCACCACAGTGAGTTCACCAGGCACCTCCTCATTGTGATGGAGGCAAAAGTCTTAAAGTCTCTGTCTCTTGCCTCTTTGTTCTCCCTCTGCGCTGAGGCGATCCAGGCTTCTGACGTTGTGACCCCACCGGGTGATGGTAAGTCAGTCCCGCGGCTGAATCCGTGCTCCGTCCGCGACGGGCTGGTTCAAACTCCGCGGCCCGGGTGGCCGAAGCTGCCGCCCTCCAGTCCAGCGGACGCAGCTGTAGTTGCGGGAGCCCCAGAAAAACAGGTCACCCACCTGTGACCTGCGAGCTCCCGGCGATGTCGTCCACCGGGCCCGTGGCCGAGCCTCCGGACTCAGGTCGCCACCAGCGTCCTCGGTCGCCACCGCCGGAATGCCACCGCAGCCCTGAAGCCGGCCAACCCCGCGCTGGTAAGTCCTGGCTCTGCCTCCGGAGCCTCGAGGTCGGTCGGTCGCAGTTGGAGTTGGAGGCCAGCAGCTCCGCCATTACGCCTCAGCGCAGATGGAGGCAGAGAAGGGGGATACGACAAGAAAAAGTCGCATTCCCCCGAAGGAAGAGACAAAAATCATGTTTCACCCCCCCCCCCACCCACACGTACATGACCCAATAATTAAAATTTAACTAAAACAGGACAAAAGAAAACAACAAAAAAAGTAAAAACAGACGGACTGCAGGCGAGCCGCAGCTGAGCAACAGCGCCGCCACTTCTGGACTACTCACGACCTTACAGGTTTCACCCAACGACATGTCGCCAGGGTGTCGCCTGTATGGTCGTGAGTAGTCTCCTCAGTTGCCCAAAGAGTCATAGCATCTTTCTGGTCGCTGTTGGATTTTCAACATGTTGAACATTTTTGGCGACCTGCAACGACCTATGACGGGTGCCGGCAATCACTGAAAAAGTCGCGGTAGTGGGACAGGCCCATAAGAGGGCTGTAGAGACTCAGTTAGTGTACAAATCAATGGATTTTTTGGATAATAAGGATTTCTTGGAATATGGGGTGAGTACAGGAATGTGGCTCTGTTGTAAATGTTCAGCCATGATTTCATTAAATGGAGGAGTTTGCACAAGGGAATGAATGACCTCCTCCTCATTCTATCTCCTGTGTTCTTAATTAGCACTGGTATTTGTAACCTCGGTGATCCAGGCAAAACAATATCTGCCTCTCTACTGTTTTCTTCCATGTAAATGCTATTTAAAACTCGGTTCTTTGACCAAGCTTTCGCTCATCTGCCCCATTATCTTACTTGCTGTGTCAATTTTATTTTTGTAACTACTATTGTGAAATTCCTCGTAATATTTTATTATCTCAAAGAAGCAATGAAAATGTAAACTCTTACATACTAAGTCACTATTTCTTATTCTCCTTTGAATTTTTTTTCTCACTTTTGTAGGTTTTGACCCTTTCTGGTCCCTTTTGCAATTTTAATCTGTTTATTTATCCTCACTCTTTGGTACGGAATGTCCTTTGAAATATTTGCTGTTTCTCCGCACAACACAGGAAGAATTTGAAGTGTAAGAAGGAACTGCAGATGCTGGAAGTGCACATGTTTGCAATTCTGCAGCATAGAATTTAGGAAAATAAATGAAGGAGAATGCAATGAAAGCTCTAAAGATGTCCAGTATAAGCTTCTGAGCTTGGCAGAAAGCATACAGCTCTCCCCATCTTTTGGTAATATTAATAGTTGGCAGTTCGTGGATGTAATTTTTAGTGTTTGGAGTATGGTAAAGAGACATCACAGCTATGATTTGGTACAGTGAGTTTGCCTGTCTGAAACAGAATCCAAAGAGACAGCTTCAAGGCAAGGTTTCTTTTAAAATTAATGTTTATATATGATTTACTGCCATTACATTTATCTAAAGTGGCATAAACAGATTACATGTTGAAGAACAATGGGATATGAAATGTTTGAACAAATGTCTCAAGTTTCCCACACATAAGACACATGGTCTACTCATGTACTGTATGTAGATTCTATTTGACAGCTTCTTATTATATCTCAGTTTGCCTCAGCTCTTAGTGGACCCAAAGGATCAGTCCTATTTGCACTCATATCAAAAGATTTGAAGTCTTATTCTATCCAAAATAGAAAGTGCTTCATTTCTAAATCCACTCTGCAATGAGGCAGCTGTTTGCAGCAATTATATGAGCTCTTAATCAATTATTTAATGCAATTAAAGCACTGAGAAGCCATAATCTGTTATTATATATGTTGTGTTATTACTTTCATGTCTTTGGCCCTCTTGTCAATAAATGTCATTTGCACACATATGGAAAATAACACCTCAATTGCAAACTTGCTATGTGGACTGGAACTGTGGGAGGGAGCAAAGGACTGAAAAGCATTTTTATTTAATGTTAGTGCCATTAGGTTCCCCAAGTGTAGGTCTTGCACAGTAACTGCAAGCCCAATGTGAAACTGTTGGGAGTTGATAAGACCGACAGTGCAAAAAACTTCCTGATGAACCCATGCTTGGGAAATCAAGTAGCATTATCACGTCACATAAGATGAAAGTGCCTTTACTGATTTACAAAAAATATTTTTCTCCGTAAGTTTAAGAGATATATGAAAGAAAGTTAACAAAATCGATTAAGGTATTTTATCGTTCTGGTTTCCAAGTGTTCATCAAAAATTGTATTGCAGATGATATTTGCGAGTTGTGAATCTGTGGAATTCTCTGCCACAGAACGCAGTGGAGGCTAATTTACTGGATGTTTTCAAGAGAGAGTTAGATATAGCTTTTAGGGCTAATGGAATCAAGGGATATGGGGAGAAAGCCAGAACAGGGTACTGATTTTGGGTGATCAGCCATGATCATATTGAATGGCAGTGTGGGCTCGAAGGGCCGAAAGGCCTACTCCTGCATCTATTTTTTATGTGTCTATGTTCCATGTTTCTATATTCAGATATAATCTAACAACATGCTCTAATTCCATACTAGTAAGATATAGACTTTCATTTAAGGTGGCATAAAACACATTAAAGCGTTTATTTTGTAATTGGTCTCATAATTCTCTTGCGCTTGATATGAGAATATGTCATTGGAATATTATCCAATGTATAACAAAATTTGACACCAAGACATACAAGGTTCTGAATAGGTTTTGCCTCTTCTCAGCTATTACTGCCCTTTTCCACAGTATTTGGAAGAATTGGAGGGCAAGGATCTCATTGGGTATTACAAGAATTCTGAAAGGGATTTATACAGTAGGTGTTTTGAAAAGTTGCTTCCTCAGAGTGGAGGAATAGTCTCACGCTTTACAAATAAGTTAAAAGATATTTATGATGGAGATGAGTTGAAATTTCTGGTCCTGAACATAGTCCAGCAGACTAGTTCTTGATAATTTACATGAATTGTGTTATCATGCATTGAGAACATGAATAATGTGAAATAAACTGCTGATATCCAAATCTAACATAAAATCCAAATAAAGATTGGTAAGTACATAAGTACATTGTGATAGGAATCAGGAAAAGACTATTAGAGTATAATTTAATCTTAGTTTAAGATGAGGGCTTAAAATGAAAATTAAACATCTAATTCTACAGGAATTTGCATGGTACACAAAGATCTTCACAGCCAATAAAATGTTCTCTTTTTAAAAATCATAAAAGACCATTTGACCCATCAAGTCTATGCCAGCCCACAGAATAATCCCATCAATCCCATTTTTCATTGCTATTTTCATTGTAATTTATTCTCTCTCGCATGCCAATCAGATCCGCACTGGCACAACTCTATAGGCATAATTTACAGTCATCAATTAACCTACCAACCACCAAGTCTTCAGGTTGCGGTAGGAAACCAAGGAATCCTGTGCAAACCCATATAGTCACAGCAATGAAGACCTCACACCATACAGAAATCATTGAAAATCTGATCCCTGGAGTTGTGACCCACTACTCTTGCTAATGATATGTGACGTGATCATTATTACATACATGATTCCACAAATAAAAGTGAGGTTGGTGACCAACAAATCCACATAATTTAGATTAGATTAGATTAGAGACATTTATTGTCACATACACCAATTGGTGTAGTGAAATTCGACTTGCCAATGCAGCACATGAATAAAGATAATACACAACATTAAAGAATTTAACAGAATTTAACAATAAACATAAAAACATCCCCCCACAATGGTTCCCACTGTGGGGGAAGGCAGCAAAGTCCAGTCCAGTTTATATTGATATTCGCCAAAAACTAGTCATATCTTCACTTTGAATGGTACCCAGAATCTTTCACAGACAATTGTGTAGGCAAGTAGCACATCGCTGAAATTTTAAAATAAATTGTGGCTAACCCAAAAACTGATTTCATTTATATAACATATTGTTGAAGTAAAACATGTCAAGGCACTTACTGAAATAATATCCAATTATAACTAAATTTAACATCAAACCAGTTAAGATGTTTCATCCTATATTCAATAGAATTGTGATCTAACACCATCCACAAGTCTGCAGATGATACCACTGTGATGGATCGGATCATGAACAATGATGAACCAGAGTACAGGAAGGAGACAGAGAACTTTGTAACAAGGTGTTAAGACAACAACCTCTTCCTCAATGTCAGCAAGATGAAGGAGCTAGTTATTGACTTCAGGAAGCATTGTGGAGTACATGTCCCACTCAGATTTAATGGTTCCAAAGTGGAAATGGTTGAGCGCTTCAATTTCTTTGACATTAATATTACCAATGATCTGCTGTGGTCAAACTACATTGAAGTGACACCCAAGAAGGCACACCAACACCTCTTTCTCCTTAAGAGACTGAAGAAATTCTGCATGTCTTCAATGATTCTTACAAACTTCTAAGATGCATCATAAAAAAGTACTGTTGGGTTGCGTCACAGCTTGGTTCGGGAACAGCTCAGCTCAAGATTGCGAGAAATTTCAGAGTTGTGGATGCAGCCCAGTCCATCACATAGGCAAGACTCCCCACCATTGATTCCATCTACACTTCATGCTGCCTCAGAAAAGCAGCTAACATACTCAAAGGCTTGTTCTACCCCAGCCATTCCTTCTTCCAGCTCCCGTTGGCAGAAGATGCAGAAGCTGTAAAGCGCGCACCACCAGACCGAAGACCAGCTTCTTCTCCTCTGTTATTAGGCTTCTGAATGTTATTAGGCTATGAGAATGCAGGGTGACTTGGACAGGTTGGTGAGTGGGCAGATGCATGACAGATGCAGTTTAATGTGGATAAATGTGAGGTTATCCACTTTGGTAGCAAAAACAGGAAGGCAGGTTATTATCTAAATGGTATCAAGTTGGGAAAAGGGGAAGTACTACGCGATCTGGGGGTCTTTGTTCATCAGTCAATGAAAGTAAGCATGCAGGTACAGCAGGTAGTGAAGAAAGCGAATGGCATGTTGGCTTTCATAACAAAACAAGTTGAGTATAGGAGCAAAGCGGTCCTTCTGCAGTTGTATAGGGCCCTAGTGAGACCACACCTGGAGTATTTTGTGCAGTTTTGGTCCCCTAATTTGAGGAACGACATTCTTGCCATTGAGGGAGTGCAGCGTAGGTTTACGAGGTTAATTCCCGGGATAGCGGGACTGTCATATGCTGAGAGAATGGAACGGCTGGGCTTGTATTAGCTCCTGGAGTTTAGAAGGATGAGAGGGTATCTTATTGAAACATATACGATTATTAAGGGTTTGGACACGCTAGAGGCAGGAAACATGTTCCCAATGTTGGGGGAGTCCAGAACCAGGGGCCACATTTTAAGAATAAGGGGTAAGCCATTTAGAATGGAGATGAGGAAACACTTCTTCACACAGAGTAGTGAGTCTGTGGAACTCTCTGCCTCAGAGGGCGGTGGAAGCCGGTTCTCTGGATTCTTTCAAGAGAGCGCTAGATAGGGCTCTTAAAGATAGCGGAATCAGGGGATATGGGGAGAAGGCAGAAACAGGGTACTGATTAGGGATGATAATCCATGATCACATTGAATGGCTCGAAGGGCCGAATGGCCTATTCCTGCACCTATTATCTATTATCTATTGAATGGTCCTTCCATATGCTAGGGTACTGTCTAATTTACCTCTAACCCATTGGACGGCAAACTACAATGCTGAGAACTATATTCTGTACTCTGTCTTGCACCTCGCTCTACCTATTGTACTTGAGTTTGACTAAATTGTATTTATGTATAGTATTATCAGATCTGATGGATAGCATGCACAACAAAGCTTTTCACTGTACCTCGGTAAACATGACAATAATGAACCCAAACCTAAATCTGAACCTAAAATATGCAAGGTTCTATGAAGGAATTGCAGGGTAAATGCTGAGAACTGCTTCCTCAGACTAGATTAATAACCTTATATATAGTCCAAGGATAAGGCCACATTTAAGGGAGAAATTAGGAGGAATGCCTTTACTCAGAAGATTGTAATTCTTTGGAAATCAATACTTCCAGACAATTGTGGATGCACAAATATTGAATATGTTCAAGGATTGGGTCAATGATCAATGTGCAAATAGGGGCTGGACAGAGAAATAGATTAGATACAGAATCAGTCAAGACAATGAATGATAGGAGCAGGCATGAGGAGTCATATTACCTTGTGACGATATGATTTACTCCAAGACCTATTTTTTATGTTATATTCTTGTGGAAACATTAGAAACAAACAGGTTTTTTAAAGTGTTTTAAACGAGGAGCAGAGATGGAGGGAATTGCAGAGCTTAGGTTTCTCCTGTAAAGTTAAAATGTCGAATGCTGTGGCAATTGTAATCATAGGTGTATGCACAATTTCAAAGC
Organism: Malacoraja senta; assembly: GCA_038087875.1. Classification (NCBI taxonomy): domain Eukaryota; kingdom Metazoa; phylum Chordata; class Chondrichthyes; order Rajiformes; family Rajidae; genus Malacoraja; species Malacoraja senta. The sequence continues at coordinate 241,129,105 of CM075977.1, read as the reverse complement.
TGAAAGAATATTGCAGAGGTTTTTAAGGCTGTTGGAAGTTACAAAGAAAAGGATGAGGAAGTTGAAGCAATGGAGGAGTTTATTTTATATATGGATGAATATTTAGTTGCTGCTGGCTCTAAAGTCAACATAGATCAAAGATCAAAGATAAACTGTCTTGATATGAGATAGAATACAGACACCGGGGAACCATATGTCCCTCTGCTCCAGATTGTGCTTGGAAGTCCATATAGTTACTCACTTGAACTGCAAGCCTTTCTCAATGTAAGTCCTGATAATGTTTAGGTCCCATAGTCATTTGGAACAGTCAACATAACTGGCCAGATCTCCAGCTTGTACTCCACCACGATGTTCCCAGTTGAATTCAAAGGTGCTCCCTAAGAAGTCCAATGGTGAAGCAAAGGCTTTTACATATAATGTTACATCTAAAAGCTTGTACATTAGACATATTTAGATAATGTGATAAAGCATTGCCAATGTCTTAAGTTGGAGACAACAATAACACCATAATGACATCCTACCTCAGTCAATCTCTTTGCACGCTATAGTCAGGTGCTGAGGAATCATCAGCGACTCAGCCTAAGACCTAACTGAGGCTTCATACGTACAGGCAGGCCGGAGGCAGTGAATGGTTGAACCCTCTATTAACTCCAAACAGACTTTATAGGGAGCAATACTGGGACTGGTGGCTTAATGTCTTTTGAGGTCTATAATTGATTCCAGCAGTTTTTAACATCCCTATCATTCACCAACATGGAAAAACTATTATATTTGATAATAGTTTTATTTTAGATTAGTTAAACTCAGTTTAGTTTAAATTAAAGATACAATGTGGAAACAGGCCCTTTGGCCCAGCAATTTCATGCCAACCAACAATCATCCACACACTACTTTTATGTCCGATACACTAGGGACAATTGCAGAAGCCAACTAACCTACAAACCGATACATCTTTGGAATGTGAGAGGAACCGGAACACCTGGAAAAAACCCATGCAGTCACAGGGAGAACATACAACCTCCGTACAGACAGCACCCGTAGTCAGGATCATACCCAGGTCTCTGACGCTGTAAGGCAGCGACTCTACTGCTGCGCCACTGTGCCAAAAGTATTGGATTAAAATTACAAAGTGAAAACATATTTAATGATTAGAAATTATCAAAATACTTAAACAAATGTTAAAGAATGTTAGACACAAAAAGCCAGAGTAACTCAGCAGGACAGGAAGCATCTATGGAAAGAAGGAATGGGTGACGTTTCGAGTCGAGACCCTTCTTCAGACTGGTTAGGGATAAGGGAAACGAGAGATATAGAGAGTGATGCGGAGAGATAAAGAACAATGAATGAAGATATGAAAAAAACTAATAATGATAAAGGAAACAGGCAATTGTTAGCTGTTTGTAGGGTGAAATTGAGTAGCTAGTGTGACTTGGATGGGGGAGGGATAGAGAGAGAGGGAATGGCGGGGCAACCTGATGTGAGAGAAATCAATATTCATACCACTGGGCTGTAAGTAAAAGTAAAAGTGGCAGGCAGACAAATCCAGGGCAAAAATCAAAAAGGGCCACTTTTCAACATAATTGTATAAGGGGTAAGAGTGTTGTAAAAACAAGTCTGAAGGCTTTGTGTCTCAATGCAAGGAGCATTCGTAATAAGGTGGATGAGTTGAATGTGCAGATAGTTATTAATGAATATGATATAGTTGGGATCACGGAGACATGGCTCCAGGGTGACCAAGGCTGGGAGCTGAACATCCAGGGATATTCAATATTCAGGAGGGATAGACAGAAAGGAATAGGAGGTGGGGTAGCATTGCTGGTTCGAGAGGAGATTAACGCAATAGAAAGGAAGGACATTAGATTGGAGGATGTGGAATCGATATGGGTAGAGCTGCGAAACACTAAGGGGCAGAAAACGCTAGTGGGAGTTGTGTACAGGCCACCTAACCGTAGTAGTGGAGTTGGGGATGGCATCAAACAGGAAATTAGAAATGCGTGCAACAAAGGTAAAACAGTTATAATGGGTGACTTCAATCTACATATAGATTGGGTGAATCAAATTGGCAGGGGTGCTGAGGAAGAGGATTTCTTGGAATGTATGCGTGATAGTTTACTAAACCAACATGTAGAGGAACCAACGAGAGAGCAGGCTATTCTAGACTGGATATTGAGTAATGAGGAAGGGTTAGTTAGCAGTCTTGTTGTGCGTGGCCCCTTGGGCAAGAGTGACCATAATATGGTTGAGTTCTTCATTAGGATGGAGAGTGACATTGTTAATTCAGAAACAAGGGTTCTGAACTTAAAGAAAGGTAACTTTGAGGGTATGAGATGTGATTTGGCCAAGATAGACTGGCAATTGATTCTTAAATGGTTGACGGTGGATATGCAATGGAAGGCATTTAAAGACTGCATGGATGAACTACAACAATTGTTCATCCCAGTTTGGCAAAAGTATAAATCAGGGAAGGTCGTGCATCCGTGGGATAACAAGGGAAATCAGGGATAGTATCAAAACAAAAGATGAAGCATACAAATTAGCCAGAAAAAGCAGCCTACCAGGGGACTGGGAGAAATTCAGAGTCCAGTAGAGGAGGACAAAGGGCTTAATTAGGAAAGGGAAAATAGATTATGAAAGAAAACTGTCAGGGAACATAAAAACTGACCACAAAAGTTTTTATAGATATGTGAAGAGAACAAGATTAGTTAAAACAAATGTAGGTCCCTTGCAGTCAAAAACAGGTGAATTGATCATGGGGAACAAGGACATGGCAGACCAATTGAATAACTACTTTGGTTCTGTCTACACTGAGGAAGACATACATAATCTGCCGGAAATAGCAGGGGACCGGGGGTCAAATGAGATGGAGGTACTGAGTGAAATCCAGGTTAGCCGGGAAGTGGTGTTAGGTAAATTGAAAGGATTAAAGGCCGATAAATCCCCAGGACCAGATAAGTTGCATCCCAGAGTACTTAAGGAAGTAGCCTCAGAAATAGTGGATGCATTAGTGATAATTTTTCAAAACTCTTTAGATTCTGGAGTAGTTCCTGACAATTGGAGGGGAGGTAATGTAACCCCACTTTTTTTTTTTAAAAGGGAGGGAGAGAGAAAATGGGGAATTACAGACCAGTTAGTCTAACATCGGTAGTGGGGAAAATGCTAGAGTCAGTTATTAAAGATGGGATAGCAGCACATTTGGAAAGTGGTGAATTCATTGGACAAAGTCAGCATGGATTTATGAAAGGTAAATCATGTCTGACGAATCTTATAGAATTTTTCGAGGATGTAACTAGTAGAGTGGATAAGGGAGAACCAGTGGATGTGTTATATTTGGACTTTCAGAAGGCTTTCGACAAGGTCCCACATAAGAGATTAATATGCAAACTTAAAACACACGGTATTGGGGGTTCAGTGTTGAGGTGGATAGAGAACTGGCTGGCAGACAGGAAGCAAAGAGTAGGAGTAAACGGGTCCTTTTCAGAATGGCAGGCAGTGACTAGTGGGGTACCGCAAGGCTCAGTGCTGGGACCCCAGCTATTTACAATATATATTAATGATCTGGATGAGGGAATTGAATGCAACATCTCCAAGTTTGCGGATGACACGAAGCTGGGGGGCAGTGTTAGCTGTGAGGAGAATGCTAGGAGGCTGCAAGTTGACTTGGATAGGTTGGGTGAGTGGGCAAATGCATGGCACATGCAGTATAATGTGGATAAATGTGAGGTTATCCACTTTGGTGGCAAAAACAGGAAAGTAGACTATTATCTGAATGGTGGCAGATTAGGAAAAGGGGAGATGCAACGAAACCTGGGTGTCATGCTACACCCGTCATTGAAAGTAGGCATGCAGGTGCAGCAGGCAGTGAAGAAAGCGAATGGTATGTTAGCATTCATAGCAAAATGATTTGAGTATAAGAGCAGTGAGATTCTACTGCAGTTGTACAGGGTCTTGGTGAGACCACACCTGGAGTATTGCGTACAGTTTTGGTCTCCTAATCTGAGGAAAGACATTCTTGCCATAGTACAGAGAAGGTTCACCAGAATGTTTCCTGGGATGGCAGGACTTTCATATGAAGAAAGACTGGATAGACTCGGCTTGTACTCGCTAGAATTTAGAAGATTGAGGGGGGATCTTATAGAAACTTACAAAATTCTTAAGGGTTGGACAGGCTAGATGCAGGAAGATTATTCCCGATGTTGGGGAAGTCCAGAACAAGGGGTCACAGTTTAAGGTTAAGGGAGAAGTCTTTTTGGACCGAGATGAGAAAATCATTTTTTACACAGAGAGTGGTGAATCTGTGGAATTCTCTGCCACAGAAGGTAGTTGAGGCCAGTTCATTGGCTATATTTAAGAGGGAGTTATATGTGGCTCCTGTGGCTAAAGGGATCAGGGGGTATGGAGAGAAGGCAGGTACAGGATACTGAGTTGGATGATCAGCCATGATCATATTGAATGGCGGTGAAGGTTCAAAGGGCCGAATGGCCTACTCCTGCACCTATTTTCTATGTTTCTATGTTTCTAAGCTGCCCAAGCAAAATAAGAGATGTTGTTCCTCCAATTTATATTTGGCATCACTGACAATGGAGAAGACCTTGGACAGAAAGGTCTGTGTATGAATGGGAAGGAGAATTAAAGTGTCCAGCAACCGAGAGATCAGGTAGGTTCAGGCGGGCAGACAGAAGCTGTTCCGTGAAACGATCGCCCAGGTTGCTTTTGGTCTCGCCGATGTATACGAGTCTACATCGTGAACAACGAGGTGCAAGTGAACCTCTGCCTAACCTGAAAGGACTGTTGGGGACAGAGTCGAGGGAGAAGGTATAGCGACAGGTGTTGCATCTTCTGCGGTTGCAGGAGAAGAATGTTACTTGCCCAATGCATTTTAATGTGCAGTCCTCACAGAGATGAGTGGGATCTCCATTGGAAACCATGTCCTCTGAGCTGGCATAAGAAGAGTTGATTCTACAGCTTAACGTTGAGGGTTGCTGAGGATGACACGGTGGCGCAGCGCTTGCAGTGCCGGAGACCTGGGTTCGATCCCGACTACGTGCTGTCTGTATGGAGTTTGTAAGTTCTCCCCGTGACCTGCGTGGCTTTTCTCCGACATCTTTGGTATTCCCCACACTTTTGTAGGTTAAGCCCCTGTCCCACTTTCCCGAGTTACTCACGAATTCTCCCGAGTTTTCCCCTTGATTCAAACTCGGAGAATGTCCGTAGTGAGTCCGTAGGAGGCCGTAGGAGTCCGTAGATATTTTGTAGCGGTTCGTAATGCCAGCCGTAGGTATTCGGGGCATCAGGTAAGTCGGGCATCAGGTAAGTCGGGGCATCAGGTAAGGCTGGCATCTCCACTACTAGACATCAAGAATCCAGCAAAAGTAAACAAGGACTTGAGACACATAAACCTGCAAAGGCTAGACTATTGATCAAAACACAAAATGCTGGAGGAACTCAGCTGGTCAGGCAGCATCTGTGGAAAGAATGGAAAGGCAATATTTCTGGTTTGAAACCCTGGTTCAGACTGATTATTTGAACAGCAGGAGAGCAGTGTGAATCACTGTGAGGGAGAACTGTGAGATACTCCTGTCAGAGAGAAGAAGAGAACTTCTTCAAAATATCTATTTATGCCTCTCGTAATTGTATTTACTTCTAGTTTAGTTTATTGTCACGTGTTCCAAGGTACAGTGAAAAGCTTTAGTTGCATGCTATCCAGTCAGCAGAAACACAATATACATGATTACAATCGAGCCATTTACAGTTTATAGATCCATGATAAGGGAATAACGTTTAGTGCAAGCTAAATCCAGCAAAGTCCGATCAAGGATAGTCTTAGGGTCACCAAGGAAATGGATAGTAGTTCAGCACTGCTCTCTGGTTATGGGAGGATGGTTCAGTTGCCTGATAACAACTGTGAAGAAACTGTCCCTGAATCTGGAGGTGTGCGTTTTCACACATCTATAACTTGTGGCTGATGGGAGAGGGGAGAAGAGGGAGTGGCCAGGGTGTGACGTCCTTGATTACACTGCTGGCCTTGCAGAGGCAGCTATCAGGTCTATCTAATAGGTCTCATATTTAATATATATTCAATTTGACTGTGCTGTACTTGCTTAAATACAACACTTCTGCCATATTGTCTGTGCTCACTGGTGAGCAAGTAATTCCACCCCTCTGGACCCTTGGGATACATCTCACTTGTTCTCACCTATCGACCTGTTGTTTCACAAACAACATCCTGAAGGATTTGTAATTGTGTCCCTCGAGAAGGTTCTATAGGTAAAGACAGAGATGTTGCACATTTGATATATATAAAAAAACAAGAACCCAGCCATGAGGACCGATGTAATTAACTACTTGTGCCTTGCACAGGGGAATATATGTAAATAGGATAAGCAGTTTCAATATTGTGAATCTCTTTATCTGCAAGTCTTTAAGGAGAGGCATATGGATGAATATATTATACGGACTGGTGTTCTGTATTTCTGTGAGTGGTTTGCAGCAATATCAGTGTTGAGCAAATCTGGCATGATCATATTTGACAGAAGTAATAGCTCCACGAGGACCCTTGCCTGACATATTTATTGTCAAAAAGGATAATGCATGCAGGGACCTTTAAGTAATAGGATAGTGAGAAGGTGATGTCAAATGACTGTAGAAGACCGCAATTTTCTGGTACTTCTTGTCATATAAAAATAAAAGGTCAGGTTCAGTTTGTGAAAAGCAGTATAGTCATAAATGTATTACATTACATTTATATAGATGTATTTATATGTGGATAGGCAAATTTAAAGTTAATATGCAATGTTAAATACTCTGATCTTTGAGAATGTCTTTTTTGATGTTAGATTTTATGATGGTGTCCATTATAATAGGAGAACTGGAGAGAATTGCAGGAACACAACGTTTAAAAAGATATTTGGAAAGGTATATAGATAGGATAGATAGACACAAAATGCTGGAGTAACTCAGTGGATCAGGCTGAAAATGTCTGAAGAAGGTGTTCCGACCTGAAACAATACCTATTTCCCCATGCCGACCAGCGATCCTAGTACACTAGCACTATCCTACACACAAGGGACAATTACAATTTGAACCAAGCCAATTAAGCTACAAACCTGTCTGTCTTTGGAGTGTGTGGCACCCAGAGAAAACCCACGCAGTCACAGGGAAAACGTACACACTCCCTAAAGACAGCACCTGTAGTCAGGATCGAACCCAGGTCTCTGTCGCAGGACGGCAGCAACTCTACCATTGTGTCACCGTGCTGCCCTTCTATTCTTTTTCTCCAGAGATGCAGCCTGACCCGCTGAGTTACTCCAGCATATATCTATCTTCAGTATAAAGCACCATCTGCAGTTCCTTCCTACACATAGATAGAATAGGTGTGGAGGGATAAGGGCCAAATACAGGCAGGTAGGACAATTGTGGATGGGGCATGTTGGTCGGCATGGGCAAGCTGGGCCAAATGGACTTTCCACACTGTATGACTATGACTCTTTAACTAAACAATATTAGTGAGAGTGTTGGTGATATACGAGTAATCATATTGTCGAGAGTGAGTCAGATGTTTATGGGGTGTTTTCCACCCAGTGATATTATCATTGCTTGTCTGATGCTTGAACAATCTCATTCGGTTGTGCAGCCAAAACTCCTGGGGACACCTTACATCAGCACCCAGGTCGTAATATTTCGATTCACTGCTAATCAACCGTGGGACCTGCTGAGTGAAAGGGGAAGAAAATGTTTTGTGAAGTATCAAAATCATCACAATCTCCTTAATGCTTCAAGAATAGATAAATTGTTTTTTCATTATTCACTCTGCACATCTATACTATTTAGGTGCAGATGTGTGAGTAAGAATACTTCATTTGGAACTAACCAAACTGTCTATGTTTACTCATTTTGAGAGAATCATGAAAGAGGTTTAAGATTATGAACGAACAACCGTTTCAAAGTTAGACACAAAATACTGGAGTAGTCTGAAGAAGTGTCTCAACCCGAAACATCACTCATTCCTTCTCTCCAGAGATGCTGCCTGTCCTGCTGAGTTACTCCAGCATTTTGAGTCTATCTTCGATTTAAACAAGCATCTGCAGTTTCTTCCTACGCTCCTAACCGTTTCAACAGCTCTCCACAGCCTTTTGCTTTTCAACAGCTGCCTTCAGGTGCAGTTTGTTTGGTGTGGGTCTACTAAACAAATAAATACAAATGATTTTGCCACAGGTGTTCCTATTACAGTGGGTGGGTGTCCCTGGTTGCTGATGCTTTAATCCTTACAGGAGACTGTGTGTGTCTTGTTTGAATGGAAGAGCGTGTTTGTCGGATGAGAGAAGCATCCACCTTGCATCGGGTGTGATGAGTTGTGTCAACCCCATTCGTTTGTTTGCCCGTCTCCTGTGTTAAAAGAAAGCCCCAGTGGACCAGAGTTGATGCTGATAGATCTGTCAGAGGAGCTGTCAGCTCTCCTCCTGGGTAACGGTGTGTGTCGGCTAGCTACTGGGCAGCCTGGAGTCTGTGATCCGACATTTGGTCCATTCCCATGAGTAGCAAGATTTCCGTCCTGTCTGCCACCATCTCGGAGTGACAAGCTCTGGTAGATGAAGGCAGCACCCTTGCAGCCTTCAGAGACCAGACAGTATTTGCAAGCAACCAAATTGAAATACCTTTGCAAAAAAAACATGCGCTAACACATTTTCTTAAAAGTGTGTCCAATCTATGTGGCGTGTGTTTCAGAGGAGTGCGTACTTTCCTGTGTGAGCTTGAGCATGAGATAGTCATAAAGTCATACAGTATGGAAACAGCAGGTAGATGTCCTTACCAAGTTTTATCCTTACTTTGTTTCTGCTTGCCCTCTTCACTGAAGCCCGGTTCACACCAAAGATCGTATTTCGACCTTGACACTCAAAGCATTCCCTCTCAAAATGGCTGCTTCACTACTGCCTGACTATCTCATACTAGCTAAGGCTGTTTGGCCTGAAAACAACATCAAGTCAAGTCAAGTCAAGAGAGTTTTGTCATATGTCCCAGATAGAACAATTAAATTCTTACTTGCAGCAGCACAACAGAATATGTAAACAGTACACTGTAAACAATACAATAAATCAGAAAAAAAGTTCAGTATGTGTATATACACACGCACGTGTATACATAAATAAACAAACAATAATAGTGCAATAATAACAATAATAGTCTTTGTAGTTCAGAGCTTATTTGAGGTTGTCATGTTTGTCTAATGGCTGTTGGGATGAAGCTGTTCCTGAACCTGGATGTTACAGTTTTCAGGCTCCTGTACCTTCTTCCCGATGGCAGGAGTGAAATGAGTGTGTGGCCAGGATGGTGTGGGTCTCTGATGATGCTGGCTGCCTTTTTGAGGCAGCGACTCCAGTAAATCCCTTTGATGGAGGGGAGGTCAGAACCCGTGATGGACTGGGATGTGTTCACAACTTTTTGCAGTCTTCTTCGCTCTTGTGCATTCAAGTTGCCGAACCAGGTCGTGATGCAACCAGTCAATATGCTCTCTACTGCACACCTGTACAAAAGTTGTCCAAAACTGCACCAACTTTTAAACTGCTCTGGCTCCTCCTTACTACTGTTGTTCCCTTCAAGAATATGTTTGTGAAAATTCTACATCGCTTTATAGGGCAATATTGTTGGATGGAAATTGGGGACTGAATGAAAATTTGTTCTTCTGTGTACTTTCTTTTATATTTAATCTCTTCCTGTAGAGAAAATGTCTCTTAGTAAAGTTTAACCATCTACATATGGTGCTTTACCGTGGTAGATCTTATCTCTCTCTGTCTCCCATGCCCCCACCCCACCTCATTCTGAAATGATTTAGATTTATCCCTGGAGGTAGTTTCAGTCGCTCCACTTTATGATGATTCATTGTGTCATCACTACTCTCAAGGGCCTCCAATCGACATTTATGTTGTTTCAATGCTTTCTCCAATGATTTCAGAAATCCTTCAACCTTTGGGGACAGTGAATTAGACGGCTCTTGGTGCAAGACAATCCATCTAAAGAAAAATCTAACAAGAAATAATTTGTGAGGGCAGAAATAGACACAAGTTTTATTGAGAATTTAAGGTCTTTAAATGTGGCAAGGCTTAGCGAAGTGGTGCTAAGTGCATATGAATACACTAGGCGACCAAACAAAAATGGATGAGCAAACAGAGTTAGTGGTTACCCTCTGGCATTTCTCTGATGGGGAGCTGAAGTAGATAAATAAATTTAATGCGAAGGTAGATATACAAAATGCTGGAGTAACTCAGCGGGACAGGCGCATCTCTGGAGAGAAGGAATGGGTGATGTTCGGGTCGAGACCCTTCTTCTAATTTATTCTTTTAATGCTCTCCCTCTAATGTGAGCTTGTGATCTGTTTTATTTTGATGAGGGTTGGCTTACCAGAGAGTAACATGGTGTCGGCCCATGGGCATGCTGGAGATTCGGGACAAGGCACCATCTCTCACAACAACTCCTTTATCCAAACATTGCAGCCATCAATTAATTACTAAGTCATTAGTTCTAAGGTAACTAGTGCTGGCATCACAAATGATCCCAGCCATCCCTAAGGCAGCTATGGACCATGTGTTGGAATTCAATTGAGCACCAGCACTGGACCTTTTACTGTTGTCGCCACAACACTCTACTGCGAATAAAAGTGTGACATGTATCGGGAGGGGTGTTGCACACATTCCTTTGAATCTTAGCATGTTATTTTTAGTCAATTATGCATTCTTCAATATAATGGGATAATGCAAATGAAATCTTCCTGACAAAGGTCACAAAAATCTTCCTGACAAACTTCCTTCAGAAGTTGTCTTTCACTTCTTGTGGGAATTTGTCCTACCATGTCTGACATTAAGCTTGGTCGGTGGGATGAAGTGGGGAAGGTGGGGAGAAGAGGGTAGTGTTGGGGGAAAGTGACAAACCAATACACTCCATCTGGTTTATGATGGAGCTAGGTGGAAGAAAATGCATGTTTAATTGGAGATAATGTTAGGCATGCACTAAGCGTGTATTGATGCAGAGATGGCATTCAAACTTTTATGGTTCTAAGTAAGGTCCTACTTGAATGAATGAATGAATGAATGAATAAGTTTATTGGCCATGTATTCACATACAAGGAATTTGCCTTGGTGCTCCGCCCACAAGTGACAACATGACATACAGTGACAGTTAGACACTTCACACTGAAGCCACACATAAAAGTCTCTTGTCGATTCAGGACATAGAAGCAGAACTGCCATTGGAAACCTTGAGCTTACTCTGCTATTCAACAAGATCTTCTAACTCATTTTACTACCCTTTCCCCTATAATTTGCCAATTTTCTAGAAATCAATCAGTCTTTGCTTTGAATCTATGAGTGACTGAACCTCCTTTTTTTTTAGTTAAGAATCCCAATTTGGACACAAAATTCCAGGTTTATTTCACCAAGATCCTGAATAATTGTAGCAAGACATATATTAGTGTGGCCCAGTGGTGCAACTGGCAGAGCTGCTGCCTACTGCACCAGAGACCGGGGTCAATACTGACCGTGGTTACTGTCTGTGTGTAGTTTGCATGTTCTCCATATGATTGCGTGGGTTTCTTCCAGGGGCTCCAGTTTCCTCTCACATCCCAAAGATGTGTGGGTTTGCGGTTGGCCTCCGTAATATTTTCACTACTGCGTAAGGAGTGAATGAGAGAGTGGAATATCATTAGGCAAATGTGAACATGTGATTGATGGTCAACATGCACTCAGTGGGCCAAAGGGCCAGTTTTCATGCTGTATTTTTCAGGGCGATCTTTAAAGTGTTGTCTGTCCATTTCCTTCCACGAATGCTACCCAGCACTATCTTTTGCTGTTGGTCTTAGACCATTGAACATTCTTCCTAGCCAGGTAGTAAGATCAACCAACAAGAAGGATGAAACGTATCAAAGAATATTGATTTAATATAATTTAAACAGGTGCTGAAGACAGACTAAACCAGAGGTTGATTAATTAATTAATTTATCTACAAACAGTGTTGATGACTGCAAAGGGAGTTATTTATTCATCAGTTATTTTATTTATGGTCAGGGTGATGGTAATTGAGGGAGTGGTATTTATTTATTTTTAATTATGCATTACGCCAAACGCTGAATGATAATTATTCATGGAGTGATATTTAGTCATTTGAAATATTTATTGTAGTTGAAGGCCAAAGAGAGATTCATTTGAAGTGATATTTATTAATACAGTATTAATTGCACTGGAGGACGAAAGCAAAGAGTTATTAATAGATTATGGGCAAATTTTACTGAAGGCTAGCTGTTTAGCTTATTTTTATCTACATTCATAATCTTATTTAAAACCACTTTAAAAAATAGGTTTTTAATTCATTTGTATGCATAATTATTTCTTGGTTAAAAAAGGAGCAGCAGAATAAAATAAATTTAAATATAAAGACCTAAAGTACATCTAGCTGTAAACAAAGTTTCTGGGTTTCTCATCCAATTTAGGAAAGTCCAAAGCAGGGTTATTTTTGTTCCGAGATGCAGCATTGGACAAAGTGCAAGCCTCACCAGGGACAATTGAATGTCGAAATTCAGCGACAAAACTGGATTAATTTGTGCATGATAACCTAGCCACTTACCCCGAAAACTCCAAAAAACGGCAACATACCATTAAAATAATATTCCATATCATAGTCTTAATAGTTTATTCTTCAATGGTCTGAGCTAATGTGGGCATTTAGTGTTAATGCAGCTGAATTGCTTTAGTGTTTGTGTTTCTATAACTATTTTTATTGAATTGCTGTGAAGTTAGTAGTAGATATGTCCCATGTTTGATAATAACTGATGTCAGATTTTCAAAGAGTTGTAAGACATTCTGTTTGTACAACTCCAATGTTTGCATTTAATGGACATATTGTAAGTGACTTAAATATGAAAAGGGGAGATATTGTTGTGGTCAAATCCCCTACAATCTGCACTACAATTGATTTATTCCATTTGAGTAGGGTGAATTTTCTGATTGCATCTATTCCTTTCTCTCCATTAACCTTTCCAGTAAAGATGGGGAAGATATTTCCAGGCAATCATTGATTTCGATGCATTGGAAGTATCGTTTAAATGAAGCCATTAAGTTGCATGTGCCAACCATAGATTTCCAACCTATTTGAATGTGAATGGAATACTCAGTTTCCTTTATGTGACCTTTCCCAATAGATAACATTAAATGGTCACCATTAAATTACTGGAGATTCTGCTAGGAAAGAATCTTGAATGGATTACAGCAAATTGTTCACTGTGCTGCTTTGCAAGTGGATATAATGGGGTAGTAGTTCTGCTAATCATCTTAATAATGACCTTGGTAACTGTAGTGAGCCAAAACACATACCTAAAAATTCAGCGGACAGAGTAGTTCTAAAATTAAATGAATTGCAAAATTGTTGAATAGCTACTTTGGTTCTGTCTTCACTAAGGAAGACATAAATAATCTGCCGGAAATAGCAGGGTCAAATGAGATGGAGGAACTGAGTGAAATCCAGGTTAGCCGGGAAGTGGTGTTAGGTAAATTGAATGGATTAAAGGCCGATACATCCCCAGGGCCAGATAGGCGGCATCCTAGAGTACTTAAGGAAGTAGCCCCAGAAATAGTGGATGCATTAGTGATAATTTTTCAAAACTCCATAGATTCTGGAGTAGTTCCTGAGGATTGGAGGGTAGCTAATGTAACCCCGCTTTTTAAAAAGGAAGGGAGAGAGAAAATGGGGAATTACAGACCAGTTAGTCTAACATCGGTAGTGGGGAAACTGCTAGAGACAGTTATTAAAGATGGGATAGCAGCACATTTGGAAAGTGGTGAAATCATTGGACAAAGTCAGCATGGATTTACGAAAGGTAAATCATGTCTGACGAATCTTATAGAATTTTTCGAGGATGTAACTAGTAGAGTGGATAAGAGAGAACCAGTGGATGTGTTATATCTGGACTTCCAGAAGGCTTTCGACAAGGTCCCACATAAGAGATTAGGATACAAACTTAAATCACACGGTATTGGGGGTTCAGTATTGATGTGGATAGAGAACTGGCTGGCAAACAGGAAGCAAAGAGTAGGAGTAAACGGGTCCTTTTCAGAATGGCAGGCAGTGACTAGCGGGGTACCGCAAGGCTCAGTGATGGGACCCCAGCTATTTACAATATATATTAATGATTTGGACGAGGGAATTGAATGCAACATCTGGAAGTTTGCGGATGACACGAAGCTGGGGAGCAGTGTTAGCTGTGAGGAGGCTGCTAGGAGGCTGCAAGGTGACTTGGATAGGCTGGGTGAGTGGGAAAATGCATGGCAGATGCAGTATAATGTGGATAAATGTGAGGATATCCACTTTGGTGGCAAAACAGGAAAGTAGACTATTATCTGAATGGTGGTCGATTAGGAAAAGGGGAGATGCAACGAGACCTGGGTGTCATGGTACACCAGTCATTGAAAGTACGCATGCAGGTGCAGCAGGCAGTGAAGAAAGCGAATGGTATGTTAGCATTCTTAGCAAAAGGATTTGAGTATAGGAGCAGGGAGGTTCTATTGCAGTTGTACAGGGTCTTGGTGAGACCACACCTGGAGTATTGCGTACAGTTTTGGTCTCCAAATCTGAGGAAAGACATTCTTGCCATAGAGGGAGTACAGAGAAGGTTCACCAGACTGATTCCTGGGATGTCAGGACTTTCATATGAAGAAAGACTGGATAGACTCGGCTTGTACTCGCTAGAATTTAGAAGATTGAGGGGGGATCTTATAGAAACTTACAAAATTCTTAAGGTGTTGGACAGGCTAGATGCAGGAAGATTGTTCCCGATGTTGGGGAAGTCCAGGACAAGGGTCACAGTTTAAGGATAAAGGGGAAATCTTTTAGGACCGAGATGAGAAAAACATTTTTCACACAGAGAGTGGTGAATCTGTGGAATTCTCTGCCACAGAAGGTAGTTGAGGCCAGTTCATTGGCTATATTTAAGATGGAGTTAAATGTGGCCCTTGTGGCTAAAGGG
Source organism: Malacoraja senta (assembly GCA_038087875.1). Classification (NCBI taxonomy): domain Eukaryota; kingdom Metazoa; phylum Chordata; class Chondrichthyes; order Rajiformes; family Rajidae; genus Malacoraja; species Malacoraja senta. The sequence continues at coordinate 241,114,104 of CM075977.1, read as the reverse complement.
ATCTGGGGTTATGAAGAGAAGGCAGGTACAGGATACTGAGGGATGATCAGCCATGATCATATTGAATGGCGGTGCAGGCTCGAAGGGCCGAATGGACTACTCCTGCACCTATTTTCTATGTTTCTATGTTTCTATGTTGGAAGTATCCACATTAAGAAAAATTATGCTTACCAGTACCCCTGGTGAAATATTTTTTTTATTGTGACTCCCGTCAGGTGGGTCAACACATAAGCTTTCCGAGGTAGTAAACTGTAGATCAGTGTCACTCATGTTATGAGTTATACTTTGTAGCTACACCCACTAGTTTAACAGAAAGCTTTGCTGCCCTTTCTCCCTCACTTTGGAGTTATGTGCTAAGATGAAGTTACCTATGCTGTAATGTTAATAAAGTCTTTGGATCTTAATCACTGTGCGTGACTTAAGTTATTCCAACAGCAGAAGCTCAACATGGTCAGAGTGTACGGACTCACTCCTTGCTTAATTATATTGCTTTTATTTTAGTTTGTTGTTTTCTCTGATATATATTACTATGGCTTCTGCTCTCAGAAAACCAGAGATCCAGGTGTTTGTCGAGGACCTTGCAGAACGGTGGAGCGTATTTGAAGAAGACTTCTCAATTTACATTGAAGCGGTTCACCCGACTGCTTCTCCCAGTGTTCGAGCGTCAATTCTTCTTAATCTAGCAGGCACAGAAGCTGCTCGACGTGCCAGAGGATTTAATTATAAACCGGCTAGATTTGACCCGGCTGGTGTCCGGATCGCTCCTGTTGAGTCTATCCGAGACCCTGACTGCCTACTACGCAAATTCCGACAGTTATGTGAGTTATGTACTAATTTGGTCATGGAGAGGCATTTGTTCTTCTCCTGAAGCCAGAGACAGGGTGAACCTGTGGAGATATATGTCAGTGCATTGAAGCACATTGCCAATCGATGCGATTTCAGGGATAAATGTGATAGCCTAGTCCGTGACCGTTTGGTCTATGGTGTCCGCAATGATAAAATACGCGATGAGTTACTGCGGGAGGCTGAGCTTACTCTAGAGACTGCTGAAAACCGCTCACATTACTGAAATGGCTGATGCTCACACAAATGTTTTAGGGCATTCTGCAGGTCGTGAAATTAATGTTGCCGGCATGTCTTATCAAATCTGTCGCTGTTCTCCTGCCCGATAACTCTATCGTGAGACTGATAGACAATTGTTTTAACTGTGGGGGTTCGCAAGGTGCTGCTCGTGACCGTTGCCATGCGTATGGAAAATTATGTCTATTTTGTAACAAACTGAATCATTTCTTCAGATGCTGTCATTTGAGTAGCAACAGATTTCAAACAAGGCAATCTGTTCATTCACTTGGCCATGAGAACTTTCTCTCGGAATACTCTCAACCAGCTCCCATGGATTTGCAGGCTGCTAACGAAGGTGTTGACTTCGATGTGCACTCCTTGTCTGATTTAATGCACAAACAACTAGACCCCAAGGTCGCTTTGCTCGTTAATGGCAAGAAATTTTAACTGAAAGTTGACACAGGGGCCAGGTGTAACGTGATCTCTCTAGCTGTGTTGAAAAAGTTACGAAAAACAGAGACTGGCACTCCTACGGCTGCCTCCCTTCTCCCATTTGCAGGAGGTCCAGTGCACCCTATCGGTCAAGTCAAGCTACGCTGCTGTCTTAACTCACTTGTCCACAACCTGAGTTTCTATGTTGTTCATGAGGATGTGCCATCTCTGCTGGGTGCCAACGAATGTCACGACCTGGGACTTGTCTCTTTCAACCCTTCTGTTTGTCATCTGACTACAACCTATGACATTAGCCAACAAATCCTGACATAATGCAAAACTTTGTTTGACAACAAGCTGGGCAGGTTGCCTGTTAAGTACACAATTACCATTAACCCTGAGGTAATTCCAGTTGTCCGTCCAGCTCACAAGATTTCCCATGCTATGCGGGACCATGTTCAAAGTGAACTCAACAGGATGGTGTCTCTAGGTGTGATTGCTCCCGTCACTGACCCCTTGGATTGGGTTTCCACCATGGTTGTGGCAACAAAGAAGAATAAGAACGAAATATGGATTTGTCTCAATCCTAAGGACTTAAAACAGCCATTAAATGACCTCACTATCCCATGCGCACTGTGGACGAGATTGCAGCGCAGATGGCTGAAGCAGCTGTATTCACTGTTCTAGATGCCAAGAGTTCATTCTGGCAGATTTCGCTGGAACACAATTCCTCCAAGTTAACCACCGTTCCAACAGCAGAAGCACAACACAAACAATATCCTGGATGAATGCAGAGGGTTGAGCAGCATCTGTGGGGCGAAAGAAATTTACATTTTGGATCAAAATCCTGCATCAGGAGTCAGGGTTGAACCAGGTCCTGATGCATGGTTTCAACTAGAAATGCTGACAATTCCTTACCCCTTCCACAGATGCTGTTTGACCCGCTGAGTTCCTCCAGCAGATTGTTTGTTGTTCCATCTTATGCCGTCACATTTTTAGACGTAGTTGATGGAGCTAGTCAGATGTATCAAGGCATTCGAAAGAAATCTGCCACAGTTCAATTATCAGCTTCATCAACACCAGCACACAGGACATATGTTGGATACGGAGGCTAGAGGAGTGATAGGTAAGGATCAAGGGAGCTTTATCTCTCTTCTATCTGGGGAAGAGAGGGTGAGAGCAAAAATGGAGGAAACGTTTTTGAGGTCAACTATGGTAGAGGGAGAGCTGTGTTTCCTGGAGGGGAATATTTCAGAGATCCTGGAGCAGAAAGTCTCTTCTTGAGAACAGATGTGGTGGAGACAGGGAAACTAACTAAAAGGAATGGTGTCCATACAGGAGACGGGTTGAGAGGTAGTAGATGTGGAAATCCATAGGATTGTAGTAGATATTGGTGGCAAGTTTGTCTTCAAATGTAAGCAGAGAGATACAGAAAAGGAAGAGGTTCAGAAATTGTGCACATGAAATTGAGGGCAGGATGAAATTCGGCAGCATAGGTGGTAAAATGAGGAAATCCACATGAGTGCAGGAAGCAGCATCAATAATATCATCAATGTGGCAGAGAAAAGTTAGAGAGGAGTACCACTGTAAGCTTGGAAAAAAAGGCTCAAATGCCAACAAGACTGGCATAGCTAGGGCCCGTACGAGTGTCCAAGTTTACACCTTTCATTTGTAGAGCATGGGAGGAATGAGAATAATTGTTGACTGATTTTCACCTGTATTTCTGCTGCGAACTGACAGTACTTAAAGCTTCCTGCCACCATTACTGCCTTCTGACATTTCTTCTTTATTGTTAACATTGAGCACTTCCATCTTAGCTTAGATGCAAACCATAGGTCACTGAGATCCAGTTCCTGAAGTTCATCCCAATATGTGTGGGTTACATCTACCAGTTAAAGCTAAATTAGTGCTATGCCTTGAGCTCTTGTTCACCAAGAACTGGATTGAAACAATTAATTTCATGCAAGTTCCTTAAGCAAGTGTTCAGAGCTGTATTCCATTCACTGCTGTTCATCCTATAGCCTGCCCAAATGGTCAGATCATGTTGACCGTTATTGTCAGCATTCACCTGCTTATTGTTTAAGAACACCATGGACCTGTAGCCCTGAGAATTACAATGAGGTATATTGTCAAGATCCCCATTCATGTTTGGGGGTATAAAAGTTTGTCTGGCCCAAATGAGAATGATCCTTACAAGATGCTTATGAAAATGGGCTGGCCAACAATCTCATCATTTTGTGAACATTGGGAATTTGTCTGGTTTTGAAAGCTGCAAAACACCATTAAATATTTTTTAAAAATCATTTACTGCCTGTTAATATCTTTAATGTCCAATTGTGCAACTCAAGATAATGAATCTACAGACAGTGTGTTCCTTCAAATCTATTGAAGTGCCTCAAATTCTTTGGCTACCTGTACGTGATTTCTACTTATTTAAAAATATTTTACAGATCTAAATTGTGCTTGTTATAAAGATTCAACGGACGACTTCCATGTTTTCACTGCATTCTATATTGTGCTCAAGTATTGCCAACAACACCGCATAGTTCACTGTAATTAAAGTACATAATACTGTACGTGGCTACTATAATTAGGGTAGAATATAATCATGACTACGTACTAATAGATAAACTGGATGCCTGGAAATGCTGGTGCAGATTATAGAGGAGAATGAAAATAATTGAGCCTTTTGGTATTAGATGATAAGCTTTGCAGAATATCTAAATATTTTACTTTCTTTCATCTTGGGTTTATTCATGCTTTCATGGCAGAATTTTGCAGCTGATTGATATTTAGCCAACTTTGAAGAAGTAACCTTCAAAATATAAAACACAGCTTCAGAAGGTCATTGCAATCTGAAGGGCATTTGGCAATATTTAAAAAAAAAATTGTTTTCTGTGAAGCAACTAATGCTTATTTTGCGTTTAGTGTCTGATGCACCATAAAAAAGTGCATGATTCTCTGAAATAAATGTAAGCCATAGCTTCTTCCAGAATTTCAGTTTGGAGCAGAAACATAAAATGCTTCCATTGAAATGTTTTACATTCTCTCAGAACCAAATAAGGTGTGGATGGATTCTGAATGAAAACCAATGTTATTCCTGCACGAGTCATTGAAATGAAATTCAAATAGCATTGAGATGACTCTGTGGGAAAGAAGAGCTTCAACGTCCTGTGGAAGGGTGATGAAGAAGGGATGGGAAAAAATGTTTCTTGTGGTCAGTGGAATGAGAACAGATGGACCAGGTGTTGCTTGAGTATGAAGGTGCCATTTGCAGACGGTGTTGACACTCTACCAGACCTGGCATCTGGTAATGCAATATATGGTAACTATACTGAAATAAAGTAAATGCAAAGTATCTGTAAAAGAAAACACACAATGAGGGATTGTAGGTTACGTGGGCTCTGTTCAAATTGCACCTAGTGTGTACGGAATGGATGAGAAAGTGGAATAACATAGATCTGGTATGGATGGGTCATCAATTGATGGTTGGTATGGAATAAGTGAGTCAAAGGGCCTGTTTCCATGCTGTGCCTTTCAATTTAACTCAGCTGAGCAAAAATACTTTATCCCAGAAAATCAGAATGCAGAATCAGTATGGTGGAACTAAGAAATAACCATGTTAATACTAATTGATCACTATAAATAAATTCTAGAGTTGGACAAATTAAATACCCAAAATATTGAGGAGCATGCAACAATTATGCCAGGGGCTTTCATCTACATCTGTTCTGGGCAAACCAAGCTGGCAAAAGTATCATGGTGGATAAGTTGATGAGTTGATTTTGAGATGGTTTTATAAAGGAACATCTGAAAGACCAACTAAAAATTCTGCCTGAAGATTATGTTTCACCTTCTCTTGTTGTCTAAATGTATTCTTCTTTTACTATCACTGCCCACACAGATTGTCTGCAAGATCTTAAAATTCTTAAAATTAATACTTTGGCATTTAGCATGCAATTGATTCACTAAAGAACGATGAACATGATTCACATCAAAAGATTCATCCAGAGCTTGCAGCTGGTCTGTCACTGCTGTACAGACTGCTAGGCATTGAGAAAGTGATGAAAGAACTCTTCCCATGATATTTACATATTAGTGTGTCAGAAAAGGCTGCTGTGGATGTGAGGTAGAACGTGGGGCAGTTGGAAGGTGAGATTATCCTTTGTGTCTTGGTACCCACCATACAATTGCTTGGTCTGATTGACTCCCATGGTATGAGTGATCAAAAACCAATGTGATGTGCTGGCTGACCAAATGGCCAGTGATCACAATACACAAACCAGAGATAATCTAAACAAAGGCTATAGAGATTGAAATTCACAGAACATGTAATGAGGTTTCTTTGGCCCTCCATGTCTGAACCTGGCAGCCAAATAATCTCAGTTTATTCCCGTATGTTTCCATCAATTACCCACACACTGGGTGCAATTCACAATGGTCAATTAACCTACTAACACTCATGTCTTTGGGATGTGGGGAAAAAACCCCAGAGCATCTGGAGTATTCTCTTGCAGTCACAGAAAGGATGTGTAAACTCCACACAGATCTGCAGTGGAAATCATGACTCGAACTGGGTTACTGGAATTGTGAGGCAACAGGTCTACTGGCTGAGCAATGGTGTCTTTAAAGCAGTCAGCATTGTAACGATCCTGCAGCTGTAGTGTGTAGAATGCATCAATGAACTTTCTTACAATGCTGACCAATTGAAGTGTGATGCTGGGAAATGCTGAGCACAGGAAACTGAAGTCAAAGTGTTAACTTTTTAATTTTCTTCTCATTGATGATCCTTGCATGATGTGCCTCTAGTTTCTCCGTGAGAGAAGAAGGAAGGTAATAGGCGCACATAAAAGGTTCAATTTCTGTAATCGGTGGAGGAAACATGGACTACACGACCTGTGACATAATTTGGTGAACAATTTATACCAAGCAGGTATTAGCTGTGCTATTGTGAGTTATGACAAAAGTAATCAAGTTAGTTTTTTGAACTGAACGATTGCATCCAGAAGTGAATATTGGCTGGGTAAAACTCCTTTTAGGAATGATTTGCCTGAGAAACATGCTTTATTAGTTCTATTTCTAGGCTCAGCTATTTTAAAACTAATTAGTGATTTTATGGTAAAAGATGCTCATAGGAAGTGTATTCATTGTACGTGGTCTTGAAACCCTGATGTCTGAAACCAGGGTGATGAACATATTAGCGGAGGGAAACTTAGAATTTAAATTAAACTGTACATTGGCACAAATAAATGGCAAATATTAAAAAGGATAATTCAAAATTAATAATGAATGTTCATTCCTTTGAGGATTTGCGTTCAAGTATCTGAAGTCAAAAGTGTTTGAAATAAAAATTAAAAGTAAAATATAAGGCTTGCAATATTCTCAAAAAAAGTGTAGCAAGCATAAGGATCAGAGGCTTGTATTGATGAGCAAAGGATGACCAAGAAATTGACCATGAGGAGACAAGGAAATGGCAGAGATGTTAAAACAATTATTTTTGTTCTGTCTTCATACTGGAAGACACGCGAAACATACTGGGAATTGTGATGAACAAGGGCTCTAATGAGAGTGAAGAATTTAATGTCATTAATATTAGTCGAGAAAATGTCCTGGAGAAATCAAGGGGATTAAAAGTTGATATACTCCCTGGAGCTGAAAGCTTAGACGTAAACATTTTAAAAGAGATGGCTGCAGTGGAAGAGAATGCATTGGTGTATGACTTTCAGAATTCACTAGATTACACATGGTCTACTTTGGGCATAACATAGCAAGTGTAATGGCACTGTTTGAGACAAAGAGAGAAAAGATGAAACAAATAGTGTATTGGTCTGTCTTCACTAATTTGGAAATGGCTAGACTATAATGAACATAGTCAAAGACAATTAAGACAACCATAATATAATACAGTAGAGTTATTGTGCTTTATGAGAACTAAACTGGATTTTAATGTATAACTTGTATGGAGTTAAGGAAATATCAAGTATCAAAAAAATATTCATTCCATGGTGAAAAATTACACGAGTATATATGGGGGATCGTGTTTAAGGGAATAACAAGGAAAGGGATAATCAGGCAACATAGCACGGCTACAGTAAGAGAATGCTGCAAGGATCAGTAATTGGATCTCTGATATTTAAAAATCTTTATTCATAATTTAGATGAGAGAACCTAATGCAACGTGTGAACATAGTCACAGAGTCTTATAGCAAAGAAACAGCACCCGCCCGTCCAACTTGACAATGCCACATAAGATGCCCCATCCAAGCTAATCCTATTTGCAAATGTCTGCCCCATATCCCTCTAAAGGGGCTGTCCCACTGACACGACCTTTCAGCGACTGTCACTCGCCTGAAAAACCTTGAGCTGGATCGACCATCAGCGATGAAACCACGAGCTGGATCGACCGACCGCACTCTCACACACACACACACACACACACACACACACACACACACACACACACACACACACACACACACACACACACACACACACACACACACACACACACACACACACACACAAACACAAACACAAACACACACAAACACAAACACAAACACAAACTCACACACACACACACAAACACAAACACAAACACAAACACAAACACAAACACAAACACAAACACAACCACAAACACAAACACAAACACAAACACAAACACAAACACAAACACAAACACAAACACAAACACAACCACAAACACAACCACAAACACAAACACAAACACAAACACAAACACAAACACAAACACACACACACACAAACACAAACACAAACTCACACACACAAACACAAACACAAACACAAACACAAACACAAACACAAACACAAACACAAACACAAACACAAACACAAACACACACACACACAAACACAAACTCACACACACAAACACAAACACAACCACAAACACAAACACAAACACAAACACAAACACAAACACAAACACAAACACAAACACAAACACAAACACAAACACAAACACAAACACAAACACAAACACAAACACATCGCAAAGGCAGGGGCCAGGGAAAGCGGGGAGCGCTGTCTGAAATTCACACCTGCGATGAACAGGAATGTAAAATACGGCTGCACAGTGTACGGTAAGTCCTTCAGAGAGGGGGGGGAGAGAAGGGGAGAGAAGGGGAGTGAAGGAGAGAGAAGGAGAGAGAAGGAGAGAGAACGGGGAGGAGAAGGGGGGGAGAAGGAGTGGAGACATTTTTAAGAAGCCAGACAACTTATAATAAAGTTTAGCGGGCATTTAACATACCGGTCGGTTTTCCTTGGTCCTGAAAACTCCAATGAGCCAATTAAAATGCCCGGTCAGCGAAGGAGATTGCCTACAGCTGGCTGTAACTACATAGCCAACCCACGCCACTGCACTAAGAGTTCAAAAGAACCATGCCGACCAATTTCTTCTCGCGGAAATTTTTTCAACATGCTGAAAATGTTTCCTCGACCAAACTGAGATCGCGAGTATTCGGAAACTACCCTCGAGCATGAAGGAGAGTTCCAGTGACTTCATAGGACATATTAGGACCACGTGTCGACCATGCTGCGAGTTTGAGTCGAGGGCAAACTCTTCTAAACTCGCATATTAGGTCGCCGCAGTGGGACAGCCCCTTAAACCTTTCTTATCCATGTAGCCAAATACAACTGAGTATAATAATAATAATAATACATTTTATTTATATAGCGCTTTTCAGGACTCAAAATCGCTTGATACTACTAAATGTCCAGACACTGAAAATGCATGAAGAATTTTTGCACCGTTTTTTGTTTCGTATGTATTTTTTTATTCTCAATAAGTTTTAATTGGGTGAAGGGGGGGGGGGGGTGGTGGTATTTTAAACAATACAAAGCTTGGAACAAAAGTCAGTCAACGACTGGTAATTCTCCCAGCCTCTAAAAATAACAAATTACTGCTCATATCATCTTTTCCTTTCCCATCATAAATATTAATTATCTGTAGAATTATCTGGGTGCAATTGTTTCTCAATGTCTCTCAATTTTTGTGTATTTATTAAAGCTATTTTAAACACGCAGCTCAGAATAGAGGCACAATTGGTGCCTTGACATCCCTTCCAGAGTTTGGACAAATGATGGAGTGCAGATTTGGCTAAATAGTGTATGAAACAACAAAAGAGCATAGTTCATGACTTAATGAAAAGGGTCAAGGCCAACAAATTCTAAGGATTTTTTTTTAAATGTTAGTCAGCTATCTCATGCATCATTGTCATTTAAATAATGTCTTGGAGCATTTTGGTCTTGACTGCCAGTCTGTGGAATTCTGTGCAAGTATTTCAATGCACATTTTGAAACTACCACTTTACCTGAACAAAATGGTGAAAGAATAGCATTATAGCAAAATATTATTCACTTGCTTAGAATTCAAGTGCTGTATCTTCTGTACAGTAAACTAAATTGACAGCTAAGCTTTTTATTCAAGTTTGCTGGTGATTTTGAAATAAATGCATAATGTTTTGTATGATACTATATTTAACTAATTTAAAAAATATATTTTTAATGTTGGTTTATGCTGAATTGTCTTCAGCTGGAAAAACAACAGAATTCAATAACTATCCTTGGTCCGTTCCCACAAAAAAAGGTAGAGGCTGTGTTTCCATCTCTTTTGCTGTGCAAAAAATTATTGCAATGTGAACAAGTGACAATCACGTTTACCTGAGAAGATGACCAAAGGCAACAACACACCAATAGTCATTACTCAGTTTGACAAGGTTGGTGTATCAGAGGACTTTCCCTAACCCCAACCTCTACTGCAGCAGTAATCAGCTTAAAGGAGATGAAAGGGGAAAAAAATAGAAATAGTACATTGGAGTGGCGCAGCAGTAGAGTTGCTGCCTAATGCCACTTAGGAAACCTGAACGGAAACCTCTGGGGACTTTGCGCCCCACCCAAGGTTTCCATGTGGTTCCCGGAGGTTTTTGTCAGTCTCCCTAATGGTCGAAAGTGGTTTCCGCTTCTTCTATGTTCCGGCGATTATTTCAAAAAATTCAAAACCGGCCGCAACTAAAAATAGGTTGCCGTTTTAAAAATCGGTAATTTTTTAGTCGAAGGCGGTTGCGATGCTAGTTGAAGGTGGTTGCCGGAGGTTGCAGGTAGTGGAAGGTAAGACCTTTTTTTCACCCAGTTTTATTCCACCAGGGAGGTCTTACCTCCAGTTTCCTCCCACACTCCAAAGACATACACGTTTGTAGGTTAATTGGCTTCTGCAACTTGTAAAATGTCCCTAGTGTGTAGGATGGTGCATATGGGATAATTGCCGGTCGGCGCAGACTCGGTGGACCGAAGGCCCTGTTTCCACTCTGTATCTCTAAAGTCTGAAGATCTAAAAATAAAGTTAACAGCAAGATTCACAAACATAATCCGAGTAAATCTTTTCTGGCACAGAGCTTTAATAATAGATAATGACTTGTAGTGGCCATTATTTTTAAGAATGGCAGATTAATTCATTATGCATGGGTGAAGCCTATGCAACTATCCTAACACATGGTCAGTTGCGGTTTGAATTCAGAATTTACTTTACTCGGCCTTTCCAGATTTCCAAACCTTTTGCCTGGTCTGAAACAGAAAGGGAAACCTTTCTATTGCTACTGGATCTCTAAATGCTGACCATCCATGTGATTATGGCATCCACTAATATCCAGTCCAATTGTGATTAGGTGACAGCCTTCATTTAGGTTTGAATAGGTAGACTTGGATTGTCCATTGCAGTGTCTTTCGTATCGATCAAATTGTTGGAAAATTGCTGACTGAGAAAGCAGAATGTTCTGAGATGTGCTTCAATACGCAGCAGGAGGGTTGAAGTACAGGAAAATCTGGATGACTGCAATAAACCAATCTGCGCAATATGTGAAATAGGTTGGGCAGGTTGCAGGCTCTCAGCCTCAATTTCCGAGTTCTATTTGCCAGCTATAATAGGTTATTAATGCAAAATATCAGATATCATAACATGAAAATTTAAGAGAAATGTGTAAAGAGAGCTTTCATTAAATGCTGCACCTTGCACAACACTGCTGAAGTTGATGTCACTTTTACTAAACCCACAGATTTTTGGCAATCCATTCACAATAGGTTTCCACAAGGTTTCCACAAATCTGCCGCAATTTGGTAAAAAAACAACTGGTTTTCTTTCCTGATGTCTGTTGCGGAAGTTACCTTAAAAATTCTATCCTTCTTTGTTTTACGCATTTTCCAGGTAATTTTAAAGACAAGATCTAAGATATTCCTAAATCAATCAGATCACTATATGATCAAATATTTGACAGTAGCTTAAAGATACTGACAATTTGAATGCCCGAACAAGTGACAGGTTTACTTATACACATAAATTTGTTAAGGGCTACAGAGAAAGATAATGCAGTGAACGATTTAAAAACTTTGAGTTTAAAGATAAAACAGCATCATTCAATGGAAACTTATCTAATCAAAGCATTTTCCAACAACGAGCAGTTCTTTCCACAGCAATGTTTATACCAATGTCTTTAATTTGATAAAAGAATTGAAAAACATTTAGTGTTAATGCAAATTATGCTGAGTGTGATTACAAAGGTTGCGTTGAATTAATGTGGTGTTATAGCACCTCTACAGTCAGTATTCTGAACTGAAGCCAGCTCTGTTCAAAGATGTACAAAGTGTTTGCAATACAGAGAGATGGGAAAGAAAACTGTGATTTACTGACTTGCACAGAATGCACATTGTAGTTTTGAAAAGAGTGAGAGAGTGGAGAAAAATGACTACCTGTCCAAATAGAGATAACACAATGTGGACACGCATTGAACTGCAGATGCTGGAATCTTGAGTACAATACAAAGTGCTGGACTAACTCAATGGGTCAGGCAGGAATGGGTATTGAGGGAGTGGACAGGTGATATTTCGGGTTGGGGCCCTACCGTCTGAAGATAGCTCTGTAAACGTTGCCTCTCCATTCCCTTCAGATATCTTGCCTGACCCACTGAGTTACTCCAGAACGTTGTATGTTATTAAGAAAAAAATGTTTTAGTTCTTCCTTTATGAAACAAGCTTCTGCCTGCAAATTGGGTTTTGTCTTGGCATAACACAATTGAAAATCCATTTTTTATGCATGTAATACAATAGTGACTATTTTTGGTTTAGTCTGTGCTTTTCTTATGCTTATGGGTCTGGGAATTTCTTATTTTGTATCTTCCTTGCAACCCACTGCCTCAAAATGCAAGGAGTAACTTCATTCTTTATGCACCATTTCTTTTGGAATATTTTGAACACACAAACATTGGAATAGGAGCAAGAACAGACCATTTGGCCTTTCACGCCTACTCTGCCATTTAAGAAGTTCATGGTTGATTTGATTGTACCGGGGGTTCATCTGGAGGGGCTCATTGTTTGGGAATACCAGGAACAATGACATCTTATGAACACAGCACCAGATTGAGGCACATGGACCTAAACCCTAGCCTGATCCCCATATCCTACATTTTCCCACCATCTCTCGGAAACCCAGTGACTCCACAATCCTCTCCCCGACCTGCTCCCCACCCCTCCTCATCCCATCCCCCTTGCTACACCTGCCACATCATTGTCAGTGTGATCCCTGATACCACCAACTTCATAGCATTCCTGATTGCTCCTTCTTCCTCCCTCAGCACCCTTCTACACACAAAAATGCCATTATTTCCCCAAACCATTACCTTTCAATCCCCGACACGCTAGCTAACAGACCTCAATGGGTCTATTGTCAACTTAATGAGCCTGATGCTGGGAGAGAAAGACCGAGTGTCAAACAGCCCAGTAAAATGTGCAACTAAATGCTGATGTGGTGGGATATGGTTCAATGGTTTCTTTATTTCACGTGTACCAAGGTACAGTGAAATACTTTTTTTTGCATACGGATCAGCAAGACTATCCCCAGAGAGCAATAAAGCTATTGATCCATTTGTTCACCAGAATTAAGAAGCATTCATTTCTTAATATTAGCATCAATTTAAATGCCAATTCATCTTGCAAATATTGGCTGGAAAATACATTGCATCGTGTGGAGAAGATTGAGGGAGAATTGGTTAATTATCTGTTCACAGTTTACACAGTAATTTCACTGCATACTTTCACTAAATCTGTTTTAACCATGGAAAGTTTTACAGGAGCGGTAAATTTTAATTTGCTTTTCTATTGTTCTGGATCATGCAATTGTTTTCCACCATATTATCAGCATGGATCTCATGCCCTAACTCCTTGGCATTGCTATAATAATTACAATTTTACCCAGAGTAGGGGGAATCAACAATCAGAAGACAGGCTTAAGGGGAGATGAGAAAGATTTAATAGGAACTCGAGGGGCAATTTCCTCACACAGTGGGTGATGGGTTTATGGAACAAGCTGCCAGATGAGGTGGTTGATGCAGGTGCTATTATAACATTTAAAAGACACTGGGACAGGTACATCAAGTGGGATTAGCGTAGATGATGCATCTTGGTTGGCATGGACAAGTTGGGCCGAGGGTCTGTTTCAATGCTGTATGACTCTCTGACTATAAATCGGACTGAGGGTCTGTTTCAATGCTGTATGACTGTATGATCTATCTATCAATTTTGTGGTAATGTTGTGTCATTAAGTGTCTGTGCTGCGCAGTAAATAATGATCCAGCATTTGTCTGTTGGGCTTGAATTATTATGGGTAAATCCCTTGTTCCTTTTGACTGTTTCAGTCAATTGTTCACAGCTTCACTGATATTGAGAGGGCCCCTGCAGTAAGTAACAGCCGCAGAGTGAGGCCCCTTCCAAGTCAGCTACATAGGTACAAATTCAAAGGTTCGCTTTCCTCTGCTCTAATAATTTTCCTTGGTCTCAATCAGAAAATAATGCGCTACTTGTACCAATGTGATGTTTTTTTCAACAACAGTCATTCATAAGATTCTTCTAAATAAAAAGATGAAATTATTTTGATTGACCAATTATATTAATTATCGTTGATCAAATTGTTCTTAATTATAACAGAGAGATCAAGGTACATGGTTCCCTGAATATGGCAAGTCAAAAGTCAAGAGTGTTTAATTGTCATATGTACTGTACTACCAATTAAACAATTAAACAAGTGAACTTTTAAACAATTAAACTTTTTCTTGCAGCAGCATAACAGGCCTGTAAACACAATACTCGTAAATAATATGCAATAACCAAAAACTCAATACATTTATAACCACAAAACTAGTGGAAAAATCAAACCAAAGCCCTTACTTCAACCAAAGACAGTCAATATACAATAAGTTCATCATTGAGGTTAGTGTTATGTAGGGTTTAAGAGCCTGATGCTTGTTGGGAGGAAACTATTCTTGGACCTGGTGGTCACGGTTTTCTATGGTCGGAGTGAAATGAGAGCATGGCTAGATAGATATTGATATGTGATGAAGAAGGTATTTGTCATGCTTTCCTTCATTAGAAAGGGTATTGAGTACAAATGTATTAACAAGGAACTACAAATACAGGCTTACAAAAAAAAGATACAATAAAACATAGAAAATAGATGCAGGAGGAGGCCATTCGGCCCTTCGAGCCAGCACCGCCATTCATTGTGATCATGGCTGATTGTCCCCTAGCAATAACCCGTGCCTGCCTTCTCCCCATATCCCTTGACTCCACTAGCCCCTAGAGCTCTATCTAACGCTCTTTTAAATCCATCCAGTGACTTGGCTTCCACTGCCCTCTGTGGCAGGAAATTCCATAAATTCACAACTCTCTGGGTGAAAATGTTTTTTCTCACCTCATTTAGTCTTAAATGACCTCCCCTTTAATCTAAGACTGTGGCCCCTGGTTCTGGACTTGCCCCACATTGGGAACATTTTTCCTGCATCTAGCTTGTCCAGTCCTTTTATAATTTTATATGTTTCTATAAGATCGCCCCTCATCCTTCTAAACTCCAGTGAATACAAGCCTAGTCTTTTCAATCTTTCCTCATATGACAGTCCCGCCATCCCAGGGATCAATCTCGTGAACCTACCCTGTACTGCCTCAATCACAAGGATGTCCTTCCTCAAATTAGGAGACCAAAACTGTACACAATACTCCAGATGTGGTCTCACCAGAGCCCTATACAACTGCAGAAGAACCTCTTTACTCCTATACTGAAATCCTCTTGTTTTGAAGGCCAACATTCCATTAGCTTTCTTCACTGCCTGCTGTACCTGTAAGCCAACTTTCAGTGACCGGTGTACAAGGAGGCCCAGGTCTCGCTGCACCTCCCCCTTACCTAACCTAACCTCATTGAGATAATAATCTGCCCCCTTGTTTTTGCTGTCAAAGTGGATAACCTCACATTTATCTATATTATACTGCATACAAAGTACTGGAGTAACTCAGCAGATCAGGCAGCATCCCTGGAGAATATGACAGCAACCCTGGAGAAAACATCCTCTAACCATGTTCTCCAGAGATGCTGCCTGACCCTATGAGTTACTCCAGCACTTTGTGCCTTTTTTGAATTGAGTACAAAGTTTGGGACATCATGATGCGGTTAAACAAAGTCACTGGTGAGACCACACTTAGAGTATTGTGTGCAGTTCTTGTCGCCCAGCTACAGGAAGAATGTCTTTAAGTTGGAAAGGGTGCAAATGAGATTCACCAGCATGTTAACGGGACTTGTGGGCTTCAGTTATAGGGAGAGGCTAGATTGGATGGGACTTTTTTCTTTGGAGCACAGGAAGCTGAGCGGTCCTTATAGAGGTATACACAATCATTAGGAGCATGGATAAATTGGATGTCCACAATCTTTTTCCCATTTGAAACCTAAGATTCAAGTCACAATTTTTGTGGTGATCCACAAATCTTAGCAAATAATGTTTTATTGTTACAGAGTACTACATGATCATTTTGACAGTATATCACTTTCATTCAGTCCAATACAGTTGAAAATTAACATTGTCTGATTGTACTATTCCCGTTTATGAATAAATCTGAAATTTGCAGATTCAGTTGTCATTCTTTATTTGACCCATAAATTCGATACAACATTGTCCCACTGTTTTGTATGTATAGCATTAAAATTGACAGGAATTCAGGTAACTTAGTTTAGTTTAGTTTAATTTAGTTTAGAGATACAGCATGGAAACAAACCCTTCGGCCTGTTTCAAACAAGTGATCCCCATACACTAACAATATCCTATACGCACTAGAGACAATTTAGAATTTTACCAAGCCAATTAACTTGCAAACCTGTACGTCTTTGGAGTTTGGGAGGAAACCTGAGCACCTGGAGAATAGCTCATGCGGTCACAGGGAGAATGTACAAACTCTGTACAGACAGCACCTGTAGTCAGCAGCTATCACTATGCCGCCTCTTGCAATTCCCATGAAGTTTAGGCCCACATTGAAATGCTCTTTATTGGGGAATGCTCCCCTTAACTTAGGTGAAGACCATTGCGTGGAACTTAACTATCCAATGAATGTGTGAGCTATTTGACTGATTCCCATGCAGGACTTGAAGCCTGATCAAGGTTTATCTAATTTTGTGTTGCCCGTAAATCGTTATAACTTCTCTTGCATCTATTGTCCAGGTCATGCAGGGCCAGAGAGGTTGATTGATCGAGCTGCCTGTTTACCTTCTATGGTTCTGCCTGAGGCTGACTACCCTTGTTTTCTTTTTAACTTCCATTTTTGAGGGGATCCATAGCATCTGCAGCATATAGAGCACAACACTAAAACATTATTTAAACTATATTTGGTTACGTTCTTGACAATTTGTGCTCCTTGAAACGGGCATTTTTGTTTTAATCAGAGGTATAGATAAATATAGCACTGAGAAAGGCCCGTCAGCCCAGCAGTCTGCAACGACCATCAAGCACCCATTTACACTAATCCTACTTTAATAAGTGTTATTCTACAACGCTCCCATCACCTACCCCACCACCGCTGCCTCCAGGTTCCAGCGAACATCTAACCATGAGGGTCAATTTTCAATAGCCAGCTAATCTACAAACCTGTTCTTTTTGGGATGTGGGAGGAATACCCGGAAGAAAACTAAAGGGATACAGAGGGTGTAGGAAGGAACTGCAGAAGCTGGTTTACACCAAAGATAGACACAAAATGCTGGAGTAACTCAACGGGACAAGCAGCATGTCTCGAGAGAAGGAATGGGTGATGTTTCGGGTCGAGACTCTTCTGAAGACCCGAAACATCACCCATTCGTTCTCTCCAGAGATGCTGCCTGTCCCGCTGAGTTACTTCAGCATTTTGTGTCTATCTTAGGGATGGAGAGGAAATTTGCAAACTCCACCAAGACTGGATTTCTGAGGCAGCAGCTCTGCCATTCTCATTACTGTACTTACTGCTTTGATTTTACTAAGGCATCAATATGGGTGTCACAGAAGAAAGGTGATACTCCGCCTGGGAAAGTGCCACATGATTTGAGAATATGATATTTTGGTGTCATCACTAAGAAGGACATTTTTTCCCCACCATGAAGATTGCACCTTTAGCTTAGTTTAGATCACAGGATAGAAGTTCAGTGGAATATATTAATTTGTGGGGATGAGGGTTGGGCAACAATCTGCTGAAGACAGGATCTGAAAGAGGACTGGGTGTTGACGTTTCTCGTTTATAATGGTAAAGTCTGCAGATCTGGGAGATACTGCCAGAATACTTCAAATGAGTAACCATGGTGTATTTTGTGGCTGGTCACAGTTCAAAGACATAGAGAATTAATGCAGAGGCTGGTTGATGGAAGACAATCAAAGACACTGCTTTATCCCAGATGGGGTTGAGGCTCCTGAGTTTTAATGGATCATAATCCTTTTCATTTTGTGATCTCAAAATTAGCTCTAATTTAAAGCTTCCAGTAACTAATTATCTTAGCTATTTTTGACTATGTCAGTTTGACTAATTAGAATTGCATGAAATGCATAAGATGAACATTGCTTTTTAATGAGTTCATTGGCAGTTAGATTTTAGTTACACGTTTGGCATCTCTACCAGTTGTATTTGGACCTTCTTAATATATGGAATTCATAATGTATAGTCTGTCAAATCACTCAGCCTAAACCCATTGCCTTTGTGTTAAAGCATAGCATAAGAAAAATAAACATACAATGCTTCAATTGCTAACCTATTTTAATGGCTGGACAGTATTAAATTATTGTGCCAATCTACAGTCTTTGCTTGGCACAGAGAACTGTAGTTGAATAAATCCAAGGTAATTTTGATTTTTTCTTTTCTCTTTTTGGTGAATTTAAAGTGACAGGGAAATTAACCCACATTTTATACGCTTGCACTCAAAACAGGCTTGCAGAAACAGTCTGCATCATTAATTCAGACAGTTCATGGCAATAGCCAAGAAACTACTAATAATGTTCCTTTTTTTCTACAGAGAAAAAATAATAGTGCACGATTATTTTTGAATACATTAACTGTTTTTACTGTACTTTTGCTGAATTCTTGAGTCTCTAGTTCCATGAACTGCCTTCAAATAAATGAATTAGGCCAAATGGAAATATAGTACAATGCAAGAGCATATATGGTCTTTAATAATTGATGTGGGGAAGGAAAGGTATACATCATTAGAAATTATGCCTTATACATTTGTTCAGAATTGAAGGCCATGAAACGTGATGCTATTCACCGATGGTGTCTAAATAAAAGTACTGTTTGTCAATCAGAATTTAAGATTTGCATTTTATTTATATTTACATAAACTGTACATTATCAGTGCATGCTAAACAGTCAATCTCATATCATGTTAACTCCGACAAATTATAATAGGAATAACTGCTTGGACCAGTATCTAGGGTGAGTAGCTACTAATTTATGTGTGGTGGTTGAAAATCTTTGACCCCCATAGACATGCTTTTTTGCAATGGTTCATCAAATAGCTTGTGGGCCACTATTATGCAATCTTCATTTAACCCATGATCCCTTGGCAAACCACCCTCTCCATCACCTTGAGGGTTTCATTGAGAGTTCATCCAACCGCGATTCTATCACAAAGAGGATTGATTAAGGTTTACTCTTTCAACTTGCTGGGAAATAAAGAAGATAAATCAGTGAAATGAAGACATTTTAGCATGCTGGAGCAATGCCTTATTTCAATTACATACTGAGAAATGTGACCTAATCATGCAAGGATATTCTACAATTTGCCCGTAAAAGCCATTTATGCATATTTGAGTGAAGGAGAAATCATTTCCTGGTCAATTAGCAACTTTGGGGAAATTAGCCAGAGCACTTCTGGCATGATTAACATTGGAATGCCAAGTCAAGAGTCAAGAGTGTTTTATTGTCATATGTCCCAGAGGCGACAATGAAATTCTTACTTGCTGCAGCACAACAGAATATGTGAATATGTAAACATAATATAGTGCAATAATAATATAGTATTTTGCAGTTCAGAGCTCAGAGCTTATTTGTTGTTGTGTTTAATAGCCTGATGGCTGTAGGGAAGAAGCTGTTCCTGAATCTGGACGTTACAGTTTTCAGGCTCCTGTACCTTTTTCCTGATGGCAATGGTGAGATGAGTGTGTGGCCAGGATGGTGTGGGTCTTTGATGATGTTGGCTGCCTTTTTGAGGCCGCGACTTCGATAGATCCCTTCGACGGTGGGGAGGTGAAAGCCGGTGATGGACTGGGCAGTGGTCACGACTTTTTGTAGTCTTTTCCACTCCTGGATGTTCAAGTTGCCGAACCAGGCCACGATGCAACCAGTCAGAATGCTCTCTACCATGCACCTGTAGAAGTTTAGGAGAATCCTCTTCGACATGCCAAATCTCCATAATCTTCTCAGGAAGTAGAGTCGCTGATGTGCCTTCTTTATAATTGCATCGGTGTGCTGGGTCCAGGAAAGATCTTCGGAAATATGCACGACCAGGAATTTGAAGTTTTTGGCCCTCTCCACCATGTGAACAGGATTGGGGTCCTCATCCTTCCCCTACCAAAGTCCACAATCAGTTCCTTGGTCTTAATGATGTTGAGAGCCAGGTTGTTGTGCTGGCACCATTTGGTCAGTCAGTCGATCTCACTTCTATACTCTGACTCATCCCCCTCTGTGATTCGTCCAACAACAGTGGTATCGTCGGCGAACTTGATGATGGAGTTCGCACTATGTCTGGCTATGCAGTCATGGTTATAGAGTGAGTAAAGCAGGGGGCTGAGCACGCAGCCTTGAAGTGCTCCCTTAGTAATTGTTACTGAGGATAAAGTGGTTCCTCCAATTCGAACAGACTGTGGTCTTCTTCTTCTGTCGTGTGTCTTTTAGACCTGCAGCACCGTTGAGGCGAGCCAGGCCAACGTGTCATCGTCCAGGTCAATCAGACCTCGTTCACCATTCGGTGGCCGGTGTTTGGGGCAACTGGTGACTATGTGCTCCACTGTCTGTGTTAGGTCCCCCACTCGCAGGAGGCGCTGTCCACGAGGCCCCACCTCTTCATCGCTACTCCATAGCGTCCGATGCCTGTCCTCAAGCGGTTGAGGGTTGTCCACTGCTTTCGGGGCAGGTCCTGGCCAGGGACGTCCATGGGGTCATCGATGTAATGGTAAGGTCTGTGGATGAGGAAGTCGAGGATCCAATTGCAGAGGGATGCGCAGAAACCCAGTTCCGTGAGCTTGTTAACCAGCTTGGTAACCTAGCAACTGATATATATCTAATGATAACATCCAAAGCACACAACTATTTCCAAGTTTACAGATAGATACTGACTTTGAAAGGTGCAACCTATGACCCACAATTTTCACGGAGAGTTAAAAAAAGCAAAGTCTTCAGCGACTCCAGCTGAGATGAAAATGGGATCAAGAGTCATGAGTTAAGAGTGTTTAATTGTCATATGTACCAAAAAATTGAACAATGAAATTCTTCATTGAAGAATTTAGCAGCATAAATTAATTAAGAAATTAGCAGCAGGAGTGTAGCAGCATAACAGATCTGTAAACACAATACTCATAAATACAGTACATAATACAGTACATAATAAACAAAAAAAATCAATACATTAAAATCCCCAATAATAGTGCGGAGAAGCCCAGTCAGTTCAATGCAACAAGTGTAGTGTTCAAGAGCCTGACATTTATTGGGAAGAAGCTCTTCTTGAACCTGGAGGACATGGTTTTCAGAGTCCTATACCTTCTTTCCAATGGCAGGAATGAAATGAGAGTGTGGCCAGGGTGGCACATATACTGATTGTGGTCTGTTGATGAAGAAGTCCCTGAGCTTGGTAATAAAGTTGGAGGGGATGATGTTGTTGAATGCCGCTGGAACACTTGTATCACCACACGTTCTGCCAACCCCATTTTTCCGCACTCCACTTTAAACCATTAGCATTGTGAACAATAATCATGTCATTTTCAAGTTATGCACCTCAGTTCAAAATACAATGATCCTTAAGGCCTCTTCAATATGGCCATAGCTGGAAATGAAGTCTCATGTGGCACAAAAAATATAATCTAAAACTTCAAACCCCACGTCTGGTACTAAATTGAATAGACCCTGAGACTAGGTGCAGTGATTGAGAAGCACAAGTGATCTTCACCCATCTGAGGCAGTACATGCAACATATCAGGTGTAAGTTGTCTGCTCCGCATGGAAATACCAGCATCCAACCAAATCATACATAATTAGTCATGGCCTCTTGGTAGCCTCCCAACTTTACCAACTTTATAGGTGGCCAAGACCATTTTATAATCATTATGCCCCCCTCCTCACTCCTTAAAATGGAAGTCATTGTGGAGGTAAAGACAAAGAACCTGTCTGAAGAAGGGTCTCGACTCGACTCTTTCTCTCCTGAAATGCTGCCTGTCCCGCTGAGTTACTCGAACTTTTTGTGTCTATCTTCGGTTTATACCAGCATCTGCAGTAACTTCAAAGAACCAGTTACCTTGTAGTGGTTCTGGTGTCTCAAAAAGGCTACACTAAGTAGGGAAAGCAGATTTTCTTCCTGAAAGAACATCAGTGAATCAGATGGGTTTTTACAACAATTTGTTTCAGCTTCGCCATTATTGGTAATCCTTTCTTTATTCATGATTTCAATTAATTACTCAAATTTTAGATCTCCAGCCATCATTCAAGCATTTGAGCTTATGTCTTAGCCTCTGGGTTACTCAATCCGTAATATACAGGTATCCCTGCAGGTAGCTAGATCGCCCAGATACATGGTAAATCATGAAGGATACAAATGCCGAACTGCAAATAGTTCAATTTCCCATGGCCTGTGGCCAAGG
This sequence comes from Malacoraja senta, assembly GCA_038087875.1. Lineage (NCBI taxonomy): Eukaryota > Metazoa > Chordata > Chondrichthyes > Rajiformes > Rajidae > Malacoraja > Malacoraja senta. Next base: position 241,091,419 of record CM075977.1, on the reverse strand, counting down.
TTCGTTAATACATTTTCTATGCATTTTCCGTGGTGCATCATTAACATCACATGAGAAAATGCCCCTTATTCTGTTTATTCATTCTCCTACAAGCAATCTAACAGTCAGAACTCATACTGAACAGCTAAATGCTGCATCACACCCTTGTCCACTTAGAAATGTTGCAGGGTTCACAATTACATCTCACAGTTTGCTGAGACACTATTCAGCTATGACAGGCAAATCATCCAAGCCCAGGTGTGACACTCATTCATTTTATCTTGCAAGATATGGTGACACATACATGAAGGCAACAACCAAAAGCTTGTAGGGGCCATGTGCAGATGTGTCATCTTTTTAACCCTCATGGAGTTGTAGTCAATATGTTGACCATTGCACTCCGCAAGACAGAGATTGTAGAAGAATGGATCCTCTAGACTAATTGTCCATTTCACATTCTACTTTCCTGTCATCCCACAATCTTTTCTCATTTATAACTGGTGATGACATGGTAGAGGAACTGTGCAGCCCACCAGTCAGCTCTGCTGTAAAGTAAATAAACAAGAACTTTAATGAGGCAGCCAGCAAGGCGAGGCTAATGGCTACTACTCAGTAAATATGGACAGTGAAATAAATGGGAAAAATGGCAGGGCTGCATTGCCGGAAGTATCAAGGAGTACTAATTTGCAGAGAATCATGAGTTTATCTTTCTAAATGTGATGGCCAACTCCAGAAACACCATGGACTCAATCACCATGCAGTAATCATCATGGCCAATGTCTCAGATTCTGAAGAACAGAATTTCACATTCTGCTTAGGAAGCTTACAAGCTAATGAAATAAACACTGAATCCTCCAATTTCAAGTAATACAACACCTACCTCCCCCCCCCTACACCCTTTCCCCGCTCCATCCCGCTCACACATTTTTCCCACCATCCCGCTCACCCTGCATCTTTCCACTCCTCTGCATACACCAGCCTCCCGTCCCTGATCCCAATTCAAATCAAGTCAAGTCAAGTGAGTTTATTGTCAAGTGAATTTCACTTCTATCTCCATTCTTTCCCCTTTCCCCTGCCCCTTCCACCCATATCACTCCATCTGGCTTTACATTTTACTCCTGCTTTCCTTCTCTGACACCCTTTTGTCTCCTTTTCACTTTGAGCCTTTGTTAATCACATCACCCATCTGCTAATCACCTCCTCTCACCTGTAACAACCGATAAGTCTCACTTGCCAGGCTTTGCCCCCACCCCTACCTCTCCTTTCCTGCTTTCTTCCCCCCCACCACTTCAGTCGCAAGCCAAAACATCGTCTGTTCATTCCATCCACAGATGCTGCCCGAGCTGCTGAGTTCCTCCAGCACTTTGCTTTTTGCTCAAGATTCCAGCACATACAGTTTCTTGTGTCTCAGATTCCATTGCGGCAAATGCAGAAACCATCCAAGTCAAAACATTGTCCTTCATAGTCACCCTCATTGAAAGTTTTCCAGCAGGTACTATGGCATCACTGGGGTGCACTTCAGCAAAGCATTGAGATTAACAAAGGCATGCGGAAGACAGGCATTCCAAGAGCATACTTGGAAGATTACACTTGGGCCTTCTTTTCTTGTCTGAAGAGTTCCAACCTGAAACATCACCTATTCCTTTTCTGTGGAGATGCTGCCTGACCTGCTGAGTTGCTCCAGCATTTTGTGTCTATTCCAGGATTGCAGAAGCTTGATTCATTGACAGTATATTTCCTAACATCATAAGATCATTGTGATGTTTGGTGGACTGTGAGGTGGGAGGACCCATTGCTCCTCCCATGCAGCAGGTGGCGCTGCACGGGACAAAAGGAGATGTTGTATATATACTTTATCCTGTCTGTAGATGGTCTGTGTGTGCAGTCAGATTCTGTGTGTGCAGCCATTTTTTGACTTGTCTTGCTGCCAGCATTGAGTAATATATTAAAGACTTCTGTTGTACCTTGAAAACTCTCAAGTTCCATGCAGACCTACAAAACGAACACAAAAGTGGTGTCAGGAGTGGGATTCTTCGGATTGCATACGAAGACCCAGATAAGAGCCTATTTTTTGTTTAAAACAAAACAGAACTCACCTTTACCGAATTCTTACAAGGATAGTATGGCACAACACAAATTTGGATTTATATCCAATTATGGGTTGGGTGAGGTGGGCGGGGGGTGGGGGGGGGTGGTGAACGAGAGGCAGATATATCTCCACTTTTTTCTTTTTTTCTTTTTTTTTCTTTTCTTCTCTTATATCTTTATTCACTCTTTGGCCACACTACTTTGGTAGTCTAAGGGTCCTATCTTTTCACTTTTCACTTTTTCCCTCTCTTGTTCTTTCTCTCTTCTTTTCCCTCATTTTCAGGTTAAAAGGTCAAAATTGAAGCTGTACAATAATTATATAAGTTTATATGCCGAATGTTTTATTCTTGTACAATTGCTGCTAATAAAAATAATTTAAAAAAATTAATAAAAATAAAACAAAACAGAACTCAAACTAACATGTCTCTGAAATTCGATCGTTTCGATCCCGAGCGAGAAAGGTGGTCGTCGTATTTAATGCGAGCTGAGTTTTGTTTGGAAAGTATGGCAATTATGACTCTCTTGTGTTCATCAATGTCTCCAGAAACTTTTGCACTGCTTCAAAATTTACTTACAGAAGAAGTAACTGAAGCCTCATATGCTGAAATCACAATGGCTTTGCAGCTGCATTTTGAAGAAAGTCGAAATTTCCTCGCAACTCGCCTTGATTTCTACAGGACGGTGCAACAGAAAGGGCAATCGATTACCGAGTTTCTTGCCGAACTTCACACCAAGGCAAAGGCATGTGATTTTAAAACTCAATGCTGCAAAAGTGCCAAGACAATGCATTGCGGGATAGACTGGTCAAGGGCTGCAGGCAAGCATTCATCCAGCAGGCGATTCTCAAAGAATCGGACGCCTCATTGAAGAATGTGCTGCAGTGTGCTAAGATGGCCGAGCTGCTGAGTAAAGAACTGCACAAAACAGCATTGAAGCTCCTTCAGGAGGTGCATACAATTCATCAGACTTGTCTGCAACGCCAGAAACTAGTTGATCGACCCAGAGCAAATCCGGAGAAGGTCGGACAGTTTCAGAAGAGCCGTCCCCCTGTGGGGGGAGGATCGAAACCCTGCTACCGGTGTGGCTCAACTGCTCATCATCACTGTGAGTGCCCATATATCAAGTCCGTTTGTTATGCCTGTTACCGAAAAGGTCATCTCCAGGCAGTGTGTCAATCCGTAGGACAGTGGAGAAAGGGCAAGAAAGCGCAAAACACAGTCGACCAAATCGCGGAGACCATTTCTATTGAAGTGCTCGGTGTGTCCACGATCACCGACAAGCCGAGCATTTCACTGCGGGTCTCGAACATCGATCTACAGTTCCAGGTGGACACTGTCGCTGTGTCGCTAGTGGGTCAGGACATCTGGGAGAGGGTCGGATCGCTGAAACTGAAACCGGCCAACATCCGCCTTTTCGGATACGGACGACAGCCCATTCCCACGAAAGGCAAATGCACTGTCGCCGTTTCCTGTGATGGTATGGCACAGATGTTGCCGCTGATCGTCGTTGGTAAAGAAGGTACATCCCTGTGCGCCATTGACTGGATCCATGCTTTCAAGCTTGACATGAACGCCTTGATCTATGATGGAGCAACTATGGCATTGTCATCGACCACGGATTGCAATATGGTCAGCAAGTGTGAGAATAACCTGCGAAAACAGGACGTCCAATGGCACTGGTCCAAAGAGTGCATTCACCAGGTTGAAGGAGATGCTCGCCCAGAAGACGCGTTTGGTCCACTATGACCCATCGAAGCTGATCTCGCTGGCCGCCGATGCATTGCCACATGGTCATGGAGCTGTAATCTAACAAACGGCGCCGAACGGCAAGGAAGAACCAATCGCGTTCGCATCCAAAACGAGAAAAACTACAGCCAAATGGAGAAAGAACAGCATACAGATAAAGCAAATACTGATATATCTTCAAAAGAGAGCACTGAGGAAAACTCTGTTGATTCTGAGCCTTTAGCAAGAGTTGTGAAACGCAAAAAAGGCTGGAAAAAAAGAGTGAAGCGAGGCCCAGCTAAATGGAGACGTTCAAACTGGAAATGGGGAATGTGATCTTTGGTGACTGCATGGGGTGGGAGGACCCGTTGCTCCTCCCATGCAGCAGGTGGCACTGCACAGGACAAAGGGAGATGTTGTGTATATAGTTTATCCTGTCTGTAGACAGTCTGTGTGTGCGGTCAGATTCTGTGTGTGCAGCCATTTTTTACTTGTCTTGCTGCCAGCATTGAGCAGTATATTAAAGACTTCTGTTGTACCTTGAAGACTCTCAAGTTCCATGCAGACCTAGAAAACGAACACGAAAATCATAAGTGATAGGAGTAGAATTAGGGCATTCGGCCATCAAGTCTACTCCGCCATTCAATCATGGCTGATCTATCTCTCCCTCCCCACCCCATTCTCCTGCCTTCTCCCCATAACCTCTGACACCAACATATTTAGAATGTTTTGATATATAAATTTGAAATTAAATATTTATTTTGTGTTGTGTTTTGTTTTCAAGAGAGAGTTAGATTTAGCTCTTAGGGTTAAGGGAATCAAGTGATATGGAGAAAAAGCCGGAACGGGGTAATGATTTTGGATGATCACCCATGATCATATTGAATGGCGGTGCTGGCTCGAAGAGCCGAATGGCCTACTCCTGCACCTATTTTCTATATTTCTATGTTTCTATGCTTTGGTATTGCGGCCAAGCAGAAGGCATGATGGTCAGCAACAGAGTAAGTTGTGGACCATGTGTGAATGAGAAGTTCTGTTTAGTGGGTAAGGCTGCCTACAAACAGCCCAGTCAACCAATGACCATGTGAGTTTCATACTTTTTTCTATGTCCGCCTCATCCAACCTGTTTTTTCTCCTGTTCTATTTCTTCAATATCTTCCTCCTGCTTAATTGCATGATTATCGTGCAGAATACACAAATAATTAGGGTAATTTCAAACCAATTGATATGTTTTGACAAATTAATTTTCTGTATCTGTGGCTGTAGACCCAAATTTGATCTTTGCTTGATGCATAAAAATTGAGGGCATTCTTAAGATTGCTCTTCAAGCAAGAGTCAATATATCTGTATAATCTTAAGAATCAGCAGCCTTGAAATTTCTCTCTATAGTCTTTTGGAAATGTTCACATCCCTCCTTGATATAAAGAGAAAAACCAAGGGGATACAATTACATTAGAGAGAACCTAACCTCTTTTAGTTGGCCAGATATTCTGTGTCTTTGTCCAAAGGGTTAACCTATTATTGCACTTGCATCAAGCTGTCCAGTTGAAAAACGATTGGAAGGGATGTTTCCAATCTTCCTGCATTGCCTTCTTTGCTCTGCAAATAAGAGCTCAATTGCAGCTTGGTCTGAAAGGTGATAAATGCTGCCACGTTCAAGGCCAATTGGACCCAACTGATCTGAGAAGTGCTTGCAAAGGGGGAAAAATGCTCGAAGGAAGACAATTATAAGAGATTCTAGATCATATATGCCCACTAAATGCTCTCTTACTGAAGTCCCCTGGGTTGGGAGCCTCCCCAACACTGAAGGCAACTGAGGCTTGGGATTAGTTTGTGTTTAGTTTAGTTTATTGTCATTTGTACCGAGGTACAGTGAAAAGCTTTTGTTGCATGCTATCCAGTCAATAGAAAGGCAATAAGGCAATACATGATTACAATTGAGTCATCCAAAGACTACAAATACATGATAAAAGGAATAACGTGAACAATGTTTAGCGCAAGATAAAGTCCAGTAAAGTCCGATAAAATATAGTCCAAGGGTCTCTATTGAGGCAGATAGTAGCTCAGGACGCTCTCTAGTTGTTGGTTGGATGGTTCAGGTGCCTGATAACAGCTGCGAAGAAACTGTCCCTGAATCTGAATGTGTGCTTTTACATACTTCTATACCTCTTGCCTGATGGGAGAGGAGATAAGAGGATGTGGCCGGGGTGCGACTCGTCCTTAATTATGCTGCTGGCCTTGCCCCATGATTAATGAATCTAAAAATAGCTGATGTCACATGAATGGACTGTCTCACCAATGTTTAATTCTATGAGATCTGGACAGGTGTGATGTATATTTCCTAAACAGTATTTAGACAAGTGGCAAGGAATGAACCATAGTACACCATACACAGAGCACATGTACCACAATACCACAACCAATTTCCTGTTGATAAAGAGGTAATAATGGGGCATTTGGATAGCAGTAAAAGGATTAGTCCAAGTCAGCATGGAATTATGAAAGGTAAATCATGCTTGACTAATCTTCTGCAATTTTTTGAGGATGTGACAAGTAAAATGGATGAAGTGGATGTAGTGTATCCAGACTTTCAGAAAGCCTTTGATAAGGTCCCGCACGGGAGACCGGTGACTAAAATTACAGCACATGGTATTGGGGGTAGGGTGCTGACGTGGATAGAAAATTGGTTGACAGACAGGAAGCAAAGCGTAGGAGTGAACGGGTCCTTTTCAGAATGGCAGGCAGTGACGAGTGGAGTGCCGCAAGGCTCGGTGTTGGGGCCGCAACTGGTTACCATATATATTAATGATTTGGAAAAGGGAATTAGGAGCAACACTAGCAAGTTTGCAGATAACACAAAGCTGGGTGGCAGTGTGAACTGTGAAGAGGATGTTAGGAGGTTGCAGGGTGACCTGGACAGGTTGAGTGAGTGGGCAGGTGCGTGGCAGATGCAGTATAATATAGATAAATGTGAGGTTATCCACTTTGGTGGCAAAAACAAGGGGGCAGATTATTATCTCAATTGGGTTAGGTTAAGTAAGGGGGAGGTACAGCGAGACCTGGGTGTCCTTGTACACCGGTCACTGAAAGTTGGCGTGCAGGTACAGCAGGCACTGAAGAAAGCTAACGGCATGTTGGCCTTCAAAACAAGATGATTTCAGTATAGGAGTAGGGAGGTTCTTCTGCAGTTGTATAGGGCTCTGGTAAGACCACATCTGGAGAATTGCGTACAGTTTTGGTCTCCTAATTTGAGGAAAGACATCCTTGTGATTGAGGCAGTGCAGCGTAGGTTCACAAGATTGATCCCTGGGATGACGGGACTGTCATATGAGGAAAGATTGAAAAGACTAGGCTTGTATTCACTGGTGTTTAGAAGGATGAGGGGCTATCTTATAGAAACATATAAAATTATAAAAGGACTGGACAAGCTAGATGCAGGAAAAATGTTCCCAATGTTGGGCGAGTCCAGAACCAGGGGCCACAGTCTTAGAATAAAGGGGAGGCCATTTAGGACTGAAGTGAGAAAAAACGTTTTCACCCAGAGAGTTGTGAATTTGTGGAATTCCCTGCCACAGAGGGCAGTGGATGCCAAATCACTGGATGGATTTAAGACAGAGTTAGATAGAGTTCTAGGGGCTAGTGGAATCAAGCGATATCGGGAGAAGACAGGCACGGGTTATTAATTGGGGATGATCAGCCATAATCACAATGAATGCCGGTGCTAGCTCGAAGGGCCGAATGGCCTCCTCCTGCACCTATTTTCTATGTTTCTATGTTTCTATAAATGCTAGATTCTCAAGCTGGTTTCGTCAGAGTGCTTCATTAATTCTTGGTGAGGTTTCTTGACAATCTGGTTAACACATTGCTTGTTTGGTCATTTTATCTTCTGTGGATCAGTGTTTTCTGTTATTGTGTTACTAGAGTTCTTTTTTTTAATTATTTTTTTTTAATTCTTTTTTTATTAGAAGTATTGTACAGTACAGTGATCTCCAATAAACATAGGGTTATACTTTTCTTGTACCACTTCTTATTTTAAACTTTAATAAGAGAAAGGATAGAAAGAGTTAGTAAAGATAGTAAGTGAGTGATTGAAAGAGTGGTCCAGGAACACCCATATGGACCTAAACCACAAGAAATAGTTTTTAAAAAAAAGGGAAAAACCAAAAGCAGGAAAAAGAAAAAAGAAAAAGTAAGATATGATAGGACAATATAAAAGGGATGTACCTACTTCATATCTTTACTCACCCCTCGCCAGGTCCTGAAACCGTTTATTATCAACATTTTGTTGCACCCTATATTTGTAATAAGTCGATAAATGGAGACCAAATCTTTTGGAATTGGTCTGGTTTACCTGCTAAGTGGAATCTCATATCTTCTAGGTGTAACAGTTCCACCATATTAGAAATCCACATTTTTGTCGTTGGCGTGGGAGCATTTTTCCAAAATTTCAGTATACGTTTTTTTGCCGTGTTACTAGAGTTCAATATGCATTATGGCAGATGGTGGTTAAGGAAGGAAAAACAATTAATGCTTTGATACCTATTTTTGTATCAGTCAAGAAAGGTAATTGTCAAGGCATACAATATCATAGGAGGGCATAACCTGCCATTCACGCTTACAAATGACAATATTCAAACTGCAGTGTAAGCTTTTTTTTTACAATGGCTGTATGTTTGCCAAGCAGGAG